>VZSR01000245.1:4265873-4325883 GCA_013398615.1 Brachypodius melanocephalos
GGAGCGGCGGGCTCTCCGCGGTGCGGAGCGGCGCGTTGGGAGCGGCGCGGAGCGGCGCGGTGCGTTCCCCGCCGTGCGGTGCCCGCGGTGCGCTCCCCGCCCGGGCGCGGCGCTCGGCCCTGGCAGCGCTCGGGCCGCCGCGGCTGCTGCGCCTGCGGCCGCCGCCGATGTCGCACCATTTGGCTGTCACCCTGTCGCAAAGGCGTCGCTGCTTTGCGGCTCCCGGAGCACGTGACCGTGCGGGGAGTAAGAGCGAGCTCCCTGGGAGGCGGGGAGCGGCGCGCGCCCCCGGCCCCACCTCCCCCGCGCGGGCGGAGCGGCGCGAGGCGCCGAGCGCGGGAAGGCGGACGCGAGGCTGCGCAGCCCCCTCAGCCCCACACTCCCCTCAGCCCCTCACTCCCCTCAGCCCCGCGGCCGCCTCGCCACCTCCCTCCCTGCACGCTCCCCTCGTGCCGCTTCCCCATCCATTAGGCTCCTGCGCTGGGAATCCTGTCGTTTGTTTCCTCCTCTGGTGGCGGGGTTTGGGGGGCGTGTGGCACATTGATGGTGTTGGGGGCTGCAGGGGCTCGGCTCTCCCGGGCCCAGGAGATAGGTGAAGCCCTCAGTTTGTTGGGTAGCGAAGGCAGGTAGCTCAGGAAGGAGAGTTCACGCTTGTCTCGAGCAGCCACCTGCCGCCCTGGGGACCTGGAGCAGTGGCCCAGGAGGCTATGGTGAGTGGGGGCTATAAATGCCGTTTTTAACGATTTAAAAGGCTAAACATTTGTACTTGGGATGCTTGGTGAGGTTTTTTGGGGGTTGGCACTGTTCAGTTAATCTGCAGAGTAATAAGCTGCTCAGAGCTTCAAAATTGGTTTGAGTGGAAGGAAATGGTTTCTCTTTCCTCGTGGCACCATGTGACAAGACCGTTTCTTTTCAGCTTCCTGCCTTGGTCGAGAGTTGGTGGTTTTCTTCACCTGTCCATAAACGTGTGCTTTCTGTTGTCGATTCTATACCATCATGCAGTCTCATTCCACCCGTGTATTGGATGCTGCGTTCCGCTAATTCAACTAATGCAAAATACTCTGTGGAAGCAATTACAGCTGTTGTTTTTGTTTTTTTCCCTCTATGCAGGTCATGTCAAATTCATAAGCTGAGGCATTTTTGATAGATTCAACTTCATGTAAGCATCATCAGCATTTGTTCCGTATATGGTACTGCATCTCTGTATGGCTACAGACCAACAGTAGTCTGTTTGCAGTAGGAATGCAAGTTAAATTTTCAAGGGTTGGATTGTTTTGTTTAGTTTTTTTGAGGAAATAGGAATGGCAGAAATTAACATTAAATTATCACCACTCTTCCTAGCTAATTTGAAGCATTTTAAGTGTGCTTATACTTCCACTGTTGAGCACCAAAGAAACCTGACAATCTGAGGTGCTATCATGCAGTAGAAGTTTATGAACATATGCACACAGTTAGTTTCACATAAAAGAAATATTAAGATAATTCTACAGCATCAATGCACATTTTTACTGAGATTACAGTTTCACTGACTTCTGTGCGAGTAGCTGCTTGATACAGTTCATAATCTTTCACATACGCAAATTTATATCTAGACATAGTCCACATGAAGCCAGGGGCTTAATTTCTGTGCTATGTGGCCTGGCAATTACAGGCTCAGAGGAAAACTTTGCTTGCTGATTATCTAAAAGTCACTATTTGAGAAAGGCTCTTATCCAGTGAAGTCTGTGCTAGCACAGCTGCAGTGGTATGGAACAGTGTTATTTTAGTGGTCCCATGTCAACAGCCATGAAATGCATGGTGCATGGTGCGATTTTGGGCACAGAGTGTACAAACAGGATTGGGGGGATGGGGAAAGAAAGACTTCTATACAATAATTTCTCATTTTGACCATGGCAGAATGATTCCAAATGTTTAAACATCATTTGAACTGGTTTTGAGAACGGGTGTTGAAGGATATAAAGAAGTCATCAGATATGACTGGTTGCCTGTGACTTAGTGACTTCATATCCTTGTCAGCATGTATGTGGTCCATTGCTGCTGCTCATTGCCTTTCCTGGTCCAGTTGCAAAGGAGAAGAATCAATGTGCTTGCATGTCTAGTTTACACGATGCGGTCAGAGAGAAACACAGATTGTGCCCCAGAGAAAATTCATAGATGTATGAATGGGTGTCAACAAAGTTAATGAAGCTTTGAGATTCTCTTTAAAACAAGCAGCTGGCTTTGGTTCATGCTTAACCTAGCCTGCCTATTGAGTGTAGCCTAGAGCATATGATTACCCCTGTCAAGACAAGGCTTGTAATCTTTTTTTGTATTCCAAATTCTATTTACACAGCTTGGAAGGACACAGTTCTAGATTTTTTTGGTGGAAGTGTAGTGGCACAGGAATCTGAAGAGAAACTGGTTTGGTAAAACCATATTAGCTTAGCTAAAGTTTTGATACTTAATAATTCTTCCTTTAGAGTCTGGAAAGCACAGTGCAGTCCTGGACGAGTGTAGCTCTGCATTTGAGTGCTATGACAGTGAATTAGTGAGCAGGAGGGAGTATTCCAAATGAGTCCCGAAATAGACAGCAGTTAAGGACATAAGTCTGAGAATTTAGTGTTATATGGAATCCTGAGTTCAGCCTGTGCCTTAAAATATCTGAATGCAATTTCTTCAGCCATTATTCTGTTAGCTCATCCCTGCAGTCAATTAGCAAGCTAGAAAAGCAAACTGAATGACATAGATGTCAGTACTACTGGCTAAGGCCTTTAATTGTTTCTTTTCTTCAGGTTGTGCTATTAAAGTCTTTGTCACAAAGACCTGAAAAAGTGAATAGCTGAGACTTCCAGTGTTCCTGGTACAAAACACACCTTGTGAACCCTTAAGCACAGTACAGAACTCTCTAGATAAATGTTCAGGACACTGTAAGCAAAACCAAAGGTATTTTTTAGAATGGTTCTAACTAGTTCAATATATCACCTGAGAAAGAGCTTACTTTCACTTAATGATGCATATAAAAATGAGGATTGACATGTGAAAAGCACCAGATAGGTGTTAATTGTATTGTTATACTTACTACTGGCAAAACTCTACCAGGAAAAAATGTAATTTCTTACTTAGGCTTCTGGTTAATCTTGCTTGTTTAAATTAGTGATGTAGGTCTTAGAGGGACAACAATGTAGAGATGTGCCTAGGTATGGGCAAAATGAAACTTGGAAAGGAGAAATTGGATATGATTCTACATATGCTCTTAATAGATGCGTGGGGCAGAGCAATACTAGGCCAGCTCACCACCTTTTTAAGCACAGAACAAGCTCTAAGAATTTGTGCCCTTGTTAATGGGGTAGGATAAAGGTTATTTGATTTTGCAAATAATAGTGATACCTGTTAAAGGAAATCCTTGTCTCATAAAGCAGGAATGCCAAAATTCACACTTCAAGTCTGCTTTGGGATAGAATTTAAGTTCTTTCACTTAGGAATAAAGACAACTAACTATAAAAGAAATGAAGCCCCAACATTAGTTTAGAAAAAAAACCCCAAAGCACTACTACCACCACAACAGATTTTCAATAATGTAACCATTATTTGTCCCTGACTTCTAGATAAAGCAATGTTACTCTTGCATAGTTGACCCTCTAAGTTGGATTAAAAACTTTATGAAATTCTGGAACTATGAGGCACAGAAAAATGAGATGGAGAATGTATACATCTTTGCCTTCTTTATTTGTTTACTTTAACCCAATGGTGTTGTAAAAATAGTACATTAATGGTGGATAGTCCTTTCCATCTTCCGTGTTTTGCTTTGCAAATAATTGTGGGAATAGGAGAAATCTTTGTTTTATAAAGCTTCCAATGCTACATCTCCCAATAGATTCAGGAATATGTCTAGATCAGGTTAAAACTTGAAACAAAGAAAAGAAATTATATAATAATCTCATTTAGACCAAAAACTTGCTGGTGCTTATTAAAGAAAATGCCATAAAGGGAAAAAAATAATAAAAAATTTAAAAAATCGAATGTGTGGATAATTTTCCTTGTTTTTGAAAACACTTCTTTCATAGCACTTCTAAGGGGTTAATTACCTGCCTTTCACTGAGATTTCTCAAAGGGAATTCTGTGTAAGGAAAGGCTCCTGAGAGCTGAGGCTCTTACTGATGTACCAGTGGCCATGAGGGGATGAGTTTATGGCACATCATAAACAGAAAACTAAAATGACTACGTAAGTTTATTTAGCTCTTGTGATGGGCGCAGATTTCATGTATGCTTAAACTATTCCTTTATTACTCCTTTAATTACACAACTAATCTTACAACTTCGATGTGGATTACTGTGATGTAATCATAACCCTCCTAGCAATTGCTGCACACTTTCTACTTAAAATTTGTCTTCTGTGTTTACATACTATTACCCAGGGCTAAGTGTAGGCAGATGTTACGAGGTGTGGAGTGCAACAAGCTTTATCTGACTATCTGTTTTATTAATTCTAGACCCTGGGAAGACTTGTAGTCAAGGAGAAAAGAGTGCTCCAGGGGAAGGAGGTTCATTCGTGTTCATTATGGCCTCCTGTTTTTCTTTTCCATCCTTTTCTTATGAGGAAAAGTTGCCTTATGCCAGTTAATGTCAATGGTACCTTGAGAGGAAAGCCCTAGCTGTTAAGATCAGACCTCGTTTCCCTAGAGGAGATAAACTTGGATTATTTGAAGTAATAACAAAATGCATGATGTCTTTACATTAAGGCTATGAGCCCACAAATGGATCAACATTATCGATCTCTACACCTATGCTAAGTCCCAGTGATTCTAATTGATCTTGATTATAGGATCCAGCTTATTATACTTGATGTTGTTTCTGCAAATGAACTGCCCAGATGGACTCTTGTGCTTTCATTGAATCCCCTGAAGTGAACAGGGCCTGGTGCAGCACTGGTAACATCAAGACCTTATTTTCCAACAATGATAAGAGATCAGTCCAAGCAAGGCAGCTGTACCTCTGGATAGTTCCTGGTCTTATTGCTTTATTTCTGTAAATTGCAAGCTCATTACTTCAAATGGTGACTAGGGAAAAAATGTGTTTGTTACAAAAACAAGGCAAGATGACAAATATGTCATCCTGCTATGAAGAAGGCTGATTTCCTGAAGGAATGTAGGTGGCTGGCTGTGACCTAAAGTTGCTATGAGTAAACATCAGAAAATTCAGGCTCAGGAGATACTTGAAAGACTTTCTTGTGCAGCAGTAAGGTGTGCAACCTCCTGTGATTCTAGGAAAATTAAGTTCCTCCAAAAACTTTTCAAATATAAAACAAAGAGTTTTACAACTTCAGCTGAAATCCCAGTCTGCATTTGGAGGAAAGGGAAATGTATTGCAAAGGATGAGTCAGCCATGGCTTACCCAGAGAAATCTTTGCAGGAATGTCTCTTGCATGTTTGTAAGTGGGATTTGACCTGCCTACGGGCAATCTGTTGCTTCCAGAAATATTAGACTGCAGATTGGCCAGCAGCTCACAGCAGGCTATACAGAAGTCAGAAGAGTGTGTTAATTTTCCTCTGCATCATGCTATCCACAGACTTGTTTCACCTTGTGTTGTGGAAGTTGATGTGTGTGACTTTTGAACTTCTGGTCATCCTCAATCAAGTTTAACTTGCTGTTTTGAAATCTGCAGGAAGTAAGTTCTTTGTATGACGTATCTGGTGATACAGCATCTATACATCAGTGTTTTCTTAGCCCTGCTATGTTTGTGGACACATGAATATATCAAATGGTCCTGAAATAGACTTCATCAGACACTCAGTCTTAGATGGTAATGATTTCTGGTCGTGATTAACTTGATGGCTGGTTTTCTCTCCATGTCTTTATCTCTTCTCAGAGACAGTAGCCTGCATATGTAACTTTGTCAGGGATTGAAGGCCTGAGCAGTTATTAACTTGTACTTAGTAGGCGATGTCTCTGAATTAAAAGGGCAGATCTGTCTTCATCTAATGAACACTTAGAACAACAAGAGTTACCTGGCAGGTTTGTAGCTAGCTCTAATTGCATTCTTCTTGCTCTGCTGGGACTGACATCCCCAGGAGAGAAGAGAGCTTAAAAACTTTCTGAGAAAATGACAATTGCATCAAACAATATAAAGAGAAAAGCATTCAAAAAAGTTCTGATACCAAATATGTTAATACTTCCCCTCACTCTTCCTTGTCTTAATTCCCTCACCTTCAGTTTTTTTTATTTTTAGGCTGTGGCAAACTTGCTGTCATGTAATTTAGTGCAACTTTACATTGCTTTTATTTATGTTTTGCTGCTTATGAACCCTGTGGTTCAGAGAGGGCTTGTTACAGTGTATTCCCCTTAATTAAGTGTTATTTAAGCATAAGGGGAAGTAAGACTAGTATCTATCTCTTCTTCACTTCTTTTTTTTCTTCTTTTTTCCTTCTACTTTCTTCTTTCTCCCTCATCCCTGGAGAAGAGGGATGGTCATAACAGGAGCGAGCAGGGAAGTTAATCACACCTATCACATTTGAGATATACTTTTTAAACTAGATGTCGTTTCCACACGTCAGGTTCTTCAAAGGCGTTTTCTCTTGTGTGAATGAATCTGCTGGCATTTTCATGTTTTTTGAAGAAAACCACAGCCTAGAAAGGCTTAGGTGAGATTTCTGTACTGAAGCCTAGTTACAAAGTTACTTGGGGAGTGACTCTTCTGGCTGGAAAGTGATCAGGCATCTGAGAAATTAATTAAATTCTTGTGCTTCTCTTAATTTGCTTAGATACACAGATACCAGTAATTTTTTTAAAAGTGTAAAGTGTTTTCTTGTAAGGACTTAATGCCATGGGTTTTATGTTCTGGGCCAAACACTGGAGGTCTCAAGGATTAAGCTGAATCAGTTTGGGTTAAGTTGCTTGAAGTGGATTCACTGAAATCCCACACTGTCATTCTGGCCATGGCTTTGAATTATTATCATCACCTAATGAAATCTAAAGCACTTTCAAGTTTATTTGTCTAACAAGTAGTTTGCAGTTAGTGAACTTGTTTGTTCTTTATAAAAAAAAATGAGGCTACAATCCACTGAAAAACATGTGGAAAAACATTTTGGAGCCTTGATCTGTTTTCTGTAGCTACCCTGTCAAGGAGCAGTCAGCCAGAGGCAATCGCTGAGGGGGAGTTAATGGAGGAGAGGTCTGAAGTATACTGGTTTGATATTTGAAATGTGATAATGTGGATGTTCTTTATGTTCATTTATGTCTTTGCTTGCTGCAGTGTTAACATGTTAGCTTTATGAAGGCAGCTTTTACACAAGTGCCGGAAATGTCTTCAGCTAATGCAGCATGCTCTCATTGTTGGCTTGTTTTTTGCTTTCTTCCCTTGCCTGCATACACCCCTCTTCCCCCCCAGAAGTAGGGCAGTGATGGAGCAAGGCATAAAAATGAAGTGTAATAATCTCAAAATAATAAGGTTTACCCTCCTCCTGTCCTGTGTGCTTTCTCTGCATTTTGAGGCCAATGAACTGCAATGTCCTTAATGACTATTTCATTGAGATAAGAGAGTTTAAATTATTGAACCTGTGCTAAATGTGGTCATGATAATAATGGACATGATGGGGATATATCAATGATATCTCTTCAGAATCTTTAGAACCATGGCTGAATTCTGTAACAGAGAAATGCACAATTACCTTAATAGTTGTATAAACAGCCTAATGTTTGGATTTTGTTTATCATTAATCATGATAGGTAATAGTAGCAGTTGTTAGAAGAAAGCACAGCATCTAGTCATTAAAAGCATGGATTTTCACCATGGACCTAAACCCTGCAGTGAATCCAGTTGCTATTTGCACCTGCTATGCAGGTAGAGGTTGATTTAACATTAGAAAAGTACAATAATATGAAAGATATTAAGATGTATACTGTATTATGATGTTTGCAGACTTTAGATGCAGCAGACAGTATAACTTATTTTCATGATGCTTAGATTATCATACTTATCAATCAGAAATATGAATATTTCGTAAGTGTGGTATAACAGAAGTCTTTTTTAAAAAAAAGGTGAAGCAGAGGCCGTTTGGGGATTGCTGTTCTCAGGCTATCCTTAACTCTGTTCATTGCTTCCCCTTTTCCCAGCAAATCCAGTATTTAAGAAGGATTTTAAGACCCATGTAATCATTGAGGATTTACTTTCTTGGTGCCTCAGAGCTTCATTCAGCAACACCACCATTGTTTTGTTTTTAAACATACATATCACCTTCACAAGGTACAGATAGATGTTATCATGTGGTATTTTGGATAGTAACCACTGTAAATGAAATGAAACATTAGAAATACGAGTAGACATGGGTTCAACTTTCAGTCTTACACTGGCAGGAGGCACCGTAGTTCTACAGCCGTTTTAGATACAACTGATGTAAATTGGGACTCAAGCTAATGAAGTCAAGTCCCTTTTCCTTTTGTGTTAGTACAAAATATTCTTAATTCTCAGTTTGATACTAAAATAGAAAAAATTCTAAATATATATAGTAGTTAGGCTAAGGTTCAGGGTAGGATAGGATAATCTCTGCTGGCAAAAAGTTCTGGTGTCTAGTCAATAGAGAGCATAGTACTCTGACAAACTGCTTAGTACTTCTTAATGCTTCTGAGGATTAGGGAGTGTAGATTGGTGGATTAATTAAATTAACAGTTTAACAGAAGTGGTTTAGAATTGCAGTTTACCTTACACTGTTTCGAGTCTTTGCTTCAATACAGGCAAAATATAGAAACATTAATGTTTATTTATATTCATGTTTCCTTTTACTTGTATAATATGCAAGGACGCAGTATTGCTAAGTATCCTTAGCATAAAAAGGAAAAAAATAAATCAGTAACGGGAAAGGTGAAAGAATCTTTGTAAATGAAATCTTAATATTAAATTGCTCCATCTAGTGGCTATTTTCTAAAACTGACATTTTTCATTAGTGATTCTTATCCTTTAATGATTTCGGTATTGTTTTTCAGTTTCTGAATAAAGACCAAAACTGTGCAACCAGCAGCTGAAGTCCTGCAGAACACAAAAAACATTTAAAAATGAAAAGCAAGAAAAAGAGCTAACTGAAATAGTCTAAATCCAAATTTTAAGTATTAGATTTTTGAAAAAGGAAGTTGTCTGTTACTGAAAATGTAACAGGTGCATTGTATTTGCTTACTTCCCTGTCCTTTAATTTTATCATTAATTTTTCAGTTTTGATTAATCTGCTACCTTTAATTTCCTGGTAGATTAATTCTCTCCTCATTTCATGTCTAAATACTCTTTTAATATTAAAAAACTGCACTATAAGACTAGAAGAGTTGCACTGTATTCCAAGACTGTTGTTTTTATTATCCACCCGAATAATGGAACACAGACCTTGTAGTGCACTTTTCCAGACTTCCTCTTCCCAATTAGTTTGGTCACTTAGAATTGCAGATTGCTATTCCTATCTTCCTTTCCCAGGCCACTAAATATCACAATTGCGTAACTTCCCTACATGCTAAGTAAATTTTCCTTGCAGTATGCATTTTAACCTCAGCCATCGTGCTTTTGGCTTCACTTGCAAAGTTTGAAATACAAGGTAGCACATCCTGATAATAGTGCATGAAGAAATAATTAATTTCTGGGAAATGGAATGGTGCTTCATTTTAAAACAGTAGAAATTTCCTTTGAATTAATGAAAAATACATATATGAAATCTTTCTTGTTTCCTGAGGCAGATACACTGTCAGAGTATGCCTTATGATGGTTTATACTGGTTCAGTTCTGCTGCTCTCTGGGGTTGCTTTGTTGTGTCTTTGTTGTGATTATGATATTGGAAAACATCTTTACCATTTTACTTCTCATGCCATCAAAAATGCCTTATTTTTGTAATGAAACAATTGTTTCAAGCCTGAGCCAAACAGCAGCAGTCCCAGGGAACAGTCAGCATGTGCACTGAGGAAGACAATACTTGATGTACACTCCTCTATTTTTTTTTCAAGATGTGCTCATCAGAACCTGGCTGTTACCCACATGCAGCATAAATAAATATTTGGCATTCACCACTTTTTCTTTAGGCTTCACCTTTGCTTCTGTAATATTTCTTTGGTTTCTAGCAGAGTACGTGTTTTTTAAAAATGTTACGGGTTGATACAAAAACGGTGAGCATGTTTATCTTTTTGCAGGTTACTGAGAGTACCAATGCTGATCCGTCTGATCTGAGCCTTTTCTCTGAACAACTTCCATAGGACAGTTCAGGACCTGCGGAGTTGTTGGGGTTTTTTGGCATTGTCCTGGATTTGAAGGGTTTGCTTTTCTCCCAAATTTCGGAAAATTTTGATCTTGTGCACCTTCTTCACTAGATCAATGCCAGGAAGTTTTAATTCTGTCAATCTGTCCTGTGACATTTTACATTTTACATTGTTTACTGGATCAGGTTGCTTATTTCATAAGCTTAATGCTGGATTGTGTGGCTTAATTGGGCAAATAGCTATTATTCTCTTTCATCAAGAAGTGATTCTAGATTGCCAAGCATCACTAATCTCTTTCATTTTGGATTGTAATAAAATCTAATCTTACTGATTATTCAAGCCTTTTTGATCACACAGATGTTATCTCTCTGAAATAAATAAATGCCACACTTCTTTCATTTTTGTGTTTGTTTGTTTTCGGTCCATTCTTACCATTGATGATTTTTCTAGTTCAGTCAGGTTTAACTCCTTCTTAAACTGTTCTGCATAAGATTCTCACTGAGTATCATATTCTAACTTCTGTAGTGTATGGTTGGCCTTCTCTTAGCTAATAGAAAAGAACTGATTTTCACATCCCCCCCTAATTAAAAACGGTATCTGTTTTAATGGTGCATGCTGTGAAGAAGAAAACCAGCATGTGACTTCTTGTCTTTACATATTTCCATGCTGACAGATAAAAAAGCATTTGACTCAGTTGTTCTGCTCAGGTTTGTTTTAGTTTGGGCTTTTAACCTCTGATACCATGTGGTCTTCAGGAATAATTTCAGTCCTAGTATTATAGCTAATCTGAAATTATTTTAATTATGTCTCTTCCATGAACTGCAGAACAGATAATGACTGTTTTGGTGCTGCTTTCTAGATTTACTGCTACCAAAGCAGAAGTTGCAAGGCGTTTTTTCAGTCCATCCAGCTCTCCATGTCTGCATTCATGTTTCCGTGAAATTGTGAATCAAAGCTTTAGAAGCAGAACATCCGACACAGAATTCGGCATTCTTATTCTGGATGGGTGGAATCACGTGGTGTTTCATCAGCATACCTAATAATCCTTATGTAGAAGCCCTGAATATCTCTGCTCTGTTGTAAAGACAACCAATAAAAAGAACCATGTAAGGACAGAGAAGTGACACTGTGCTTGGCTTTTGCCAAGACTTCTGACACTTCCTGTGTTTATTGCTGATGTGAACTTCCCACTGTTTAATTCAACATGGCTGCTCGTAGCATCCTATTTTCTTTAGCAGATTCCAGTCACAGCAGTTATTGTCAGACTTGACAGACTGGCAGCTGGAGATATGAACCAGGCACAGCAGGGAAAAATTTAGGTATTCAAGGATTTCTAGATCTCTCTTCTCTTTTCTTTTCTTTCCTTTTTTTTTTTCTTTAATCTTCTGTTTTTCTAAATTGAATTTTGTCCTGTTATTCTCCTAGAGTAGAATCGTGGGGTTTGAATTTTCCCTCCTCTCCTGTGAGCAATAAGTGGATTAGGATATGCAAGGTAATTTGCAACAGAAAAGAATAAGGGATTGCAGTGGAGGCAAACATTCTCTAGAAGCAGCACTTTTCATTTTTCTTTCTGGATTTAGCATTAGATTTGTGTGTTGGAGTGCAGAACTGGATATTGTAGAAAGCTCCAACGGGAGGACAGGATGTCCTTCTGAAGCACATGGGTCTTATTTAATAACTGTTTTCTGGAAGAGGTCTATATATTGTGCCCACAGCAAGCAAGACAAGGAATTCAACTTCTGATTAAAGGCCCCAAAAACTCCTTGTGGGAATTGGGCTGAGATATATTTGCAGATGCATCTGTGTGAGAATGTGTCAGAATGTCTTGTACAAACCAAAGTTATAAGTTGGTAGTTATAGTATTTGAGGAAATTAAGAGTCTGGAAGGCTGATGCATTTGGATCATAGGATTTTGTATCTGTTAAGAGGTGACAAGCCTGTGTTACATTACAAAACTATAGGAGGATGCAGTGTCCCACAAGGCTATAGGAAATGCACCTGACTTACTGAGAAACAGAAACAGTACCTGTGGCTTTCCAGCGATGAGATTTTGTTTTGCTAAGAAGGAAGGATAGATTATGTTGAACTTAGTTTGAAATTTGCCTCCTTTAAACATAATGTTATGTCATGTTTGTTTGCTGTAAGACAGTAATCACATACTTCTCTGCGTGTTCTCCTGCAAATGGGTCTGCATCATGAATTTCCTGTGCACCATTACATTTATTGTTTGTTGCTTCTAGGGCTATTAGAAATGCTTTCCACTTACAGACCTAATTCTACAGCTCACTCGCCTTGTCACCATGTAACTTGCCATCCTCACAAGGTTGCATATCTGATCTTATGACTATTTTCTTCCACACAAGCGGTGACTTTGAAATGACCTAAAACAATTGCTTTACTGTGTGTGACAGTTATGAAAGAACACTTGGGTTGTGTGCTCAAATAGCAGGGTCTGCCACTCATGTGAGGGTATGGGAAATTGTGGATTCTCGGCCTCTGGAAAGATATATCACGCTTTTCTAACTTTGTAAAAGCTTGAAGACTTGGTAAAAATAACTGGATATTAGTTTACTGAAAAGAAATCTGTCCGGGCTGACAGGGGAAGCTAGGAAAATGACCAGCAAATGTGTTGAGCTTCGATTTGAAGCAACCAAAGAGTAGTTCTCCTCATTACTTGTGTTAAGTCTCTGTGGTCACTTGGAGAAGAATAATGTGACAAATAACAATCCAAATGGATCTGTCATATCATCAGTGTAATCTTGCTTGGTTTGACTCCTTGATTGGATAGCTAATTAGGTATTAAGGGGTTGAATACTGTTGTAATTTCTGTTTCATTTAATTCAGGAAGCGCAGTAGGGAACCACTACTTTTCAGAGAGATTTAACAACAGCATACAGGCAAAGGAGACTGCACTGCAGCATGCAGATAGTGACTGTGGTCTTACCACTGCAGAATCCTGTTTGAATCGAGTAAATCCAGTTTATTGGACTGAGTAAACATAGATTATATGACTAATTTATGTATAGTAATGCTAATGTTTTTGAGGCCTGTCCCTTATGTGCATGTGCTTTAAGGATGGAACTATTTTATGGCATTCTTGTGTCTGCCAATTATTTCTTATTTTATCCAATCCATCTTTGAAGGTAGGATTACAGATAACTTTTCTGTTTGTTCTAAGATTCCCAGATGCCTAAAGGCTGTACAATATTGTAAGCCAAAGCATGGAATCCTGTATAAAGAAAGGACTTCAGTCACAATGCACCTTTTGCTGCTTAGCATCAGTGAATTGTTATCCCACAGAAAGTCAATAGGAAAAAACCTGACTGTTTATCTACTTGAGAAAGTTCAAGGCAGCTCATTAGCATCACGTAAGTAAAAGCAGAATCAGGTTTGTATTTCAAGAAAGTTCATTTGTAGAAGACAATTGAAATAATAGGAGTGGTGGGGTTTTTTGTTTCACCATTTGGAGAGAAATTAAATAGATCATACTTTAGTCCTTCTAGTGAGTTTCCCGAATGCCACTAATTTTAATTCAAAAATGCCCAACTTTTTTGGGATGCACTAGAAACTTTGCCTAGAGCATGTTAATAGCTCTCCAATGAAGGAACAATCTTCCCTTCTCTACAGGGCAGTTCACCGTATCCAGGTTTTGGGTTTTTTTAGCCATTATTTTGAAGACACACATGAAGACACACAAAATATCATCTGCTGTGTATTTTTCATACCTTTCTGTTCTTAACAGGAAGTTGGGGCCCTCACTCTTCCTTGTGTTGGTTTGATGTTGTTTTTGTAAGTGTAACAAACTTCCTTGGTCAGTAAAGCAGAAAAATGGATGGAACCTGCTTTCCAAAACTATTTCCAGAGATGGTGGAAAGCACTCAGTGGAGGCTTTTGCTAATTTGAGCTGTTGAGTTGGTAGTCTTGGCCACTCTCTTCCCCACTAGGATGGGGAATATGAGCTTTTCCATTCCCACTACAGCCACACATTGTGTCACTGATGACTGAATGGGTGACATGCAAGGGTAAAGGAAGTAGCTGAATTACTGTTCTCATTTAATCTTCTTTTACCTATTGAGATTTCAGGAATAGTGCCAATTATAAAAATTGTAACTGCAGTCTTGGCATTCATATGAATTAAATGTCACAAGTGAATCAAATTCTGTATAATGACTTTCCTACAAGGATTCTAATTCTGCTGATTTGACTTGGTCAGAAGCTGCTGTATAAAGACCCCATAAGAACTCTAGGATCAACGTTTGGTATTTGCCTCAGTTCAGTAATTGTTTTCTTTTATGCGACTTTTGAGAGTCCTCTGACAAGGAAGGAATGAACAGCTTATCTTACCAAGATTTATAGTCAATAGCTTCTGTAGTCTTGTGAAGAAGACATCTGCTGTGCAAATAGCAAGGTTAAAGTGATTGCACATGAAGTAAATACAAACTTCAGCTTGTATTTCATCCTGAAAACCAGTCTGAACAATACTTAGATAACTTCGTGTAATGAAAACCCTTTCATAATCTTGACCTATATACAATTTTGTCAAATCCAAGGTCAGATAGAATTTAAAAAATAAGCTTTATTTGAAGTTCAGTAACCATGATTTCACAATTGTAACCATGCTCTTTAATAAAAAAGCAAGCACTAGTATTGTGTGGAGGGTTTTAAAAAAAATTCTAATGTAAGTCTCAGAGTTTGATCAGTTGTAATAGAAAAGAAAGTATTATCTATTTGTTTAGGAAATATCTTCTAAACCATTGCAGCAGCAGACAAAAGGAGTTCGTTTCAAATTGATTAATGCACTATAAGTACCTGGAATTGCTTGGTCTAGTCACTTTGTTGCTTTCTCATCTCTCTGAAAAATCAAATGAAGCATCTGAAGATACCTGATTGATGCAGTCAGCTTTGTACTGATATTACAGTGTATTTCAGGAAGTGTTCAAAGTGGAGCAATAATTTTCAATCTATTTTCAAGCATGCTGCAGTAAAGTTTTTCTGTCAGATTATACTAAGTCCATTTCCCAAAGAACTGTGGAGTTTTGTGCTGTGCATTTGTGGGCTGGTGCTTTTACGTACGGACCTTTATAAATGTGTGTGAGAAAACGATGTGTTGATGATACTGCCTACTGTTGTAGTATGCTGAAGTGCATTTTTTTTTCCTCCATAACCCATACTGCCTCTTTCTTGTATACAACCTGTAATTATTTTATTCTCTCAGAAGCCATGTGTAACTTGGTTTCATTTCATAAGGTATGTACAAATTTTCCAAATCTTGCTGCAGAATGTTTCAGGACCAAATCCGGTAATTCATTGGTAAGAATGTTAAAGTACAGGAAACTGTAACAAAGAAGATTATTTTCTTCCTAAATATAGAATTTAGACGAGATAGTATTACTAATTCCTATATTTGTTTTTCTCAGCTAGCAAGGAATGCATGAATTACCTTAAATTATCAATTCCACAAAGCCTTAGATGTGGATGTGATGTAGCCAAAAAAAGTTCATGCACCTAGGCTTGCTGAAGCCGTATAAAAATCTTACTGTTGATTTGATTTCTTTATGAAAGCATTCAGTGAAAGAAAACGTAGTCTTTAGTATCCATAAGTTGCACATGCAAACTCTGCAGGAGATCTTGAGCTGCAATAAAGGTGGAAATACAGAAAAATGGTAAAATTCCCTCAGGAACCCCCTCCAGTTCATAGCAGAATGGCTGGCTGCTTGCCATGCTGTCACTGGCTGCTGGCCAGCACCAGGACTCTGTGACCCATTCTGACACAGCTCACAGAGGCTGGAGGATGAGTTAATGCTGCTTCTAGTACCATGAATGAATCAAATTTTAAATGTGGATTCTCATCCACAGTGGTGTGAGAAAGTCCATTGCTCTGAGAAGAAACCAGGAAAGAGAAATGTTCTCTTAAATTTAGGTTTCATATAGCTGAATAAAAGGTGTCTTTTACTTCTGATCACCCCAATAAACAGAATTGCTGGTGTCTTTTCTTACAACAGCATGAGAAAAGAAATAGCTGATTTCATTAGCATATTGCAATGATTTCTATAGCATATCTTGTATGTGTTCTCTGAAAGCTGCCTGATATATAGTTTTCAGTGTTGTTCTGTCTTAGTCTAAAATACAATGGAATATCCTGGTTCAGGATGAAAAATAGCAAAACACATTTAAGCCTGTACTTAACTTCCATTGACTGTAATGAGGTTAGAAAAAAACTTGTAAATTCTAGTATGCCTAGGTATTCTTGCATAGAAATACTTAGGAAAGATTATTTCAAGATATTAATTCTCAAAAATGGAATGCTGACACTCTTAAAAATTTATTGAACACATTTTGTAAAAGGTATTCTGTCTTTTGAGAGCAAAGCAATTCTGTCTGGAAAATCTGGAAGTGGAGCACAAACATGATGAAATTAGTCTCTAGATCATTTTGATATAAACTTTAAATAGGGTCCCCTAATGATAATGGTTTGCCAAAATTATTTCTTTTAAGTAGCTGAAGCAATAACACAAGTGAATATTCTTTTGCAGTATAAATTGTGTTTAATTCAGTCTCTATTTGCTTGCTTATTGCTGCAGTGAAGGAGGTAAAACAGTTGCATAATCAAGTCTTTATTGTATTGGTGTAATTTGCATGTTTTCTTTATTGTTTCAGAACCATCACAAATTATTATGAAACACTTATTTTCATGCTGGATGGATGATTGAAACTGCTGAGTGAATTTTTCTGTATTTTCGAGGTTGTCTGATAAAGAAAAATCCAAAGACATTCTAGTTTGTCTATTATACAGTGAAGTATATTTTCCTCTTTTTTTAACCTTTAGCATATACAGCCTGATTCTTTTTTGCTGAGGTGCTTTTGTGCCACAGAAGTTATCAATAGCTCTGTATCCTGAACACCTTCCTTCCTACAACATTACTTGTATAAAATTGTTCTTGTATGAACAGGGCCATTGTTTTCAGCTGGACTACGTTTACAGGGATATGCTCTCTGTAAACTTGGCCTAGTGAAACCAACTGCAATGTAAATGGAAAATTCTTTTCTTGAATTCCCTGCAAGTTTGAACTAGGCTTACAGTGGTAATTAGGCTCCCCCATGCTGTTTGAAAATTTACTCTTCAAAAATAAGGGCATAATCAATAAAAAGGGTTGTTTGGTGGGGTTTTTGTTGGTGGGGTTTTTTTGTTTGTTTGTTTGGTGGGGTTTTTTTGTTTGTTTGGGTTTTTTTTTTGTTTTTGTTTTTTTTTTAACCTGTTTAGATGTTGGGGGGGATGTAAATGGTTTGCTTCATAAAGTTGTTACTGACAAGATCAGCTCTGGTCTTAGTCTGATTGTGTTCTGAAGCTTGATTGTCAAAGGCTGTTCTGATTATCAAAGCACTGCCCTGTGCTAATCACAGGTCAGTTTGTGGCCCTGTGTGTTTTGTAGTCCAGTGCCCCACAACTCCTTCATCTCAAGTACAGCACTCCTGTTCTCTGTGCGTGGCTAAATATTGTAAGCAAAATTCCAAAATAGTTCCAAAATATAATAGTTTCAAAAAAATTCTGCCTTCAGTTTTAGGCTATTTTCTTATGGATTGTAACAAAAGGCAGTAATTTTCAGTGTTCGAGTGTTTGCAGTTCTTCACTCAATCTAAATTCAATCATTTATAGAATGCTACAGTTTAGCTAAGGCATTTTTTTGATGTAATAGTGTATGGCACTGTTTTTCTTCCAGTTCTCTGAATATGTTTCTTTTTCTAGGTTAAGGACAATTCATTCCATCTAAAACTGTCTTCTTTTTTCTTTTTTAATTAGGCCTAGAGATGTTTTGCATGACATTGGAGCACTTCTTCCCCATTCTATTTTTGTTTTGCAAAGTGACATGCTGGGTCTGTGCTTGTATTTTGTAGTGTTTGCCTTTGGTTGGCACTGTGTCAACACAAAGCTTTAAAAAGAGTAAAATACTGACTTTGGGGGAACAGAAGGGCTGAAGGATTGGCTGTATGTCTCTTTAATTTTAAAATTATAACAATAGTCTTGTATACAGTTTATATTAGCACCTCTATCAGCACTGAGCCACCTTCTCCCAGGAAGTACATCTTCCAGACCTTCTGAGTACATGAAACACTTCCCTCAAGAGAGCAATTTCCCTGCAGAATCCGTGAGCTTTGCCACCTCCTTGTCCTTCTTGAAATGTCCTGTGCTTCTGGCCCTTTAATTTAATGTGAGGCATTCCTGCACTCAGGTAGCAAAGAGACAATTTATGGCAGAGGCAAATCAGTGTTATGAGAATCATGTAAAGAGCCGTACAGCCTGCAGAATCCTGGATAGCATAAAGGGGAGACACTTAAAAACAGCTTTCTCACTAGCCTGGGAACCCGGCTAAGGGATAGGAGTATTCTTAATCAGAGACTGGAACTTGCTTCTTGTGTTTATTAGAAGGTTGTTTTTCTAAAGGTTGTACAGTGTATTTTCAAGGGATCTGATAGCTAAGCTGTAGTAACCTGACCTGTCTTGAGTTTCTATCATTACTGCTTGCAGACTGGGAACTACATCCCAAATGGTAGTTCTATAAAATAGTAACTAGGAATATCTGAAGGTAACCAGAATTTATAGTAAGTTTGTATTCTGGAATCCTTGCATTAGTAATCCTCTGAAATCAAATTGTTTTCACACAAGTAATGCAACCAGAACTGGGTAGGGAATCACATTTTCCCCAAAAGCTTTTCTCCCATGACTATTTTAACATTAAATACAAAGTTGATAGGGGCTTGAGCCTCAGCTCCTGAGTAACAGTAATACTTGCCCCTTCAAAGTGTGTTTTGGAACTAATAATTGAGATCGCTATATAAGGATAGGAAATATAATTTTGTGAGATTCCTTAAATAACTGGAAAAAGCTTTTGTTCTGAAAAGAGGAAGTGTGTAGGTATGCAGGGGTGGGAGGGAGAGGGAAGGGTGCATAATAGTTCCCACTGTAGTACAGACTATGCAGCAACAGAGCTATAGGCAAGGTGGAAAATAGGAATCAGCTTTGCTTCTAAGGAAAACAACTCCCAGGGGGAAGCAAAAGTCCATATGTAATACCATAACTGCTGATGTGCTGTTACTTCCCGCAGCACAATGAAAGTTCAGCTCATTTTGTTTCTTAAAGTGGTACCCATGAAATTATGGAAATTCTCATATATAGAATTTAACACAAGGCATCTATTGATAGAATGAGTCACCTGATTCAATGTGTAATTTCCTCTGTTATTCGTCTGCAGAGGGGGAGATAACAGCAAAAGGAATCTCATGCAATATGGACTGAAAGTGTATTACAGCATTTTTTTAACCAGACCTCCTGCCCGAACACAGTCAGCTAAGCCTACGACATGCCAGGCAATCATCAGTGTAGAAAAGGTGACATTTTCTGAAGAAAAATTTTAGCCTTTGGTGTCTAGCTACCCTTATTGAACCCATGTTTATCTATATTTATCTTAGTTCAAAGCTGTGAAATATGTGTCCGTTGTTTAAACCAGTAAAAAGGTGACGATGCTCATATATTGTGTACATTGAAGAAGCAGGAATAAATGTTCTCTTGCAGACACTGGTGGGTGGACATGTGATGAAACTTCCTCTGACTTCAGCCCCCAAGGAAATTTGTGCAGCACAGTGGAGGTGGTGGTGTCCTGGAGCCACATGTGACCGGGAAAGCTAAGCTTTACTTGATACAAAGTTTTGCCCCCATAAACACCCTAAATGTAGTATTTCAAAATAGTTGCATTGGTAAGATTTTAGGGTTGTAATTACGCTGCTGTCACCTGTAGGAAGTAGGAAAGCTGGGGTGACATGAGGTTTTTCTTCTCTGCTTTATACCAATAGGAGTTTTGTGTACATGAACTTACACTGGCAAAATTGTTGCTGCTATAATCCGTTCTGTGCATTATGGCTTAACTGTGCTGGTGTAATGCACATCCCTGTTACGTTCATAGGAGGAGAGCTTTGGGATCTCCCTGCATTAGAGTGCCTGTGATAGAGCTATAGAATGAGCAAATAGCAGGAACATTTCTGTATGAGACTAATTCTTATTTACTCGTGTTGATACAGCTTCACAGTGCAGTCAGGCCCTTGCATACAGAGTAAGGGAGAAATTTAAAATCCTGGCATATCGGCTTTTCACTTACAGCTCTCACCAGGAGGCTGCTGTCACGGCTGCCGGGAACAGGTTGATATCTGAAGTGCAGCCATGGAAAATATGTTAGTTGAACGCCCCCTAGCTGAAATGATTTTCAGAACATGGCTGAGACAAAGGTTTCCTGGGGATTTCAGTATACAGCTGGGGGAAAATTCCACGTTCAGGCTTCTTTGTTGGTTTCAGCTCAGCCAAGCAGTTACTCTAAGGATGGATACATTTCAGTTCATATACTGATCAGTTTAGAAAAGTATCTTGCATTAAAAAAAATCTTTATTTTTTATTCCTGTTAATTAAGCGAGTACAAATTTGGACATGATGCTGTGCTTGCAAAACTCATCTGAAAACTAGATTGGCATAGATGTATTCCTACTTTAGAACCTAATTAAGCAAGCCTACAAATACAAGTGTCATAGAGCTCTGTGCTTTCTCTGATGTCATAGATTGCACAGATACTTCTCAAAGCAAGAGAACTCTGCCTTTTCTATTAGTAAATTGACTGAACTTTGAATAAGCCAGTAGCTTTGGTTTTATCTTCATTGAAGTGGACATTTTAATATAGGGAAAGAAAAGAAGGAAAACCTCTTTCTGTGTAGTTAAGACTTTGACTTTATTCTATTATATACACAGGATGTATATATTCTATTATATACACAGGATGGCATTAGTTCTGCCTCTTCCTTGATCAGATTGCTCAGCATAGATCCCTCCACAGGAATTTCTCAGAGTCTGCCAACACTGTATACATTCAGGACAAGTTTTGAGGTACCCAGTTAATGAAAGATTTCTATTGCCCATATTCTCTCTTTCTCTCCTTCTCTCTCTGTCTCTGTCTCTCTCTCTCTCTCCCTGTAAGTCTAATTTTAAATATCATGTTAGAGGGAAATACATGGCCAGTTTAAAATCCCCAAATCTACACAAAGTTAAATATCTCAGGTGATATGCTTAACTGCTACTTGATTCTGGACAGGCTCTATGTGAGAGTTTCTTTAACCATTAAAAAAGTGTCACTTGGCTAGGAAGTGGGTGATGGGCTTATTAAAATGGTCATACAGCCCTTCCTTTGCAATGCTGACATCACTGCTTACACACAGAACAGGGTTTTTGAGGATGAAATAGTATTGTAACAGTAGATTAGCCTGGTTGTTGCAAAAATCAAGCTATTGAAAATTAGAGACTTCTTTTCCTGACATTATCAAATGAGGTTTTGTTGTCTTACTGTTTTCTGTGCATGTAAGAGTGCATGAAAAGGTGGACTGTCACCACAAATTGTCTATATATTATTTTTCCTCAAGCAGAGTACACAGAACTGAGCAGGAGTAATTGATAATACACTACAGCAAATGCTATCTTCAAGTTTACAAGAAGCATTACAGAAGCATATTCAGTATGTCTCAACTGCTAAGCAAGAGCAGCTGTGAGAAAAAAACTGACAAAGGTTCAGTACTTCCATTCCCTCCAATTAGTGCTGAGCAAAACCTGGTCTCCCTTGTATTTCAAAAAGCAAAAATAAAAAGTAAGCTTTTAAGCAACTTGTAAAACAACATCATCTTGGCATTTTGCAGAATGTATAAAAGCAGCAAAAAGATACAAGCCCTGTTTTTCCTTTGTGGATCACTGTTATGTTCAAAGATCTCTTTTCTTATGGCTGCAACTGCGGTAGGCAAGTCCAAAAGTTGATGTGCTGTCTTTTAAGGTCCCTGGTCTTTTTTTGCATCTTTGGGGAAACCAAGACTGGGAGAGAGATGATAGAGTACCTGAAAGCATAAGATAGTAGCTCCTTTCCAGCTGCAGCTACCTAATATTTTAATGATTACAGGTGTATTTCCATCAAGTACAGTTTTAATGGAAATCAGTGAGATCAAAAAGTGAAATTTGAAACTTACTTTTGCACAGTTCTTTAAGAAGTGTGATCAGAATATGGTCTATTGGTAAGACTATAATGACAAGGCATGGCAATTATCTGAAAAAATCCCTTTACTCTCTCACAGGTTTTTTTTTCCTGTATTAGTTATTCTTTATTATAATTTGAAAAAGGACAAAATTACATTTCCTTCCTTCCTTCCTTGCTTCCTTCCTGTCTGCCTGCGTGCCTGGTTGCCTCACTTTGATAATAGGCTGCTGCATTTGAAAATCTACAACAACTATGCTGGTATTTGTAGTTTTTGCATGAGTAAAGAATTGATGGGTGCATCTTTATTTATATTTTGCGTATACTACTTTCAGTTAAGAAATAGATTTGCTGATAAAACACTTGAGAAAATTCTTAGACTTGAGAAATCAAGAAAAATACAGAAGTTAGACAATAGCTTACGTATATTGATCTTGCAAGTCTTGAATATGCCGAACTACAATGATTATTGTCAAACATTACTGAACTACCTACCTGCACTAAAATCAACAAAGATGACGTAAACTATGAATTGCTATATTAACATTTTTGAACTGTTACTAACTAATTCCACTACCACCCACTAATTAGTTACTGAGGCTTAAATCTAATACAGTTGCTGTTTTATATCAAAGTAGCAAACCATTATAAAGGAACACAGGAAATTAAAGTTTAAGCTGTGTTAGTTTAGCATGTGTTTAAATCATACTGCCAAATTACTACCGTGTTTAGCTAAATAGATAACTTCAGTCATGAAAGCTCAGCAAAAGAAATTGCCTCAATACTTGTAGTCATACAAGTTTGAGTGCATAACACTGAGTCAGGATTTTGGCTTATCGCTGCAAGTGACATTTTTATTATAAAGATCTTTGTTTGTATCCCAATTCTTGAAAAAAAAATCTAGTTCTAGACCCTTCTGTAACAAAATATCAATACAATGTCCTTCTGTTACAGGCACTACAGCATGCTCCTATTACAAACAGATGGGTTATCTAATACTCATTAGTGCCTCAGCCATGAGGTTTTGTTGCCATTAGAGTGTAATCAATCAGGAGGGAGAACTGTTTGGTGCTTGTCTAGTGCTTAAGTAATTCATTCACTATAGATCCTCATTAGAATGGAAAATTACAGCTGTAGAAATGTCTTAGTTTCAAGAAACAAAGCATCTTTTTTTCTTTTCCCTCTTTTCAAAATAAATGTTCCATGATTGTAGGTGAAGGATATGAGCATTGGAAGAAAAGCATCAAATGGCTGCTGGTAAGTTATTCATTGTGGTTTTGGCCCTTGGGGAAGTTCCCTGCTCTACACAGCTGTGCTGGTTGCTACTTTAAAACGAAGTTCTCTTAAAGTTCTACACTGATAGGAGAAAGAACCAAGGCTGATAATCAGTTAGTGTTGGAAGTAATGATGTGATTTTATGAAGGTTCACAGGAATTGCAGCATTTAATTCCTTTGAAGACTGACTTGTGAAAAGGGAAAGAAAAATTTTTAAAAAAGGAAATCTTGAAAAACTGAAAGTCAGAACTCATGAGTTTCACATCATTTTCCTGCAGAGAGCAAGCAAATTTGCCATGATGTTTTACCACTGACATGGTATATTATGAATCTACAACTATTATAGTTTAGTGCAAATCTAACTCAGCTCTGTAAGTGTGAACTGCGTTTGCATGGTGGAAGAAATGTTAACAGTAGGCCTCTGTGCTAGAGTGTGTATGTCTTGTACTGGAACCACTTGCTTAGTCTCAAGTGTGGGCTGAAGAAGAAAGAACGTGCAGGCAGAATAGGTGTCTCTCAGAAAACAGGATTAAATGAGAGGTTTATGTCTCTGAGGTGGCTGCTCTTGGCTGTTTTCCTGTAATCACACTTTAACGTAGAGATAACCACAGAACTATATTTCCATAGCATCTCTTGGCTCTCACTCCTGCTGTAGTTTGTATTCTAGTGGGAAATACAGATGAGGTGAAGAGGCTTCCATAAATTTGAAGAAAGTTCCCTTGCTTGACCAAGGAGTGTAAATGGCTGATAACATGCCAATGTTAGGCCAGATCTATGCAGGCCAAATTCAGTCTATAGTGCAACATCACTAAAGCTAATAGACATGGTCCTATATGTATAAACAAGCAGAAGTTTGACTTCACTGCCCTTGGCTGTCAGTCTACTCTTTGCACTGATGTTTCTACCCCTGAGGCAAAGCTAGCACAAAAAGATAGGTGAGTTTGCCTCTCTGCTTACATACTTTTCAGCCTGATGGATTAATGCAAATTCAGCTTCATTGTTCATGTAAATTAAGATACCAGTTTAGAGTGACTGGAGAGAGGTGTGGAGTTCTACCTTTCTGCTGTCCTTGTTAAGGGAACAGCCTGTTGCAGAGATAGGTAACTTTTAAGGGCAGCAACACTGACTTGCACTAATAAACTTGTGAAGCCTTCCCTATGCAACCTCTACATTTGAATTATTTTCTTTAACTATTAGTGGATCTTCTACGCATCATCTCAAAATTAACAAGAGCAAATAATACTTTTACAATATTCTTAAGGAACTGTTTTTTAGGGAACTCCTAGCTCTTAATGATTACTGGGATAGCTGACCTTGGATTTATATTTAAATCTATTAGAAATTTGACTCTCTCCAACTGTCACTTTAAGTGATAGTTAGATCATCATATCTTGTATATTTAGCAAGTCTAGGTTTTTGGAAGCTGCTTGAGATCTGACCTTGCGTTTTAAATTACTCAGGATCATTTCACATATCTAATTAGTGTGTGGGAAAATCACTTCAACTCACTTCGTTTGACATTGGTCCAATAAAGTAACCCGTGAAGTTTTGTCTATTGTTATATATTACTGTCCATTCTACATGAATAAAAATTCAGAAACAGAATTTGCCTAAACAGAAACTATAAACCAGTGAATCATGTGATCTTTGTAGTACTTTTACCTTGGCCAGCCAATCATCATGTGTTACTTCTAAATAAAAGTAACCCAGGAGGGAGAAAGGTCTAGAGAGAGAAAGAGGGGAAAAAAAATTATGCTATGCTTGTAGGAGACACCATTTAATCTGCTAGACCAGTTAATATCTTGCTGCCTTTTTTATTTGTCAAGGGTTTAATATTTTTTCAATATGAGGTCTGCTTTAGTGTGCTTTAAATGGCAGTTTATAATTAATGGTACTTGAGTGTGTCTCTTATTTCGAAAATTCATACAACATTCTTGGTTACAATTTATACATGATTTTAAAGTATAATTAACATTCAGCTTTACAAGATATATGCAAACAGATATGCAAATTTGGAAATAAATATGCAAACATATAAAATGTTTTTGAATTAAGTAGTCCTTAACATTTTTAATGAAATCAATATTTTATTCATATTTTGCACACAATTTTGAGTACTTAGTGATTTGGTAGTTCTCAGACTTTTGTCGACCATGGCTGCAGATTGATTCTCTGGTGGCTCCTCTTGTCTTCCACTCTCCTGAACCTCATACTTTCTTTATGGAAAACAGGAGCTAATCCAACCCCCTCTAAATTATTTGGATTCTTTTCAATTATGCTTTGTGGATATTTGGAGTAGTAAACTTAACATGTTACTGAAACAGTTGAAAATAATCTTTATAAAAACTTTCATATTGAATCACATTAAAGGTTTGTCTAGCCCAATATCCTGTTCCTAAAAGTAGCTAAATAAAATGGGAAAGCTGTGAAAATATACATCAAGTATATCACCTAGATGTTTTTCTGGCACACAGCCAACCATGAGTCAAGAAATGCTTGTTTTTGTGTGTGTGTGTGTACTCTGTCTGTCTTTGTATATGTATATATAAAAATGAGAAAACACACTCGCACACATACACACACACACACACACATATATTCTGGATGTATACACATATTCTGGAGATACATGTGTGTATTCTGTCCCTGATGGTGTTGGTGACACACCAGTTTACCTGTGTCTTTTGAGTGGTAGAGCTCCCAACTGCAAATACACTGTTACAGATGTGGTCTAACAGGTGATGAGTTTCTTCTCCCTCAATCTACTAATTGTGGTATTACTACAGTCCAGGATGATGAGTGCTGTCTTCAACAGCTATAATGTGAGCTCACTGCTGCAAGCAAGGACATTTCCTCACTAGCCTCAAGAAATGGATCCAGGCAATCTCTGCAGCCTCAGACCTGAGGACTGGCATCCTCTCCTCAGGAGCTCATACAAGCAAATGTTACCTCTGAAGGACGTAGTTAAGATACTCAGATAGACAAGTTATAAAGATGTGTGGAATTCTGTATTTAACTGATAAGACAGGAAAATCCTCAGGGATCCTGAGAGAAAATCAGGGTTCTGGATGTAGTTGCTAGTAAATAACTAGCTATTAGTACTGGGAGACTGATGAGTGCTGGGCAATTGTCAGACTGAAAAAGTACACTTTACTATTACACTTTATAGTGTAATAAGATAAATCTTCCATCTAGATTCTGCTGTTAGACAGGATGGCTTGGACAAGCATTCACTTAGACTGAAAGAATTTGAATACCTGAGCATGCAAATGTAGAGTGGATGGGTATGGCATAAAAAAATTGCATTCAAGTCACAATGCACCATAAAACGCAGGAGGTGTACCCTATTCAACTTCCAGTCTCAGAAAGTGAGTAAATGTTACATTTTAAACTTCATGTGCTACAGATCCCACAGGGTGACTCAGTTGAAGAGTATGGTTCCTTGTCCTTGGTTTGCAAAGTTACTAATCAAGTTCACATTCCGGAGCTTTAATTCATTCAGGGTTACTACACAAATTTGTTACGCACAAAAAGGGTCATGCTGAAATCTATGTTGTTGCTCACATAAAAGTTGTGCACTTTAATATAAAGTTTGTAGATTTGGTCACTTTTTTTTTCAATACTTATTTTTTCAATTCACCTTTTTTTCCCAATACAACCTAGAACATGTTTCATTTAGTTTAAGTTGATACCTAAGTAATCAAAATCATAATTATATTGCTAAAGAAACATCACTTAAAAATAGACATATAAATGCTGTTTTGATCATTGCAAACTGCTTTTGCGTTGCAGTGTTTTTTATGAGATGTAGAAAAATTCATCTGCCTTTGCAGGTGTCTACTCAAAATGCTGTTCCAGGGCAAGTAGCGCTATAGTATTTTTCTGAGAGATATTGATTGATTTATTACTACAGGTATAGTGAGTGAAAATCAATACAGCTGCTTCCCTGTACATCTGTGGTAGTTTCAAAGTTTTCAGAGTATAATTGACTGAAAGAAGTAAGAGCCTGATATACTTAGCAAACCTGTGTTCAGAGCTGTGCAATACCCTCTGCCTTCATACCAAATAACATTGCTCTTAAAAAGACTATACCTCTGCACTTGGTTATGTATTTTTTATTCTCATAGCATACTTCAGTGTATGAGAATGTTTCTGTGGGGTGGATTTGATTTTAGCAGATTGCCAAATCCTCTCTTCTTTCTACTGTAACTGGTTTTTGAACTGTCTCAAATTCACCAATGGCTTTACAACAATCTGAAAATTAACAATGGCCTCTGACTTGCACAGGGCTATGTGATTCACAAATTCCTCACTTAACTGATCACTTAACTGATACTTCTTTTCCCCTTAGTTCCAGCCAGGCAATCACGTCTGCTTTTTAAACCAGTGTAGAGGCAGTAAAATGTGTATACATTGAAGCTTTTTCTTCCTGGCACTCCATCAGTTGGAAAGCAATCTGAGGCTTTTCCATAGGCTGATGTATTGGCAGTGACTTAAAAAACACCCCAAAAATATAGAAACATGATTTTTGATTATGCTATAAATTGGGATTATTTCCTTCAGGCAGGCGGAAGGACATGCCAGCTGGACTTTATATGTTGGCTGTTAAAAAGCTTTAGGAGCCAAAATTATAATTAGCTCACTCATACTGAAATATGTTCTCCCTAGCTGTTTTATTTTTTTGCCAGAGCCTGATGCAATTCCTGAAAGATGCAATTTCCTTCAGCACAGGAAATACGCATCATACTGTTGGCATTAAGCAACCACCCGTGCAGTGGCTGTTGCAGTGCTTGCAGGAGGAGGTGATGCATCTGCTCCCTGGTGCATTTTGGGGGTATCTGGCTGCAGAGGGCTTGCACTGGCTGGGGCTGCTCAGTGCACCAACTGCAGGAATCTATGCTCCAGGCAGAGGGGGCATGAATCGCCCAGACTTGCAGGAAATGCTTTTGAGAAGCAAACTGGGTGAAAAGCAGGGCAAGTCCAGCAATAAATCATCAGTGTGGGAAAGTTGCTTGTATTTCAGCAGCACCTGGTTTTATGTATTATAAAGTAGTGCTTAAGAGAGCTCATTGAGATCCAGGTGTCACCTATTCATAATTACCGTTGCACACTATAGGTGAGTGGTGGGAGTGAAGGACTGGTAGGCATAGCTGAAAGAAACTTTATCAAGGAACTTTGGCAGGAAGCATGGACTACAGCACAGGATGCAAATATGATAGACATCATGGATACTTTTGGGACAACTGAAGTCTGTTGAGCAGGCCAGTGAGAGTAAAGCTAGTCTGTTTTTATTCACCCCCCCTCTGTCACTCTTTGATTTTAGCATGGATGGTCCATAACTTCTGTAGCTCACCAGAGCTGCGAAAGGGCATGGAGGATACTGAGACAGACAGGATAGCAAATGAGATTCCATAACAAGTCAGACACATCTCTGCAAAAGATTCCAAATTCTCCTGTTTCAGAGTTCAGTGCCATCCACTAGTTCATTTTAATTTGATCTGAAATTGTTACTAATTTTTTCATCCTTTGTTTGGACTGTTTATTTGCAAGATGGATATTCAGTCATATTAGGGGTGGTAAAATGCTTTTCCCTGAAACTTCTCTCAGATTCTGTGTTTGGTTGATTCCTTTTACTTGCATTTGTTCATTTTCTCTCTGTTGTGGGTGCTTTCCCATAAATCGGGTATCTTCTCAAAATGAACCCATTTTTAAATTCCATATTAGATATCTATGGTGGTTACGCAGTTGCATATTTTAAATATTTTGTTTTGTTTTGCATAAGACTCTTATCCAACTCTCCATTTCACTACTTTCTTCACAGAGGAATATAAAACTTATTTTAGGAACATCATTTAGTTTTGATAAAAGACTCATAAACTTCTAGCAGTGGGGAAAAATGAAGAGGGAGTGTTTCTAGTAGAAGATGTTACGTCCGTGTCAGAGCCGCGCATCGTTGACAGCTGTGGTTGAGCTGCCTCTTCCCGCAACTGTATTTTAGCCGGCTCTTCCCGCAGCCGAGGTTTAGCCGGTTATTCCCGCAATTGTGGCTGGGCCGGCTCTTCCCCAGCTGAGGTTTAGCCTGCACTTCCCCAGCTGAGGTTTAGCCGGCTTTTCCCGCAGCCGAGGTTTAGGCGGCTTTTCCCGCAGCGGTGGCTGGGGCGGCTCTTGCGCTGGCGGGGCCCGGCAGAGGCACCGCCCTGGCGCTCGCAGGATGTGCACGCACAGCCCGGCGGGGGCTCCAGGGCACAGAGAGCCCTCCCCGAGCAGCAGCTGGGCACCCGCAGGACACTAAAGCGTTTTAAAGAGTACTAAATTTTCTTGTATTTATTATTTCAGCATAAAACCCTATAGTATGCTCATTAATTGATTACCTGATTTTATGGAAAACCTCCCTTCAGTTCTAACGGTTTTGAAACTGATTCTTTGCAGACACAAGAAACAGGGAGAAGCATATTCTTGCACCCGCAGATCAATTCAGGTATTTTGGCAGGCAAAAATAATAAATTCAAAGCTGGAGTGAAAGAAGGAGCTAAAAATTAATGGACCACTTACTTAAAAGTTTGAAGGCAAGCAGTTAACATTATGAGGCTGATAATAATCCAGCAAGTTTTTCCCCATATGCTGGATTTGATGTATGTGTCACTTCTTAAAATGCTCATTTTATTTCATCTGTTGAAAGCAGTTACCAAAAATAGTATTCCATGTACATATGCAGTGAAAAAGAAGCTAAAACTTTTTGTGGGAATAAACCAATGTAAGAGTAGAAACTGACACAAGAAGGGTAAAGCGACACACCCATACAGAAGTTCTCTGTATCATTTGGTGGCTTTAGTACAGAGAATTGGCTGTGTGCAATAACAAGCTGTTGTACCTCTGAATTTACCATTGAATAAAGAATGCTCAAAACCAAAAAAAACTGAGACCATGAATAAATGAATAAGCAATGAGCTGTCAACTGAAAAGAAGCAATGGAAAACTAGGAAGAGAGAGAAAAATGAAGAGATGTTGATGCTCAAAAACAAGGTGCTAAAAATATCAGTGTCTGTCAGATTGGTACGAGCAATAATGCCTAGTTCTCATTAGCTCCATACAGAGTGAATGTTGTCAGAGTCCTTTGGTCCTACATTAATTTACTAAGTATTTTGATAAACAATTTATTCTTCCCGCAAGATGTGCCAGCGGAGACAGAGAAGGGAGGAAGCAATGTCTAGGAGCAGTCATGTAACAAAAGCACAAAATGCAACAGAGGGTTCTAAAAGTTTACTGAAATGCATTTCTCATATAATACAATGATCAGATCAACAGTCACTGTTCCTCCTAGGACTTATATAGATCACCAAAGAACACAATTTTCTAAGTTCAGCCACTATTTATATGTGATACTAGTATTATAGAGATAGTAAATGTATTCCATTCTTTTTATGCAGCTCAAGTGACATTGAGGAGAAACCATGCAATAATCCAGCTGTACTGACACCATTAGGGAGCTTGTTCTGGATCACAGGTAAGTCAGATAAATATTTGGCTTTGCGTATTTGGGTACAGAGCCTGTGGTCAGCAGTGGGTATTTGGCATGCAACTGCCTACTTTATCCGTTTTTATACACCAACTAATTTCCTTGATGTAGGGATTTAGGAATGGTGAAATAATTTCATAAATTATAAGCAAAAAAATAATCTGTTTCATCTACTTCATTCTGGATAGCCACTGCATAAAACCTGTCAAAAGCATATTGCTTTGGATTCATCCCTGCTGCAGTTCCATTGATTACAGTGGAGTTAAATCAAAGATGAATCTGTCTGTTCAATTTAAATCTAATGATTGGTTAAAAAGTCGGAGGGAGAGCCCTGTCTAAATCCAGGGCTGTTTTATCCTTGTGTCAGCATTTAATTCCATTTGCATATAAGCCTATTTCCCTTCTCTAAATTTAATTTGTTAGAGCTTGGCCCTTTGCAACAACAGCAACAACAAAGTAATTGCATGCACTGTTGGGCAATGGTGCCAATACAGCATGTGTTATAAAAACATCTCATGCAAATTTATAAAATGTAGGCATTAGTGACACTCTGCCTGGTAACAGGTGTCTGGATACCTGAAAAAAACTCCAAGCTTCAGCTTCATGGACATGTGACATCTAATAATACACATATGAAAAAGCCTTATTTTAATATCAGCTATTAATTGTGGCCGTTTCACCAAAGGAAATAAGATATCCATGTCTTGTCTGACCATTGGGAACATTCTAGAGTTTCACTGCAATGAGATAAAACTGGTTGAGGCTTAGTTCTCAGCTGCACTAGATACATCTGTGACTTTGCACAAGGTACTTCTGCAGTGTGACTTAGTAAAGCTTGTTTTAAATTGGAGAGGAGTGGTTGGCATTGTCACAATACACCTTGTTTGTTTAGCTGCTACGCTCCACTGCAGTACTGTGTTCTCATATCACCTAGCCTCAAAACACAGAGCCTGATCTTCACTGAGACCTTTCACTGGGCCATTTTTGAATAAAAAGACTCTTCTTGTTGAACTTAACCTGACTGGCAGTCATTCCAATTCAGCTGGTCTTCCAAAGGTAGTGGTACCTGCCTTAAGCTGATAGAATCCTTTATTCTCCTGTTCCCTATCCTAAATGTTTGATTGCAGCCAAAGGGGAAACCCTCAAATCAAAACATTTTGTAGGATTTGAGTTTTTCTCTCTGCTTTAAATGCCAGCTTTTGCATCATGCATTCTGATGCATTAAAACTAATCATGGCTATAGATTCTTATGTCTTGTCAATTTTGAACAACTTCATGACCTGTTGAGAAGAAGTCACTTCAGTTTCACCATTTGTGGAAAGAAGACACTGATGCCGAGGGGTAAATATATTGATCTGAGACACTGTGCAATTTTATGCAAATAACAAAGCCTGGAAGAGAAACCAGGTTTTCTGAATTAGGGCTGGATGATGTGGGACTAACTTATAGAGAGTGGAGAATAAACACACATCTTCTCACTTTCTGATTTCTGTATTTAGATAAATCGGGTTATTTCCTAGTGTATGAGATCTTTTTAATACAAACTGTTCCTCATGTGGCCAGGAAAGCCCACTATTACCTCTGTTACTTGCTCCCATTACCTCTTGATGCACTTGCAGCCTATCCTTGGTAGGATTAGAAGGCACTCAGGACCTTTCAGGAGGCACTTACCACTTTACAGGATTAGGATAAGCCTGCCTTTGATGTTTTTGTGATCATACCCATCTGTCATAACTGAACATGATGAAGTAGGCTTTATTTTTATTTAATGTTCTAATTATGTTTAAAAGGTCAAAAATAAAAACTTTTTTTCTTAGTTTGCATGTTTTTCTTTAAAAAATCAATGAGGATGTGTTATTTTTTAATACATAGGCTGACGTTTGAAAAGTGAAAAAAAACCATGGTTAGAATCAGCAAATAAAGATGTGGTTTCACCTGATTTTAAGGTTTAACAATTGTAGTCTATGTCACACTCCTTCCTCTTCTTCCATCCATATATTCATTACAAATGTCAAATAAGGCTAATCCTTCATGTGACATTACTACAGATGGTTACATTGGGGACTTAAACCAGATGCTGATAGTCTGGATAATCTGGATAAAAGCTGGTAACCTAAAACAAATCCATTTTGTGTATTACTCATGCTAACGGTTAAGATATATAAAAAATCTTTATTACCCTTTAACACTTTACATAACTCTTTTGCTTTCATTTTTCTATACTTTCAAAGTTGTTATTTTAGAGACTCCCACGATCCTACCTCAGCTAAATCATGCATGTATGTATGTAATAAGATTTGGAGAGGGGAGGGACACTTTCTCAATTTATCTCACTACATTTATCTTTTGTTTTAAAACTCCCATTGGGTTGAAAATTGGCCCTGGAAAATAAATTTATTTTACCTTAATCAAAAGAGGTTTAATGATAGCATTAACAGTAAAAAAGTAACTCCCTTCTATACTTTTGAAGAGTCTTTGAAATTCAGTGTTTAGGATGGGGGCTGATAGGGTTGTCTTCTGCTGAGTGGCCCAGAGCTCTGACTGGACTTGAGTGTTTGGTACCCATTTTCCTGTCTATTTAAGAATGGTAATATCCTATCTCAGATGAGATTTTTATGAATATTATGTGTTTGTTTATTCTTTCATTTAGTAATGAAGTTTGTATTCTGAACTGGGATTCACAAAGACTTGTTAGTCTAGGAAGAACTCTTGGGTGTGTGTTAAGCAGCTAATTATTTACATGGGAAATTCTGTGACATAAACATGCTGGATCCTTCCTTGCCCACCTTTAACTATCATTGAATGCTGCCTATGGCTAGTGGAACTGGAGAGGAAGATACTGGGTTATTGTCTGTAGCTCAGTATAATGCTATTTTGGGCTCTTTCAGCTGTATTTTTAAAAATTTATTACTAGATTTTGTTTCTAAGCTGGTCACTAGCCAGGAAGTATAGGAAAGTAAGTTAACCGAGTACCTGAGCTATGCAATTATTGTGTAGCTTTTTATCTGTTGCTTAGCACACTTGAGATTTAGATTAGAGTAAGCAACTTGAGCAGGTCCCCACACAGTAAATGATCTTGGGTCTAATCTGATCTCCCTTTAATCCAGTGAGCTATGAGGGCAGTGGTCTGGAGCATGGGTCATGGAGCATGGTCTCTGTGATTTGCTTCTAAAGCTTGTTTTGCCCCAAGTGTGTACTACAGGGGCAGGTAAAGAAGTCAAGATCCCTGGTCAGCCAAAACACATATAGTACTGAGGTTTGAATACCGGGATTTAATACAGCCTTCTTTTACCAGCCAAAGCTCTCAGCTGGACAGTTCTCATAGTCTTTAGCAGCATATCCAGTAGCTAGTAATGACTACCTCTCTCAGAGTCCTTACTGTTTCACTGATTCTAAAAGTGTATCGATCAAATCAACACAGTTCTATTGACATTAACAGCATCCAGATGACTTAAACCAGTGGAGAACCTTGATCTTTCCTTTTCTATATGGAATGATACAGCAGTGAAGTACACTGCTCCCTGTGAGTCAAATCATTCACAACAAGTTGCTAAAAATGTTTAGAAGAGTAGTCAGTCATTACACCTTAGAGCTGCAAGGATATATGGTGCAAACCCTCTGAATCAAAGGAGATGAGTAAAGACTTACTGTCTATATATTTTCTGTAGTTAATATACTGTTATCAAATACCATTGCAATTGTTGTTCACTTTGGGATCATAAACCCTTGTAGTGGAAGAGAAGGTAAATACTTTGGTCTGAAAGGTTAGCCAGAGGAAGACAAATTATTGCAGAAGATGTGGAAAGGTGAAAAAGGTGAGTAATTACTTTAACTATTGCAAGCAAGGAACCAAACTCTTAAAATTATGTGGTTTGCAGAAAATGCAGTCTTGGCTGATACACATTACACTAAATATCATAATTTATAATGATAATGTTATTTTACTGTTTTTGGTAATCAAAGAGTGGAATCAATAACTGGATCTAATTGATTGCAACATTTGACTAACTTTTGACCATTATGTTTTTAAGTGTAAATTCTTAAATTGTGACTTTAAACAGCAGCAGTTCCTTGATGATTTATTTTAGAGGTTTACTGAAAGTATAAGTTCTATTATTGACCATATAGCTGTGGTTGAAAGATCTATGCACAGGGCAAATGTTTTGCTACCATCTGTTCCATCTTAGAGGAAATGCCCAATTCAGCAGAGCTACTTCTTTGCATGTTGTAGGTCTGGAAATGCTATTTCAGCACTATAAAGTCTGATTCATCAAGAATGAAACATCACTTTCAGGAATGCTGTTTAGTGGAGTGTGTATGTATGGAAATGATGTTCTGGTATAGAGAGGGTCCTGGGTTATGGGTATTTTATGATCCACATATCTCTAATTCATCTTTTGCTTTTGAAACATAACACATGTTCTAGCTGCACTGATACGGGTTCCTGCTTATTATAGTTAATGGATTATTCATCCTCTTTGTCCTTGACATAATCCTAAGTATGTGCATAAAACTCAGATCATGTTGCCCATAAAAACCAATCAGCCCAGAGTTCTTCTGCAAGGTGTTGAACATTCACCCAGAGCAGATGGTAAAGATAATGTTTAATAAAGAGTTAGAGGATTAGCTGGAACAAAAATAAGCTAAGAGAAAGGGATAATTTCATTTCATATGAAACTCCATGACATTTCATGTACCCGAGGACTGATTAAAATTATGCCAAAAGCTGCTCTTTTTGGCCAGTTTGTCCTAATACTGACCCTGCTTATGTTGTCAACTGCTGTATCTGCATGTTATTTTACCACTTTCTGAATAACTCAAAAGAAAGCTCTTCTGATTCTCCTGTGGCTGGCTAAAGTAATTCTTAATTAAATATGAAGAGGAGATGATAGGATTCTGCTAAATGTGATGAATATATTTAAGCAACTGATACCTCAACTGAGGTTTAGAAGAAAAGTTTCATAGGTCATTTTGAACATAAATAAATTTTAAATGGTAGTTTTCATAATATGCGGACTTGAGCTTTGGTTTGCCTTGAATGTTCAGGTGCTAAATGGAAAACAGAGTAGGGGATAGTTCATAAATGATTTTCAGTCTTGTTTTAGGAAAATTTATTTTTGCTGTCAAAAACTTAGTGAAGTAACCAAACCTATACATTTTGCATATTGCATAACATTTGTAATGAAAGTCCAGTTGTTCTTTAATAAGGCTTAATAATAGAAATTTAATAAAGCAAATCAGAAGCAAATATTTTATAGTTATGGTATTTCTGGGCCCATGGTTATCTGTGATAAATTTAAGATCTATAAATCAGAATCTCTGATAAAGTATGTCAGGTATGGATGCTGCAGAAGAAGGTAAGAGGAATTTACTTGTAAATGCAGTGTCCTTTTTTCTGAACACAAAATTTAAATTATTTGAAGCTGTTCTCAAAATAAACACATGTGCTTTTAAGAAGACGTTTTAGAATGGTTGGTGGGAGATAGAAGACAACTATTTCTTTTAATTGTTATGGCACAAGAGCAAAACAGGATCAAAATCCAAGCTATTAACTTACTTTACTGAGACTCAGTGGTCACTGAAGCATAAAACCAGATGTGAGCATCTCTGGACTCACTCCAGCTGAAGCTTAAAGCTCTGACCACTCTTTAATGATAGAGAACTGTTAGCTGCTTCTGTAATACAGGAAGACAAAAGTATTCTAGAATCAGCATAATGGCTTTTGCACTCTTGATATTTGCTGGCTTGGGTAATATTACTACCTCATACTTCCAGAATTCAGCTGAAATCTTCTCAAAACCTGCCCTGAATTTTCTAACCATTTCCTGGGCTTAAGACAGTGTTTGACTCCCTAGAATAAAGACCCTAAAGTTGTTTTCTGCTGCAGATTATTTCTAATTTAACTTATGCTCCTGTTGTTTCTCTAATTAGTTACTTTTGAAAATCTTCCATTGGGCATGTCAAACAGCTGAGTATATTTAAAATAGTCTGAATTAACATAAAAATAGCAAGACACGGTTAAGAATGGACTGGAAATTAATGAAACCATAATTTCACTGACAATAATTGTGAATATTTTATTGCAAGATGCAGGTTTAACTAATGGTTGTGAAACACATTACTATAAAACTTATTTTCAAATTTCCTTTAGTCTGCTAAATACTTGTCCCTACTTCATTGTAGCCATCTTTTGAAATCACAGTGGCAAGAATAAAGCTCAAGAAGTCTGTCAGCTGATACACAGTATCAGCATCAGATAGTGCAGCTCAGCAAGAAGAGAGGGTCATATCGCACAGCTGAGATGAGACACAGATAAGTCTAAAGCAAGTTATGGCTTTATCTCATCTTAACCTTGAACCAGATGCCCTTTCCCATCCCCCCATGTTTGTAATGCACTACAGCTGTGCTGTAACAAACAGCTAGAATTAACAAAATTGGAGATGGGAGAAAGGCAGCCTTAAAAAGGGTATTTTTCATTCAAAACATGTTTCTTAAAGTGTACAGATAGAAATAAATTGACTAGCTGAATTTTTAAATAGAACAAGTGAGTCAGGTATAAAAGGACTTCTGTTTAGCACTTCATGTTAGTAGAAAAATTATAGCAATGAAATGTATTGTGAAACAAAATATTTTTAACTTGTCCATATTTTTAATTTTAATAATATTCTCACCACAATAAACCCCAGAAATTATGGTGATTGAGGAGTAGGTAGGTGTTCTAATCCTTTCCCAGATTGTAAATGATTAATGTGCAAGTAATTTCTGCAGCACTTGGAATGTTGTTCAAGTGTAAGTCCCTTCAGTTACTCACTCTCCAGCCTGCCAATTAGTGTGTTCACATCATCCTCAGATAATGTTTTTTCCCCATCTGTATTTTTTTGGTCTTGGCAGGGAAATGTCAGAAAATAAACTTTCTTTTGATTTCTCTTTGTTTTTCTCAACTGCTGCCTTTTCAAAAGTTATCAGAAATCAAATGTGTGTGGCAGTTTTTAAATTCCCATTTTATCTGCAGTGATTTCCTAGCTTTCATTCTTCATCTCCAAAATCTCCTCTAATGGGATCTCTGTGCTTCTTTTCTCACAAGGTGAACACTTTCTTCGTTTTTCTGTCTGAATTATACACTTGTACTTCATTAAGAGATGTTTGGGTTTTGGTAGCTTTGGGATAAGTGAGATCCTACCACTAAGCATACCACATTTTGGATGCATTTCTTGTATACATAGTTATTGCTCTTAACTGGGATTAATAAAAAAATCGGGATTTTTTTAAGGCTCTTATATCCCAATGCATAATCTCTTTTTTCATTGTTAGATGCCTGTCCAAAGGAAGGTAAAAGTTATGCTGGAATATCATGAGACAGTAATTTTTTTAACAGAAAACCCACAGATGATTATTGGCCCAACATAAGTCTCTCTGGAACACACCCTTGTGAAGATAGTAACTGGGCTGAATGTGCTTTTCTCTAGCAACAGTTTTTTTGGCAAATGTAATGTTTTGCTTCCTAGTTACATCAGTGGTTTTTAAGAAACAGATATCATGCAGCTACAAAAAACCATCTAATGATATTTCACAAACTGCTTTTCCCAACAGGAAAGAAAGCCAGTAGCAGCTGAAGTCACTGCTTTTCGTTACAAACATTCTTAATTTTTATGTCATTTTAGACTAGGGGATGTCCAGAATAACACAGTATACCACATATGTCCAAAATGCAGAGTACAGCTAAATTTTCTCTTCCTCTCCAACTTCTGAGGTCCCTGCTGGAGATTTACTGTAACTGTTTTACCAGGTCTGATGTAAGTTCATCCCCAAGACAGATCTCAGTCTGTAGCTACAGTTCTATACCCAAAGTGTAACCACAACGACTTAGTTCCTGCTGTTAGATTATTGCTGCACCTGGGACTTCTTAAATTAGCCCCAGCTGGACTAGCTGGGACCTACCAGCTGCCAGTGGGGAGCAGCAGTGTGCTCCAGGAACTCTCCAGCTTCTCCCTCCTCTGCTTTTGAATGGAAAAACAGCACCAAAGCAGGAGAAGGGCAGTGGCAAACTCAGGTTCTCTTTCCTCTCATAGGAAATAACCCTTACTCAGTTTAAGCTGAGTCAAAGCCATATTCTAGCACCTGCTTTCCAGATAAATGCTTAAAGTTCTGCATACTGCAGAAATATAATTGACATACTCCCTTCTTAATTTGGAAGATCTCCCAGTCACCTCAAGTAAGCTATCATTTTTCACCACTTGTGGCTTCTACTTTCTCCAGATATCCAAAAAACCGCCACAAACAAACAAACAAACCAAACAAAAAACAAAGCAAAACCCCAAACTTGGTGCAGAAGAACTGGAAAAATCCCATTATAAAAATAGATTTGAAAGGATTGGTGTTTTTTCCATCCAGTAAATAATAATTTATTTAAAAATAGTGCATGCTATGCCCTTCCTTAGGTATCCTCTTCTGGAAAACCCTATGAAAGAGGAATGAATTATATGCTTTAAGGATGCTCTTCATTAGCATAATTAGAGAAGCAATACAGTCTTCTGCTTCCTTCTGACACAGTACATGTCACCTGACTTGGCTTGTCTATGCAAATCACACTGAGCTGGCTGCTGCTTTGGCCAGTGAGGACATGGAGAAGCTGGATATGGCAAAAATTGGATCCCCACAATTTCTAGTAACATCATGTTTTTCAACCTCCTTTCTTAAAGAAAATATAGAAATTGTGTCAGGTTTTCAATAAAGAGTGGTAAGATAGCAAATGTATTCCTATTCCCCAGAGGTTAAATTAGTGGGTAGGAAGGGTTGTCTGATGCTTTGCTTATTTGTAATTGCCAATTAAAGAAAATTAAAGGAATGTTTTGTTTTAAACAATTCTATCCCCTTTTGAATGTGGGCAGATGTGTACATATGAAAATCAATCTTATATTTCCAATGCATATAAATTCAAGTATAATACTTTTAATCTTTAGCAGATAAGTATTTACTGGGGACCTAGATTCATTCTATTTCCTCAGCTGTGCTCTTGTTGCTATAATGGAGCTGTTTGTGACATCAGTTGTGGTGGATTTGATTTTGCTTCAGGTTGACATTTCATGGCACTAAGTGTGAAAAATTACATCCTCAACAAAGCCTTCCTGCCTTCCTTGGTGGAGCTCTTGGAGACAACAATAACATCTTCTCATGCTAATTGGAGCCTGTATGATGTCTCAGTGGTTGCTTCACTGTTCTTTTTGAGTCTTTGACACTTACCCTGTTTTCATCAGATATTAAAGATAAGATGGAAGAGCAAAAATATAGAAAAAGGGGAACTAAAAAGGCTACATGTTGGTTTTGTGTACATTTAACTGGCATTATTTAAGCAGGTCAGTTCTCTTGCAAACCAAATGAAAATGAAGTGAATGGAGGATAGCTGGAATAGATATATCTATCATTACTAATCTGGACCTGGATTTATTTCTTTTGAGGCTACAGGAAGTCATGTAAATAGGGGATAGTTTCCATAGATTTTCAATGTTTCCAAAATGTATATTTTCATATGCATACATGTCTAGTTGTCAAGCATGATGGAAGAGACTGATTGCCTTGTGAATCAACAATGAGGCCTTTTCTTTATGAAGCTGAGAGCCTTGGGTTACAAATCAAAGGAAATAAGGGCAAACTAAGGGTTAATGTGTTGTAAGGTTGCTTAAGATCAGGAGTGCAGTCTGTCCTTTACAGAAGGACTGGTATTATTGAGGAAAAATTTGGTGATACCAACACATGGCATTGCCACAGAGAAAAGATAAATTTAGATTGAATGATTTCTCAGTTAACCAGGGACCAACAGGGAGTTTATTATAAAACAATTTACACTCACTTTGGAATATGACAATGGCAATTTTTCATGTGCTGAAAACAAACCATTACTGATGTATTTTTGTGACCCAGCAGGAAGTTTTCTAATGCAGACTCTTTCCACATCTATCCAGTAGCAGATGTTATTTTTCCAAGTTGTGTAGCAGTATATAATACCATGTATTATTACTCTTGTCACATTTTCCTATCATGGTGAGATATTTAGATTTGTTAAGAATCCCCTAGAAGTGACGTATATCCCTCATCCTTGAAAGTTTAACTCTTATTGAATTAAAGGCCTAAATCCACTTATCTGTTTTTAGGTTTCATTAAAAATATTTGTGGTGTAATCTCTGATTCTAAAAAATTTATCAGGTAACACTTTGACATATGTAATAGCAATTTTTCATTCACATGCTCTAATGTAAATCAGGAGGGGTTCCTTTGTCATGCAGTAAATCAAGGTGAAAGAACTGACTTCCTTTTGCAGGAAATTTTAGTTGCATTTGAAATGCCTGATACTAGAAATATTTATATTACTTGTGGTTTATTTTAGCGGTATAACAGGAGGAAAGGTTGTCAGTATTTCTGATCTAAATCCGAGGTCTCAAATTTCTGGTTTTGTCAGTACGGATACAACCAATCCCACACAAGATTGGTACAGTAGAGCTTGTGGACAGAGAATTGCATGAAAGAGCAACCGAGCTCTCATGGGATGTCCAGGATCACCAATGGAACTATTGGTGCTCCCCAGCATTGGGCAGACTTCCTTGCTGAATGAGATGACACTGATACAGCTGATTCTGAGCTAGAGAAACAGGTGGCATTTGTAAGGTTAGGATCTTGAAGAGCTGCCCATCTAAAGGACTGCTTTGGTTGTTTGGTATTGCTGTGCACCACTGATTTATGGGGAAAAAGTTAGCAGAAATTAATTGTAAAGTATTGATAATTGCACTGAAATTTCTGTGCAGGCCCAAGGGGAACACATTCTTCTGGTTTCTAGATTATATATAGCAACATCTTGATGCTATTATGATGATTACCACTTTGCAATTGGTATGTCTTAGCACAGGAACATAACATTCCTAATGAGATATAGCAATAATTTACCTGTCACAAAATGATCTTTTCCCTCAGAAGTGACAGTGTCTTACTGTTACAAATATGTCCCCATTGACTAAAGCACTAATGAATACAGGTCTAGCATTATCATATTAGATATTTATGCCATTTGATAAAGTGTAGAACTTGATCTGGATCAAAATTATTCATATAGTGCATGAATGCTAGTGCATGAATAGTTAAGGCAATGAGTATACCTTTTTTTTTTTTCCTGGCACACAGAAGGCTTGAACTACTCAGGAAATAGCTGGGATAAATGAAGAGATTTTTCAAAGGAGACTAGAAGAGTTAAGCACTGCAGTCTTAGTGTAAGTTTTTGTAAGCGATTCCTTTTGGAATCTCTGAGCCATTGTTTCTGTAAGGCTCAGTTTTGTACTCCCTCTTTAGGCTTTGAGCCCACAAATTTATGTGGGATTAGTTTTAAGCATGTGGGCCCATGGCCTTCAATATGCACATGTGTATGCATTTTTCAAGAAACAGAGCTGTAGAAGAGATTCTCATTTATTTTGATGGGAGTTCTGCCTGAATGCAGTTTGAACTCTTGTGTTGCTAAAGCCGTTCTTTGACACTCCAGCTGGACTGTTGTAACTAGGGAGAAGTTACTTCAGTGAGAGAAATGTGTATTGCAAGTTTTGCCACACTTATCAGAGGAAAACTGTTTTCTTAGTGCTGAATTTCCTTAGTGATGTAGCTTTAAGTTTACTTCATAACACATGGAGTAGCTGATGCATAGTTTAATGTCAATAGTATCTAAATTCTCTACTGTTGCTTTTGCATTATTTTGCTTCCTATGAGTGTGATTGAAGAGATGGTACAAATCTTCAAAATACACCTTTTATGTGTAGTGATATGCATCACTGTGAATTATTTGATAACCATTTTATCATTTTTAAAAGTATTGTATATATAGCATGATATTTCTTTGCTGTACTGTGAGTTTTGGTCATTTTCTTGCAAAATCAATGAGGATGACTTTCAATACTTGAATATGGTACAGCTATTGACCAGATGTTTGGAAGTGTGTTTGAACTGTGCACATAACTGCTGGTCAAAACCTAATGACATTATGTGGCTCAAACTTCCAGAATTTGGAAGTCAGTTTTTAATAAATATTTTAAGATTAAGGTTACTATTTTAACATAATACCACAGCTTCTGCGTATTGCTTTGAGGGATCTAATGGAGACCTGGGCTTCAAAGTGTTGTATTATTTTGTGGTAGTGCTGCACTTACTGGCATGAATCTAGATATTGCAGTATTTGAATAAAACTGGGTTTTGAGAAAGAGAATCTTAAGGTGCAAAATTTCATACATTTTGTGAATAGCGCATGAGAGCTTGTGAACTACTCTTCAGCAGGTAGAGGGCAGAGATTAAGATTGATAGTTACAGGACTTTACCTGCACCAGAGTTCCAGTGTGCACTTCACCTACAGGACTGGGTATGATTTCACTGGAAGTATCTTCTCCATGTTTTCTGTCTGAATGAAGAAAATGATCTGAGTGTGGGTTTGAGCATGTGCTGTTGGGAGACACATGCTTGCTGCAGCTATAGCCTATCTTTAATTACAGGGACTGGTTTGTATTACGTTGCTTAAAAAAGCACTTTAATTTCAGAAAACATTGGACTGGCATTACCTCTATCAGTACTATCCCAATATGTTGCTTTTTAAAACCAGAAATGTTTAAGAATTTCTGAAAATTCCTGTCAGTGGTAGTAGGCTGTCACACTGGCTCAGTTCTGTAGCAGCAGAATGCAAAGTCAAACATGCAAACCTGAGCCATGAGATGACACCAAGTACAAATCCATATGAAGGACTGGGGGAAGATAACAGTGTGAGATATTTGAGGTGGCTGGTAGGAGTCCTCTTGGATAGCATTTACCTTTTCCCCCACATTTACACGCTAACATTAAAAGTGTTGATGAGATAGAACAGAGCCCTGGATGGCTCATAACTCCTTTCAGTACATAACAAAACACTGTAGTATTGTATATCTCCATCTGTTTTAGTACTGGTTTCCTACAGGGAACTTAGGTCAGCATACACCTGATAATTTCTGGACAATACTAAAGTACAATAGATTCAAACTTGTACCATGGAAGTGAAAAACCCTATTTATCTGTGCCTCGATGCTCCATCAGCAGAGTTTATCCAGGATTAATATTTTTTGCTAAAGGCATTAGAATCACTTGAGTAGTTCTGATATAAACTAAGTTTGGATCATCTTATTCTAACACCTCATCAGCCAGAGTAATGTGATGAAAAATGTAACTAGTCACTTTGTCTGGGAAGATTAGGACAGTACTTCCTTAAAGTGATTGGAAAACCTTTTATATGTGTGAGGAAAAGAAAACCTGGTCCATTTTTACTGAAATATGTGGAGAATCTTTAAACTGCTAAAGTGGTCCATCATTAATATTGAGCAAATATGTACAAAAAAAGCTCACAGAAGGTATGTAATATAAAGCAGATGCAAAATATTTCTTCAGTAGTATTACTTGAGTATTTTCTGTTACATGACCATATTTGTATTTGCTTTGTAGGCAAACCATTTTCTTTTTAAAAAATCACAACTTATACTTGACATAATTTCTGCTACAATAAAATGCACATGCCTTTAAAATGTTACATGGAAATAATTTCTTTACAGCCCCCCGCAAAGGGCAGACTTAGATAGCTGAAGAAATTGTGAAAGGAAAATTAAATGCAAAAGTGCATCACTGACCCAAATGTTCACTGTGTTTGGGTACTTAGTCTTTTGGTTCTGATATTACAAGCAGGTTGATTCAATCCACAGACTAACATGTTGAAATGAACCATCTCTGAAGTATATAACATTTATGCAAAAGCATAAATGTCAGAGTTAATTAGCAAAATAGGTGCAGCAACAATTTTACATCTGTAAAAGCTGATATAAATTAATATTTTAATGATGTAATGATGTGTATTAAAGCTCCTGTGAGTTTGAAAGTGCCTATTGAAATAGCTATTGAAATAGCTATTGAAATAGCTATTGACAAGTTCTTTTATGTACTCAATGTACTACCTGCTCAGCAGTACACTGTCATTTTAGAGTAATTGCCCAGCAAACTTTTAAAATGCTGTCACAAAAAATTGCTAAAACAGAGGTAGCTCTTTAATTTGTCTGTCACTTTTTCTGTCACTCCTACTGCACTTTATGTTGAGTGCAAGTTTAGCTGTCACATTTGAAGTTCTTCCACATATTTTTACAGATTGGGTTGAGGCCATGTTGCCTATTTGTCCTACAGTGTTAAGGAAAGTTTTAAATAAAATATTTTGTACATGCTTCTTTTACTTGTACACTTTATTATAGAAGATTTGGAATTATTCCTCCTATAGTTGGGGAAACTATTTTGGATTTGTAAAACAGAATGAGTTTCACATGGGACGATGATTTGTCCAAACCCAGCTGTTTCACAGGAGAATGTATGTGTGTGTATATGTGATTATTTTTATATATATAATACAGCTGCTTAAGGCTGGTCAGTAGTTGATGTTCTGTTCAGGTACAGGTTCTTCAGATGAAGATTTTCTGTTCATAGAAGATAAAAAGGCTACAGTGGGAAGTTTGAGAACAAGTTACCTCAGACTTCAAGTGGCCAGGATACTCAGCTGGAACGTGAGAGAATGCTAAGGGAAGAACTAGAACATGCGTGTGTGCACTGTATTTTTGTAGTGTTCACTGATTTATTCAGATAACAAACAGTAAAGCATCTGGAAGCTTTGAATTTTCATGAGATGGGGAAACTTTTCTTCACAGTTCTATATCCAGGAAGTTTCTTGTACATTAGATATTCTTGTTTGATGCTGGAGGCAAAAAGGCAAACACATAATCCAATTTTTTGTACCTTTTCTGAAAGATTTTATTTTCTGCTTGCTTTTCCTTCCTTGGAAGGAAGGCCCTTCCAAGTGATAAGATTCTATGTTATCTCCCAGGGCAGAGTAGAGGTATAAGGCAGCTCTGTCAAACAGCAACTTCTGTGCCAAGAAATGGGGAAGAGTTGCTTTAAGGCCAAAAGATGGTTATGCAGTCATCAGACTTCCATGTAGTTAGCATTGTATTTTGCTGGATATTCTGAGATCATGATCAAGAAGTAAGAGGAACTGAGTCTGTTATCCTTCTTTTAAGAGGAACTTAATTGTGGCATATATCGCAGACTCCACAATTTAAATTGAGTGTAAAATTCTGAATTGCAGCAACTTGATCAGCTAACTGCCGTTACTGCTTGAAAATGGTTTGTGCTGTCTGAATACTATCACAATTGCAAACAATATTAGGAGGAAACAGCTGAAGTTCATTATCACATGGATCACTTTCTGTTTTCTTACTCCTTAAAAAGACTTTTCATATTTAGCTGTCATACTTTTTGAGGGTAAAATTGTAAAGAAGAAATTACTCTTTGTAGGAATACTTTTTGATTTCAATGAAAGGAAGGTTGCTTTTTGATTTTCACCATCATTTAATTCTCTCAAGTAAATAGTTACAAAAGTAGAAATGAATAGTAAAAAAAATATGAAGAGCCAAGTTTGATTTGTCCATTTAAATGATGGGAAAAAATCCTTCTTTTACCATACAGAGTTACTAACAATTTACACATTTGACTGTAGGGGGAGTGAATATTCATAATAGGGGAAATTCCACAATATGAAATGTCAGTAGTTACTGACAATCTGTAATTATCAAAGAGTGAGCACTGGCACATTAATAAGGAACTTAAAAGCAGATCCACAGTCTAACGTTTTAGGAGCTATAAAACTACAATTTCTACATGAGTCATATGTTTGAACTCCAAACTATCTTATAAAATTTAGCTAGAACACATTTTTCTTGACACAAATGAGTATATTAATTTCCATAAGATATTATCTCTTACCATATATTTAATTCAGATTCTCTTTCTACTTCTCACTAAAATAATTGCTTACAATATATTGACTTGATTTTATATGGCTAATTAGAGCAGTGCATGGAAAAAAATAGGTTTGCAGGTAATAGTGAAATTAAATATGTTAATCTGTAGCTCAGTGCACACATTGTGTATGAGCTTTAATTTGCTATATAAATTATAGTTCTGCGTTTATAAAATGCCCTTGAAAGAATGTCCTATTTTTTGAATACTAATACCATAGGGAAACAAATACACAAAGCTTTTAGCTATAGGCTATATTTGCATAAATTAAGACAACTAGTCAGTCTGAATATCCAGCTGCAGATATACTTTTAAAAGATATTCTACAAAGAGTTGGTAGGACTCTGTGTATTTAAGATTTTCATTCCGTTAGCGATGTAGCAGTCCTTCATAATAGGCGAGTACATTTTGAACAATGAGGCATAAACAGTATAATAAATAGGCTGTGTTTTATCAGCTAGAGCACAGAAAAAGTATTTCAAAAGGCTCTGAATTCATTTCTCTTTGAGCTGGTAGCAAATATCTCCACTACTGGTCTGCTTTACAAGTTTATTCCAGAAAAAGCTGGTGTGACTCCCTGTGTAGCTGCCCGGTGCAGTGTGTGTATTTTGTGACATGACTGCAGTGACACGTGCTATTCTCCACATAGATTCTGCTAACCAGCTAAAAGACTGGTAATTTCAGCCTTTTCCAAAAAACTGCTCACTGTTTAGAAAACTCTCCATCCACATGAATTCAGTTAAGATTCACTAATGATAGAGAGAAGACAGTTAAAAAATTTGTGATGCAGTGTATGTCCCAAATTCTGCTTACAGTATTTTACTAAGAAGGATAAAGGCATATGCATGGCAATACACTTTTATGCTTTTTTCATAGTCAGGGTGGTCAAAATATTCTCTCTTGTTTAGGCAATGGCAATAAATTGGGATCAAATCCTTAAATTTGTACAAGAACCTAAATCCTTTCTGTATCTGGCTCAGGAACAGTATTTCTGCTGGAGTTACATAGACACATGTTGTGGAATGCATAGGGAACATTGCGTGGCATTCAAAATGCATCCCTGGGAATGTTTATTTTGAAGCAGCATCCTAATTCATTTTTATTTCCCATGGCTCTGTATCAGTAATCAAGATATTGTATGCTCTAGAGAGAACAAAACATCACCGGTCCGAAAGTTTTTGATGAATCTATGACTTAGACATTTAATAGTGTTAGAATATTAACATTTTGGTGATATTTTACTGCTTCCTTTACCATCTTAAGAGGCAGCAGTATGCTCTGAGTCTTCCCACTAACTTCACAGTAAAACAGAAAACTCAGAGTTAATTTAACCTTCAGACTGTCAAAGTAAAATAAACATTTTTTAAAATGAAAATAGCTAGCTGGGAATAGTTCACAGTGAAGAACTTCATTTTTTATTCATTCTCTTCATACAAGGTGAAGATCATACAAGTGAATACCTAATATTGTTCCTCTGAGGGACTGTCATTGAAAGTATCACCTAGAATTAATGGTTTGATGATGCTGAACAACCCAGAGAAAATTGTCCCAGAATGTTTCTTAGTGACACTACTATTTTTGGGAGAAGATTTCCCCCTTGGATTTTCTTCATTCTATATAGTGCTGTTTGTGCAAATAAATAGTGAATTTAACGTTCTGGCAAAATAACCCTTCAACATTAGGTTTCTAATAAGATTATTGTGCTTGTCCATTGCTCTTTGCTGTTATATGGAAGTCAGTATAGCACAACAATAAATCTCCTTTACTAAAAGAAAAAAGCAAGTTGCATAACCAAATGTCACTAGTTATGACTAAATATGTGACAGTATGAGCCCTAATTGTGAGAGTTGGTAGAAGAAATACAGTCTCTAGTCTCCAGATACTTTCATCAATCTTTAAGCCAGGTCAGAAGTTTATATGACACCTTTTTATCTGTCTTCTACTTTACTAATCTAAGAACTTCTATAGACTAGCAAATAAACAGGAAGATTTAAAATATGAAAATTGCCACAAAACTCAACTTAGACAATGTAATGGTGTAAAGTTTGAAGAGAAATCTCCCACAGGAAGAAATCCAACACAAAAGTATGATAGAACTCATGTCATCTGGCCAATTTTGAATTTTTCTTTTTTTCTGAAATATGACTGAACACTTAGCTGAAGTTTACAGTCTTTAGGGCCAATTGGAAGAACATCATACACAATTTCAAGATGCAATGAAAAAACCCAGCTGGAATGGTCACAGGAACCTTGGTTCATAGCAAGTACATTGACAGGCTAACTGTGCCTCTAGAGGGAAACATGGCAGCTGAATGATAAAGGCAGTACAAAAAGTCTAACACAGCTTCCCAGATTGACTATGAAGACGTTGGCCAGATTTACTGAGAGGCTGTGCAGATAAAACTCACAGACTCCACTTAGGAACAGTAGAAATTGAGGGTGAAGGAAGAATAACCCTTAATCCTTTCCTTCCATTGCAATGAGAGCTCATCCAATCTGTACTAAGAGCAATGTAGTTTTGCTTCTGCTTGAAAAATGTCAGCTAAGACCAAGTAAAACTTAAAATGGAGCAATTTCCTGCAAGAGTTGCTAAATTCTGTCAGTCTTTCTTTGGAGCACTGGGGGACAAAAACAGGGATGTCATGAAGATCTGTATTTCAGGATGCTGTCTGGGTAGAGTCTGTAGATGCAATATTGGAATGTTTGGAGGAGCAGAACATGGCATTCATAAGCATTCTAAGAATGGAAAAGCAGAGGAAAGGGAGAAAGGAAAGAAAAAACTCCCTGTTAATAAAAAATGTTCCCGCTTTTTAAAATCATATGTTTATTCAGATATCACACAGTCTCAATATCTCTGAATCAGTGTTTCATTGAGGTGAGAACTTAAAAACATTTTAAAACAATATTTTGGATGGAAAGGCAAAGAATTAGCAACACATTTATTCCTCTTCAAAGATGGAAAATACCTGAACTAAAACATGCAGACAATAGCAAACTAGAATCTTTTTTCTGACCAAAAGTGCTGTAGGGCATCAAAAACAATCCCAACACTTGCATCTGATACAGCATCCTTTTAATTAGTCAGCAAAGGTCAGGTCTTAAGTCAATGCACCAGAGTCATTAGATGGGTCTGGACTGGACTAAATCTAATTATTCCCAGTCCTACTGTCAGATAAAGATGTTTTGATAATGACTTCTAACAGAGTAAGAATGATAATGCTCAAAAAAGGGAGGAAATAAAAGATGTTTCTTCAAAATAAAATCAGATCTATATCAACATTTATTATCATATGAGAACTGCAAGTACTACTTAAATCAATCAAACGTCTGCTTTTTGATTGTTTAAAGCTGACTACTATCCTACTGAACTTCTCTATTTCTTCTTATTGTAAGGGATATTGTCAAAGCCTCTTGACATAGTTTTCAAACTTTCCACATTACAAGGCACATCACTGCATTTAGCCTCTGCTGCACTCTTTTTTAATGCTCTTTGGCACTCACTTGTACTGTTGAGCACATTTTATTCAAAATAATGGATTGTGATACTGAGGCTACAGAAGTAATTGTGAATCTGTCACACATTGCATCCCATCTTTGGGCCTTGGCTGAAAGAGAGGCCTGTCTGGCAGTGGGGAAAGACTGAATGGAGAGAATCTTGCCTTTCATTCACTATTTCATTCAACCATTTTAAAAAATAGAAATTGGAATGGCTATCTGCCTTTTTTTCGGAAGCTTCCACTCATGCTCTTCCAGTTTTAAGGTTCACATGTAATCAAGTTTTTCTGGTGTTACTTGTTGTTGAAAAATACACTAAACCCCTACGTTTTGGAGTTTTAAAAAATTTGGAAAATGTATTAGTTAAAAGAATTGGAAATATTTTCAAAACAAACCCTGTAGTAAGTATGCAAAGTACTGTTGGTATGATGAGATAGATGCAAATACTTGAGCTGTGACTGTGCGACAGAAATTTTGGAGTATGTGATATTTGAATCATCAACATGTAGTACTCTGATCTAGCTGATAGGAAATATATTTTTTAAATATCAAAATTTTCCTATATAACCATAAGAAAATTTTTCAGGCGCTCAAACAATTTTTGAGACAATTGTTTAAGTCAAAGATTAACTAAACTTTACCTCAAAACTGATCTAAAACCCCCAAAACATACTCTAAAACAGTCTACTTTCTAAGAACTGAATGTTGATGAAAGTTTCTATGCTGATGGAACAAAACCAGGTTAATTCACCCACAGCTAAAGCAGCTGGTATCACACACAAACCTTCTCTTAGGCGGCCTCTCTCTGGGACAGGCATTGGGCAATCTGTTTAAGAAGCTGGCTTAAACAGATAGCTGACTCAGACAGTCTCTGAAGGAGTTTCCTATTAACTGACTAGAGATACTCAGACACCAACTGGTGCCTCTTCCTTCAAGGAGAACGCAGCACTTCCACCAACTGTTCTCTTCTGAGGTGACTCACCTTGGTGACACTACTGTCCCTAGACATGCATATACTTCCATTTGTAACTCATGCCTGACGGGAGAAAATCTGCTAAACTAGAACACTGCAACACTTCATGGATTGTCACTTCCTTTTTTTAGCAAGACTTATTTTTTATCAGTTGTGTGGGAAATGCACTTCAGGACAGTTTTACTGCCTTCTGTACACATCCTCCCATGCTCACAGCGATCTGACACTTTGTACTGGTTTAGGCTGAAGTAGTTATTTTTCTTCATGGTAACTTGTATGGGGCTGTGTTTTGGATTTGTGCTGAAAACAGCATTAATAATTCAGAGATGGTTTAGTTATTGCTGGGTAGGGCTTACACAGCATCAAAGCCTTTTCAGCTTCTCACCCCACCCCCCACAGTGAGTAGACCAGAGGTGCACAAGAGGCTGGGATGGGACACAGCCAGGACAGTTCACCCCAACTGACTGCATGGATATTCCACACCATATGGCATCATGATCAGCATGGAAATCTGGGGGAAGGAGAAAGAAGAGGGACATGTTTGGAGTTACGGTTTTGTGTCTTCCCAAGAGTAACCATTTTGCCTGATGGAGATCTCCTTCCCTGAAGATGGCTGAATACCTGCCTGCCTGTGGGAATTGGTGAACAAATTCCTTGTTTTGCTTTGCTTGTATGCACAGCTTTTGCTTTACTTATTAAACTGTCTTTGTCTCAACCACGAGTTTTCTGATTATTACTTTTCTGATTTTCTCCCCATCCTGCTGATGGGGGAGTGGGCAAATGGCTGTGTGGGTGTGGGGCTTAGTTCCGAAGTGTTCAAGGGTTAAACCATGAGAAACCCACACGAACAGGAGGGCAGCTTCAGCAGAAATCTCCATTGTTGACATCCTCCAAGTGCTTCTGTCCTGTTTATTCTGGCTTGTGTTTTTTTCACCCATTGTCTTAGTTTTCCTTATTTTGTTACATTTCCTTTAAAAGAGCTTGTAGCTGCAATCTAAGAAAGTTCAAGCAATAATTTCTTTTTCTTTAGCAGATATTTTCAGGGTAGATCTCTCAACAGCATTTATAAGATGAGCATTAACAGCAAACAAATCAAGCTTCTGGGAAACAGAATCTAATAATGACTTCTCTTGGTTTACTTTTGAATTGTTTTCATATTAGGCACAGTATACATATATAGTTTAATTAGGATAAATTCTCTGCTTGCTTATGATCTCATGCTTTGCAAAACTACCACACCAGTAGTGTGGAATAGGCTATAAATCACTTGGATGTTCATGCTTAGCATTGAATTTCTCTCACCAATTAAAAAGGGGTTTGGAAAAGCTCTGGATCCAAGAGTTCACATGATGAAAATCTTGGCACAGAGGTGAATATTCTCTCTTGAGATGCACTACATAGAGAAGTGAGCAATATTCTGCAGTGGTTCATTTTCCACCTAAGCAGAGTCTTGATTAAATACCTGTCTGTTCCTCTTACATGCCAATAGCTTGTATTTCAGCCAACTGATTGCTCAGTTACAGAGAGAAGGTTTGTAGACAGGAAACTGAGTTTATTCTGTACAATATAATAAAACTACTAAAATTAGGTAAACTTCCAGGAAGTTGTACAATGGAATGCAATAACCACTTATAGCCTTAAGTCTTAACAAAAATGCTTATTTCAAACAGCAGGTTGTCATCAGTTAATGGATGATTTTTCCTTTTCATGTAGCATCAAAACCTACAAAGTTTCATTTGGAGTTTCCACTGTAATTTTTCATTGTTAAAGTGACTCAATAGTCACAGTTAATAATCAAATATTAAAATTTAAAATTGTATTGCAGTAAGACGGTACACAGTAAAGACCATTGACATTCTCCTAAAGAATTTTATTCCTCGATAGATAAATTTTTCTAAGGAATTTTGCTCCTGGATAGATAAACAGGATCTTTTCTTTCTAAGGAAATTAAAAAGTAGAAGAAATCTGTTCTGGGAAAATGAAAATAGATATTTTTGCTGCTTATCCAGGTGGAATTAATAGTGCTAGTACTCTCAGGGTAACCTGACCTATTCCAGTGAATGTAATTCCTTGTTTTCAACAAACCATTTGAAAATTAGTTTTTCCACTTTATTAATCATATATTTAGTCTATTTCACTTACATCACAAGCTTCAAAGGTTCTTTTTCTTCTAGCCCATCTCTGCATTTCACCCTTAAAACTTGCTTTGCAGTTAAAGCATCCATGCCATCCATGCCATTTGTACATTTTATAAGATAGAACCACAGCACATGCATTAAAAAACTACTTAAAATACACGTATTTTCAGGAATTACTATATAGGTGGTGGTCCCACTGCTTTAGTACTTACTAGAAATTCTAAAGTGTTTTTAAGTGGACTGAAGGGCTTGACCAGTCCTGGCAATGGAAAATAGGCCAGGAGGCAATGTCAGGTTTACAAAATTCCTTACAGAAAGATATCAAGAGTCAAAGTCACTTTTACTGCATGATTTGGAATTTAAAGCATTCCTTTCTGGCTCTATTTTCTTCCAGCAGATGTATTTGAGGTGTACAAACACTGAAAGTCTAGACTCCTTTTTACATAAATTTGATTTTTCTACCTTAATTATTGTTGATATTGTACATCATTTAGATGTGATTATGTTATATTTAAGTATTCCTAAATGAACTCACATTAATCTAGTTACCTAAATTAGAGTTGAAAAATTATTTTAATGTGACATCCTGTTAATTTGTTCCTTTGGTACTTTAGCTTTGCATCCCCGGGGCAATACAACCATATCCCATCTAATGGAAGAGTTTCAAAGCCCCAATACAGCACACAAACTTAGGATCACAAGAATTGCCAAACATGATCAGAACCACAGGCTATTTAGTCTCACATCCTATCTCCTGCAGGGAAGATGCTCCAGGGAAAGGTGCAAGAAACTCACCAGTAAGCAATAACAAAAGACAACTTGCAATGTGATCATCCAACATAAACAATGGAAACGGTGATTTTAAGCACAGCTACCATAAGAATAGAGATAAAATAACGATAAGTAATCACTTTAAACAACCCAGGGATGTTTCTAATATGTAAATTTCCGTTCCAGTGACACTTGATACAACTGTGATATTCCATCGTGGGCTGCACTAAAATTATTTCTCAGGACACAGCTATGGGCAAGGGAGAAAAATGTGCATTTATTCTACATAGTGCTGTTTAAGAAGTGTTTCCAAGTGGCCCACAGATTCTTATTCAGAGGAAGTGCTTTTGCTTATGCTTGCTGAAATCAGTAGTAGAACTAATTGTACTGTGTTTGCTTTAGAAGGGCAGAATGGAAAGCAAAATTCAGCCACTGTGAACCTAAGGACACACCTATACAGCTTGTGAACCACACAGAGGCTAATGATCTTCATCAACAATAGAATTACAGTAATCCAAAGGTCTGTACACAGACAGAGCCCTGGTAATATCACAGCTGTAGAAGCCCCACTTCTCTTACTCCATCTGGAAGAAAGTATTTCGCTGGGGCTGAAAGGTCTGATTTTCATTCCCATCTCTAGTCAAGACTTCAATCCACACGAAAACTGAGAGCAGAGACCCCGGTTCCCCTTCAGTGAAAACTTTCTTAACAGCTCTTTTCCACATCTTCCAAGAGAAGGCCCTGCAAAAAGGAAGCTCCTTATCGAAGAAGGTTTGAAATGAGCTTCCACAAAAAGCACAGATTTTTGCAATAAAATCTGCATCAAATTCTACAGGAAAGGGGAACGTCTCCTTGAAGCACATGAAATCAAGCCTTCTAGCAGTGATAAAGCTAACTCCACATAACGAAACTTTGTTTTTTAATACTCTTTTCTTGACATAGTAAAAGATTTTCAATTTCAGGATTTTTCAGGAACTATATTTGGAATGCCACGTGGCAGACCAGAAACACCAAATCTTTTAGTTCTACACCTTTTTTTGTATAGTTTACAGTACAGTCTAATTACATAATCACTTACTTGTCAATATCATACTTCTCCCACAGAGACAGATTATAATATTATATAATATTTTTCACTGTCATAACAGTCCAGTATGTCTTTATCAACAAACTCTGTGATTAAATCCTCATCTTCCATCAGTAAATTTTTTTTTTTTTTATTTTAGTCAGCAGCCATATACTATAGACTTTTTTCAAGCAGAAGCAATGCTGCCTTAAATTCAATTTTGAGATGAGATTTTACTTTGAAGCTAACTTAGCTGCAGGTGCAGGTATCTTACAAATGCAAGTCATATCTCATAATGTTCTTAGGCTGGTTGATAAATCTGACAAATAGTCAAATGATGCAACAACAGAGGCCAGCCCATGACCAACCAAACACTGAATAAACAGCTGAAAAAAATTTAGAATGTTTTCTCACATTTTGGCAAATTAAAAATACATCCAGAACACAGTGTTGTTCTGTCCTTGACAGTTAATTAAATATAGCTACCCATATCATCTGCCAGGCTTGAAATTTGGATAATACTGCCTGTAATGTAGAATAAACCTGCAAAGCAGTTGTGACTTACAGAATTATTCACTAGAAAATACTCAGATGTTGGTGGATCAGCATATCCAAGCTTTGCCCCTGACCATGAGAACAGAATAGAGACCTGTGGTTAGAAACTGCAGTATTAGATAATAGATTTGCCAGATTTTCTGGCATATACAAAGTATTCAACAGCACAAGATGCAAAATTATCTGAAGTGATACAATAATTGTACTTCAGAAATAGTAGCTGACAATATAGTCAAGAGTTGCTTCTTAGAGGGATTTTTTACGTGTGACATTTCTTACTTTTTGACTACTTAACCTTACTCTTGCCTCTTGCATTTACCATCAGGGTTGTTGAAGGAGTGTGCAGGAAAAAAAAGTAGAAAAGAGCAGCACTGAAAACAATACTGCCTATTAAGAAATGATTAAAGAAAGCTGTAAAATCTTGATCACAAGAAATGTACTATTTTGAAATCTCCAGAAAATAAACTCAGAATATAAAATAACTATAGTCCTGCCATGAGTGAGGCGTTATTTTCACTGTAAGTGTGTAAATACTAACAAACCAGGGCTCTTCCATATCAGTAAAGGATAATTTAAGGAAGGTGATCTTTCCCTCCCTATTCACCTTTCTTGTAGAAACAAATTATTTCCTTTTAAAGTATCTTGCCTCACCCTTCTCTGAGAAGTTGGGAGCTTGAGCTTTCAGGCAGGCTAGATAATTTTCTAGTAACTGTACTCCCTAGCATAGCCAAAATTGACACAAATGTCTCTTGTAAAAACATTCACTTTTCTGTTTTAAAAGGCATATTAACACATGCACAGTATTTCTGTGGATCAGATGCAGAAAATACTCACTAGTTGAAATTCGTTTTATGGCTCTTTTGCTCTCCAAGAAACTTACTTCTTTGGCTGAATTTTGCTTATGGAGCCATCCCATTTCTCCCTGATGGAGATTTAAAAAAGCCAAATCTGGAAAAATGCACCAGGCAACAGAAAGGAGATGCTCACCAAGATCAGATTCAATTGTGAAAGGGGGAAAGTAATTTCAAGGTTTTTTAAAAAAAAGTTGTTTTGACATATGGTCTTCCTTTGTACATAAGACAAGTATCTTTGATAAATTGTTTCACTCTACCACATACAGGGCCCTGTAGGGCTTTTTCAGATGAAAGGAAAAGATGGCAGTGTGATCTGCACAGGTGTCCACAGGAGTCTAATCAGAGAACACTAGGACTGCACAAGGCAGGCACCAAACCAGAGAACCATTACTCCAAATGATGACAAATAGATGAAAACAGCTTGGTTTAATGGTCAGACCTTAAAGTGAACTTGTAAGATCTATATGCAATAAAAGCCTTTAATGCTTTTGTACTGAAGAAATTGATAAGAGGATCAGTGATATACAAGGGAATATGGAGTACCACAGTGCTGTGATAGTACAGGTATTTCTAACAGGAACACTATCTTCATGACTTCTTTGTAGATGTTTTATAATGTAATCAATTGTTGGAACTCATGTGCGTGTGATGCCTACAGTGTCACCCCTAAAGCCAGGTTCAATGGGACACGTAGGCTGCAAAGACTGATGGGGCTTTGACATCTCTCACCTCTACAAGGCCTTCTGTGACTCTGAGCACCTTAATGTTTTTGTCAATCTGGTCTATGTTTATGGAGCAGAGGGACTGATTTCTACGTGGAACAACACAGCTATGTATGAACTGCAACTGCAATTCCTTGTAAAAACATTCATTTCATGTCTTTCTAAATAACTGCAGTTCTGAAGTATAGAATCATAGAATCATTAAGGTTGGAAAAGACCCTTAAGAATATTGTGTCCAACTGTTAACCCAGAACCACCATGTTCACCACTAAACCATATCCCCAAAACATATGGGAAGTTAAGACTGACAAACCTTCATTTATCATTTCCAGAGAAAGTTGGTTCCCATTTCCAAATGGCTATTTACTGAAAAACACATTCAGAAAACCGAAACAAATCTTTGGAACATGGGTATCCTTGAAGCAGTAAAACTTAATCTCCCAGATCTGTAAAAAAACCCATGTGTTGTGTTAATAAATATTTTCAATTGTGTGCCATGCAAAGAGTCTGTTAGCAGGCCCTTGACCCTTTACACCAAGAACATATAACAGGAAACTCTAGGAAAACAAAAACATACTAATGCTGGACACACAGTGGGAGGTGCTCACAAGTCCAGTGCAGATTGTAAAAGGTGTCTAGCAGAAATTGTTCAATTATTACCCCTTATTTAAAAAGCAATATATACCTTGCAAGCAATATAAAGCCCTTGCTTTATATTTCCTGGTGCCTGGGAACCACAGAATTTTCATGCAGGTAAAGCAGAAGACTGAATGTTCCTCTGGCCAAACTTACCCACTCTCTTCACTGAGAGAAAAGCAAGGAATTTGACTCCCCCTGAATTTGTAATTAATCTTAGTAAAAAATCCTTCCATACTTGAGACATCACTGGATGGAATGTTTTCATAATAGTTCTAAAATGCTAGTGCTGTGGGTGGATATTATATTCATTTAAACATAAATAAGAGACAGACCTTGGTTCAAAGATCCCCCATCTAATGATATTTTTATAAGTTTAATGATACACAGTAAAATAGTGGGGTTTTTTCCACTGAGGAGAGAGATGAAAGAATCAAAGTTTCATAAATTAGCAATGGCATGAGATGGCCAGCTTAAGACGTCATAAAGATGCTTGATCTGCTTGATAACCTTTGAAAACCTAGAGGCGGCAGGCACTCAAATTACTCTGCACTCTTAAAAAAATGGCTTGCTCTCTGAAATAGCAAAAATATATAGCATATGGCGGTCATACCACAAGAATAACACAGAGGAAAATAATAAAGATACTAAGGTGTCTAAGCATGGTAGAACTGTAGCACAGAAGGAAAAGGGCACACTGCTATTCAAAAGCATCGACTTGTTTGGCCTCTGTGTTTCAACAGGGACAGGCACAAGCTACCTTGACTTGTTGGAATGAAAGAAGGTTGCACTGCCACCATCAACCCAGAATGCAAGAGATGTCTTTGGGCATTCAGAGCACAAAAAACCCTGTTACCGCAATTCTGTATGTAGCTTCTTGCAATGAAGTTAAAATGTGGCTTTTTATACAAGCCGTGTTACAAGATAATTCCTCCTAAAGAATAAATTCATGAAAAATGCTCTTAAAGAAATGCCTGATCTATGTTTTCAGCCCACATAGATATTAAACCTAGTTTCCTAGACCCTGAAAAGCTAATTATGCATTCAATTAGAGTTTCTTAATAAAGATTAAAACTCTGAAGTCTATTACAGGCCCATATTTAATTCAACTGCCATTTTATCCATGCCATGAAAGTGTGAGTGGTAACAATGAATATAAATTATAATACATGCCATAGAGTGAATGCTATTTGTCCAAGTACGTTACTATAAAGAATTAAATTTTGCTATCGGTTCCATAATCTAGTTAAAATTGGTATTCTTTATTTGGTCTTTCAATGTAGTCCAATTTCCTACTTTGAAAAACAAATTCTAGGGAATAAAGAAAAGAGATTAATTTATCATTAAGACTCTGCTTAATTGAAGTCAATTCCGAACAAACTTGAATTCAATTTCTACTCATTAAATTGAATGTGCTCTGCGTTTCTCTCTGCATTGCTTTGAGCAAGCAGCTGAGAACAAGGGACTAACATCAAAATTATTAAATTGAGGAGATTTTATTTGGTCTTCACATGCCAGAGCTGCTTTGATGAGGAGCTGTTTTGGCACTGAAAGGAAACGAGAGCAGCTGGAGGAAAAATCAAATGAAACTAAGCCTCGGAAAATTGAAGAAAACGCAAGCTTAATAATATTTAATAATTAAATTTCCACAAACAATAGCGGCAAATGAAGTAATCTGCAAAGTCTGTGAACTCATTTGCATAATTGATGCCGGTCCCCTGTAAATGAATAATGAAGATAATAAAAGATGTTTCTAAAAATGGGCACAATAACAGCAAATTTCATCAAGCCGCGCGCTCTGATTAATCTGCTCTTGCAAATCAGCAGTGAGGGGGGACGCGTGATTACCCGCGCGGCGGCGGGCAGCAGGCGGCGGCCTGGCCCGG
>VZSR01000245.1:4325983-4344778 GCA_013398615.1 Brachypodius melanocephalos
TGCCCTGCCCTGCCCGGCCGCCGCCTCCCGCGCCCGCCTCACACCCGGTGCCGGCGCCTGAGGCCCCCGCGGGCCGCCTCCGCCCGAGGGCAGCGGCGGGGCCAGGGCCGCGGAGCGAAGGCGAGCGCCTGTGCGCCCCTTTGGCCGACGAGGCCCAGCCCGGCCGCGAGCAGCCGGGGGCCCAAGGCCGCGCCGCCCGTGCCGGGAGCCGCCCGCTCTGCCCCGCGCCTGGGCCGGTGCAAAGCTCTGCCCTTCAGGCTGCCCCGAGCACACCGGGGCGTCCTGCTCAGCCAGCTGCCCGCAAGCCCAAGGCTCTCCTAGAAAACGCAGTTTCCAGCCGCCCAGATGAGGGGACAAGGGTCCGATGTGTCACTCCCTAGTGTGACAAGACCGGACAAGGTCTAGCTCGGGCCACTGAGCACCCGCAGTTTCAGCGCAGCCTTTCAGTCTACCAGCACTCCTTTATTCACGAGAAAAAGCTTTGCCATGTGTGACCATCCAGCCTTTACAGTGATGGAGCCCCTCATGGTACCACGCATGGCCCAGCACTTCACACATCAGTCTCTGCTCTACACAGATGAAGGGTAAGTGCCACAAGGACGAACTCTTGGCCAGGTTGCCATCTGGCTCAAGTGTTGGTAGCCATAAAACACTACTTTCAAACAAACTATGCAGTTTACCCTGATTTAGCTACTCCCACGAGGGTCCAACTCCAAGATTTCACTGGCATTAATTACTGCTTTTCACAAGACAGGAATTTTTCACACATTGGGAAAAAAAAAAAAAAATTGAGAAAACAGTTATGCTTCTTCATGAAGCTGATGCGTAGGCTGGCAGTGGACACTTCAGACTGGAAACAGGAAAGTATTCCAAAAAGCAGTATCTTTTTAGAATACAACCACTCTTTTAAAGCATTTAGAAATAATAATTTAGGAAGAAATTACTTCATTGAGATTACACATAGGATTATTTACAAGATCAAGCTCCAGTCTGTACATAATCTGTAAATACAGTTTACTATTCGTTTGCCTGAAACAAGTGATCTGTCAGACCACTAAACAATTTCATCGAATGAGAACTTTTCACTGCATGTAATATTTACGTGCTTTATGGCCTAAGTACAAGATACTCTCTATTTTAATTGCACAAATTCTTTTACTGAAATTATGGATCAATCCACCTTAACAGCTAGAATTTGTTTGAAGTAAAGGACATGTATTTCATTACAGAATAGAAACTTGAATACTAGACACTCCAGGGAGAAGTCTTTTCTATCAGCCTAGTGAAAAACAAAAAAGGTTTGTTTTTAACATCATCAGTCATTTTTGGGCAAAAAATCATATCCCAAAGATCAGTGGTGATTCTGAAAAAGCACTTGTTGAGAATCTTTTGCACAAACAGTCATAAGAGATGATACTTGAATCTGCATTTCTGTGGCTGGCACATCTTTATTCTTTCCACCACAGTTCAGCCTAGAAATTAGTCAAAAAAATATTAAAAACCAGCATATTCAATACTTTCTCATCAATGATCAATGTTTTCTGATAGAAATGTAGTCTCAAATAGCTCTACTGTACAGTTAGGTTGCATTCTGTAATTAAATTGGAAATTAATTGCATTTTCACAATAAAACATCTAGGCAAAAATAGTAATTCTGAACAATTCTGCTTTGCACAGAATCTAGACATTTAGGTATACCACTTGTCATAATCATAGGAAGATGGGAGCACCAAAATCAAAAGGAAAGTCTCATGGTTTGATTCAACAACCATGAGGAGGATTTAATGTAATTCTTAACAGTGAAATATTTAGACTTGGATATCAGGCTATCATTTGGCATGTAAGGACTCAAACTGAGATGTAGTGTAACCAAACCACCTATAATGTGCCTCAAACTGAGGTGGTGCCTGTTACCCACAACTTCTATAGCATTAGCCTTTGTTATTAACTCTGGCAAAATCTATTTTTCCCTTTAGCTTCTCACTAGTAAACAGTAATTATTCAAGGCCCAGACTTGAGATACATAAAATAACCAGCAGTATCATACTCATTAAGCTGTCAGTTTTCAGTGGGGCATTTGTGATATTACCTATGGCTTCCTGCCTTCCTGGCTTCCTCCAACAATCTCCTCCATCAGCTGTGTCTCATGCCCTAGAAACTGCTGTCAGTGGCCTGGTGGATGGCTCATTTGGCATGTCTGTCATGTTGTGAAGTGTGTGTAGGAGCTGGATTAAGTGAAAAGAAAGTTGGCTCATCTGACTGCCTACTGAGGAGCTTCAGGTCAGGGAAAGCTTTCTCTACACTAGGACTGCAGTAATTGGAAGAGAGGAAAAGCAGAAGGCAAGGACAGCTTTGTAGTTAGGTATGGAGAGGGAGGCAGCAGAGACTGGATGGAGATGGTTGAAGTACATGTGATGTTGGAGCGTAGGAATATTAGTTATTTTCAGTGCCATATTGGAGTCTTTGAGAAATTTTAAGGAAATAATTTGCTGTCAGCTTTTTCAGCCTTAGACTTTTAGCACACAGGGTCCTCCTAATATTTGCAGACATTAGATCTTACTGCTTTTGGAAAGTTGGAGGGAGAAAACAGAAGTGGAGGAGTGATGGGGAAATATCTGTCTGCCTGTGGATAAAAAGAGTGATGTATCCTCCCCTCCCTTCCCAAACCTGAATCCTTTCTGGAGCTCACACTAAGTTATAGAAAACTCATCTGAACAATTCTTCACTCTGTGGATGTCAGCTCCTTTTTACAATAGATTTGTAATGTTCCCAAATACATTGATGATACAGTGGTAAGGTAAGCAGTGAACATTTCTGATACGTTTTTAAGTAAAATGAGAGAGAAAGTTGCCCTTAAAATTGCATTAATGAAAAGTCATCCCTTTAAGACAGAGGAATTATTTTTAGGCAAGTGCAGATTTTTGATGCCAAGACAATAAACAAAAAGCACAGTTTGTTCCATTAAGCTTGTATCATATTGTCAGCACTTGCCCATATGGAAAACATATAAATTGTCGTGAAAACATGAAAATGGGACAATTTAGTAATGTTTTGAGTAGGCTTTATAAATATCATATGTATTTTTAAATACATAAGTGATGCAGTTTTGAACACAAAAGAGCCACAGTTGTGGCAGCCAGATTTTGCTGTGTTCCCAGAGCAGCAAAATTAGCAGAGCTGCAAATGTAGTTATTCAAAAGTTGAAAATTTGGAATAAGTCAGAAGAAGTATTAAGAGATTTGGTGGGAAACCAATAAAAGCTAAAAGCGACACAAATACACATTCTTTTTTCTCACCAGAGGTCAGAATTTTTGTGTGTGCTTTTAAATTTAACTGAGCATCTCTCTTTTGTATGAAGACTCAATAACTAAGCTTGACAACTTGGCGTCTGGGGCAAATTTTCACTTCATGGGTGGCTGAAATTGTGGTATTGTTGGGCAAAGGGTAGAAATGTGAGCAACTCTGTGACCTTTCACCACATTATGAGCTTGTGTGGGTCTGGAAAGCACTAAGGCTGGGTCTATGAGTTTATTCTTACCCTGCTGTTAAACATACCCATTGTACAGAATGTCAGAGCTCAGTAGGTATGAATGGAAAAATGAGGCTATGCATTAGCTGAGAGTCTGGCTCATTGTGCAGAGAGGAGGAATCAAAAGCATCTTTGCGGGTTTTTTCCTTTACTTTATGCCACTACCTGTGTTGAATTTGTGATGGCCTCAGTTTCAGGAAAAATAATTTTGCACACTGTTGAGTATTATGGTGTGTGTATTTCAGTAATTGATGCAGGCCTGTGACTAGAAGGTGTTTGGCAAGCAGTAGTGTTATTTTGGGATCCACTGTGCCTGGGATTCCTTCACATGCTGATCATTCAATAGCTTTCTACCAAAATCCTTTCTGACTTGATTCCCTGTTTGTAGAGTCAATAACATTCCTTTCTTTCCCACCTTGTATAAACCCTTCCTTGTGGAGTTTAGAGTCTCCAGAGCACACCACACATGCCTAGCTAAGGTCTTGTAGTACTACTCCAGTGCACCTCCTAATGTATTAAATTGTCATTCACTGGTGTTCTGGGTCTTGAAAACAATGTCTCCTGATTGTACTGGCATAGCCTGTGAGTTTCCTGAGGCACCATCTGAATGAGAATAGCTCACGTCTCTTCTCGACAAAGGCCAGCTGGTGTGCAAACCCCACCTTTCTCTCTCTCCCTGCGGATTCGTGACCTACCAAATAGGGGTATTCCATCACTGGGGAAGCTGTGCTTCCAGCTGTGGATTTTTTACTGTTTTTCACCCTGGTTCTATGAGAATCTGCTTCCAAAGCTGAAGAGATCTAACTCAGAATGGCAGTGCTTTTAAAGTATCTTGTAGAGGGATTCTGTATTGGAGCCTCCCAAGAGGAAGGAAACAGAAAATGCATTTAAAAAATAGTAATTCCTGTTGTTAATGACATAGAAATAATAACAACAATGTCTGTCTTTTTAAAAAATTCCAAGGAAGTCTTACTGATTCATATTTCTATAGAAACTGATATTGGAGCATTTATTTCATAGCTAGTGGCCAAAGGATAAGATAAAATTCTGGTTCTGTATTTATATTTTTTGAGGACATATCTAATCTTCAGTGGCATGAGAAATGTTGTAGAAAAGTATGTCATCAAAAATTGCTTCAGCATCATACTTAAAAATCTGTCCTCTGGAAAACAGGTCAGCTTTCACTGTAGCTTATGGTAATACACACAGACACTACAGAGTATTTTATATCTTATAATAAAGATAGTATAGATAATAATATACTTTCATCTATTACTTTTATCAGATTGTCTTATCTCCTTTGTGGCATCAAAAGCATGTATTCAGAGAAGATTGAGACAGAAGTATCTGCTTTATTTAATATGCATATGAAGGGCCTGATTCTGTTTACACTGAAGTCAGTAGAGATTTCTGTCCTTGATGGGAGCAGAAACAACTGTCTGAATTCTACTCACAGCATTTCATTAGTGTTCTTTCTGGTATGCACGTGGGGAATGGAGACTGGCCTCTTAAATCATGAAAATATTGTTATAATTGAAAAGATATTAGCGCTGTGACTTTGTCAGCAATTAACAAACCTGTCAGTTCTGTTCTGTCAAAGTGTGTGCGTGACCTCTCAGTGTTACAGTATCTGAGCTCTGGCAGCAAAGAAATTTCAAAGTAATGTGCATATGCATTCTCTTTGTCTTCCAGATAAGTTTTCAGAGTTTCCAGAAATGATTGTTCTGTTGGGGAAGGGATAGTGCAATGCATCAGTGATTGTCACTTCTCTCCTGTTTTTCAGTTGTCTTGAGTGTGGATTAGGAAGTTTTGCTTTATTGTAGAGTTATTTGGAAGAAGATGCTGTTTATGTTTCCTGCAATTGTGCCAGTTCACCATGTAATACTGATTTTTCAGTCAATGGTATGTTAAAATGTTTTTTAAAGTATTTTTTTATGTTTTGAAGAATTTCAGAAAAAAAGAGTAAAATTTTAGAGTATCTATGAATCAAGTATTTGGTGATGCAGTGGACAATAAGCATCTGCGTTTGGTTTGAGAGGAAAAATATGAGTAATTTCATGACATTTTCTTTCATCCAACAGCTTCTTTTGACTTCATGGCAGCAGTAATAGCCTAAAATAACTGTCTTTTTGTGGAGTCTTTATTATGGAATAATTTTTTCCCTGCTGACCATATTATTGCATGTTTTTAGTTCCCTCTAGGGAGGAGTGTTTCTGAGAGACTTTGGTTGATCCCAATTGTTTGCCCTTCTGCATCTCCCAAGGAGGTAGAAAACCAGCTGTAAGTGACAGTCTGAGATCTTTATTATGCTTCCAGAATAACTGCTTAACTGTAAAAGCCAGAAGTTAAATAGGCAGTGTAACTCTCAAGCCAGTATTCCTAGGCACCTGTGAGATCAGACCAGCTGAGAGTCACTTTTTGAGAAAGGTTTTAGAAGCTCAGCTCACATAAGCATCAAATTACCAGGATATTTCTCTCAATTTCATTGATTTCCTGAAACTGTAAATTGAAAACTCAGTCACATCAGTAGGCTTGTGAATCCATCCTTCTTGTATTTAGAATTATTTTTTCACCAGAACCAGGCTAGGTAAGAAACTGTAAAATTCTTCTGTAAAATAGTTGAAATATTAATTAAATGCATAAATCTTCTACTGATCTCATTAAAAGGCTTAGCATTTTGTTTTACCATACTTTTGTTTGTTTTTAATATTTTTAAATATGTCATATAGTTTAGGAGCACAATGACAGGATTTTTCTTTTCTTTTTGGAGACACTAAAAAAGGTTCTTAATTTTAAAATAAGAACAGTTTAAAAAATGCTTTTAGAATTCAAGATCCTGTTAGATATCTTTAAACTTTTGGTGAGATTTCTTTAATTTCATTGATGGGGTATGGAAGAAAATATTTTCCTAGTTTTAGGCTGCTTTAAGAGACAGAAGACATCTGTGGTGAGTCATGGAGGAGTTTAGCTGTGATACGTTACTAAAATGCATTTTGGCAGCAAATGGAGAAGTAACTACTCAATCTGTTGTGAATCAAGAGAGTCTTTCAACTCATTTTTCAAAGTGCTCACGGTTCCCATTTGAAGGCAAGTCAAACAATAAAAGTAGTGAGCAAAGAAAATTAATGTGTATCTGGAATACTTTAATTAAAAATAATAATTATAATGGACCCATGGTGCTCACGAACTCCTGTTTTCTTCTTATTGTTGATTGATTCTGCTAAATTTACCCTCAGCAAATTATGTTGCTGTTCTGTTACATTTCATATTTGATTACTGAGAGATAGTGAAGCAATTTAAATGGGACTTTTAGGAAAAAAATTAGACCATAGTTTTGAATTGAAACTGTATCTGTTAAAATAAAGAAAGTTGTCTTAGTACAGTGATTATTTCTAATAAAAGATTTTGCAATAAAGATCCCAAGCAAGAATTAAGTACAAGAATTAAATAATTGGAAAACTCTCTTGAAAGCATGAAGCAAATGGTAGCTTCCAGGAAATTAAAATGCAGCCTTGGTAATGACAGATTTTAAACAGAGTGATTATGGGAAACAATGTAATTATTTTTCATACAGGCCTTGCGTCTAACTGTAAGTTCTGTGTTTTATTATTTATCCTGGAATGGTGAGTTTCTTCTGAACGTGCTGTCAGCTCTACCACAAGAATCCTCTTTCTGTTAGTAGCATAAGCTGGTTGTGCACAAGTGGTTCAGTCTGGGAGCCTGTTCTTCGTGTTCTGCCAATAAGGTTAAATTGCACATAGTTTTGTTACTTGGTGCACATCCTTTAGGACAGAGCAGATCTTTCTTCTCTGAATCTGTAACTTTGGAACAAACTGTAATTTTACCTTAATTTGCAGTGATTCATATATTTCACAGTACAGTCCAGAATGATTTAGGTATTGTGGCAAGAAGAGGGGAATGACTGTCAAACTGTCTTTACCATGAAACCTTAGAAGTAAAGTATGACACTGCAGATATTGAGGTGTATGAGAGTGACAGAGTTTGCCATCAGAGCAGCAATCCTCTTTAAAAGAGGCTTGTGGTTCAATTGTCACAGCTTACTGAAAACAAAACACTGGTTTATTTAAGAACACTGTCTTTTGTTATGTGCTCTGTAAGACAGAGAAACTGACTCAGAGCATATCTGATCTAATTCTGAATCTTTTCCTCCAAAACCTGAAGAGAATCCAAATAAAGTGATGGGCTTCAAGTAGTATGACCACGTTTACTTTTTTGTGTTTTTTTTTTTTTTTCTAACTTCTGTGTGTAAGAAAAGGTTGAAAGTTGTTCATGATGGTGAATATTGCCAGAAACTTTAAAAGTCCATACTGAAAAAAACACACTGACATTTCTCAACTTTGTGCTTGATTCTTGATATTGAACATCAATGGACTCAAGGCTGTGACTAAATTTAAACATGTTTTTAAAGGTATTGCTTGATGCGGCACATGTCAAAGGATGTTTAGAATTTGAGCCTCATTTTCTTCATTCAGAGAGAGAGATGGCAGCAATATGCAGGACTGCTCACATGTGGTGGCTTAGTTATGGTGTAGAGTCAGAGTGGAAAATGAGCCAATTTTGCATAGTTGAGAAAAAAAGGAAAGAAGCACAGGCTTCTGTGGGGAGAATGTGTAGCTGCGGAGTTCCACTGATACATCTGTGAGCAAAATGTATCCACTTCCTCCAGAGACTGGCAAACTGGGAAGAACAAAAGCAATGCTACTCTACATTAGAACTTAAGGTGACAGTGGATTCAGCCTCTGAAGAAGAGAGAAACATGGTTTATCCAATAGATTATTTTGTAGCTTTCAAATGTGTGTTACCTCATGAGAAACTCAATCTGTTCTCAGTGCATTTTTCGACTTTCTAGTTTTCTGACCAAAATAGACTTCATGGAATCTGACTGTTGTGTTTTGAATATGAGCTCTACCTGCAATTTGGTGGAAAGGACCTGTACAGAATAGTCACAGAATCAAACACAAAAACCTCAAGAAATATCTGTATCTGTCTGGCACTTTCTCCTTTTGTTTTGCCTGGAACAAAGGCAGTATGCACATACCTAATTGTGTTTAAACGTTGTAATAATTTGACCACATAAGAAAAATGGCCCATCAGATGTGGAGAAAGAACACAGGAAAAGTGGGGTTTTTTTACTCTGATTATGTTTTTTTTTAAAAAAATAAACTGTTGGAAGAAAAAAGTTATTAAGAAACTTTTATAGTTATTTAGAACTCCAAATAGACTTTAATTCATTTGATTTTTATAGACTAGTAGTCTTTAATCTCCACTGCAGAATCTGAAGTGTACCTGTTACATACTGGTAAATTAGTTGTCAATCCCTTGGGCAGTATATTTTAATATCAGTATTATATGGTAGATGATATAAATCTTGTATGTGGTATTATTAGCTTAGGCAGCTGCTGACTTAAAAAGGCCAGTTTAACAAGTCACCACTGTATTATGTTTAATTAGGTACAGTTTATATAATGAGGTGTTCAGTTCTAATGGAAAGACATGCTGTGAGCAGCACATCTGCAGGAATAACTATTACAATCAGCATTGCAGAGACCCATGGAACTGCAAATTAGACTTACTTATCTAGAAATAAATTACATCCCAATGCCTTCATAAAGCTCATTAATTAATTCCACTGGCATAAAGGTCTTTTTCTTAATTTCATGTTCCATTAGCATAATAAACACAATTTGAGTTACAACAGTATGATCAGTTTAATGGATGCTATTTATTTTAGTTTTTTATTTAAAGTCCCGGTAACATAGAATTAACATCAATATGCTGTTTGGTCCTTTATTAAAAATTCCCATAGGATAACCAGCACAGATGTTCAATACAGCATCATATATTTGCTGCATTTTATGACTTTACTAATTGGCCATATGGAAAGGTGTTGCTTGCATTTCTTTATTTTTTTTTTTAAAAATCTGATAAATTATATGGATTATAATAGTCACAATTGGTTACTATGTGAAATTGGACAGGTTAATATACACTGCATGCTGGGAGCAAAACAAGAGTAAGCAAAGTTTTTATGTATCGGGATCCATACTAAACAGTAACAATGTACTTCCTGGTGTATTACAATCAGCTTCATTTATGTGCAGTTCCTGACATAATTGTAATTTTTTAATTTATGCAGAGCCTGTCTAATCAGAATGAAATGCTGCCAGCTATTTGTTTAGTCATAGTTACCTTACAGACAACCTAGTTGTTCCATTCAGCTTTTCTTGAGTCCCACTTTTCATGATAAACTACATCGTTAGCAACATTTATGGTAAGATGTTGTATGTTATTAGAACAAGGGGTTTCATTATTCATCAATCTAATACTGGTTACTTTAGGTGGAATCCATATCTATGCTTTTGTTAATTTGTTGTAGACTTGAAAAATGTCTTAAAAAATTTGGGTTTACCTTATATTGCCCATTTTATGCTAAAGGCTAACTGTAATCAAGCTAATTTTGTCATCAGCTTAGTGAAAATGTTTTCTAAGCCTTGTCTCTTATATTGTTTTTGCATTTCCCGATCCTATTTCTCCTCTCTGCATTTTGTATCAGTGACTATCTCTGCAAATATCTTCTTCTTCAGCCTTTAATGCAGCCCATTCAAAAGTTACTGAGTGACTGGGTAGTACTCATGCATCATGTAAACCCATCATCTGATTTTTCACGTCAAAACTGATTTCTGTCTTTACACCGTAATTCACCTTTCTATTTCTCCAATGCTTTCCAAAATCATCTGAACCTGAGTAATTTATTTTTGCTAGTGTGATTTCCTTCTCTTACATGACCTCAATTATGTTATCAGAAAGAGTTGCACCAGAGCAGATGAGGGCAGGTTGCCCTAGTAGCAGTTTGTGTGTCTGTGTGGGCATACATATACACAGATATATAGTTCTCAAGGATCACATGGAAGCATTTTGCTTTAAAAATGCTCCGTAGCTCATTGTATTTTTTAATACCCCCAGCCCAGCCCATGGCCATACCCTTGGGGTTTTTGGTTTGAGCTTGTTTTTTTTTTTTTTATCAAGTCATTCTCATATACTTAATGACTGGATTTTTTTAGGTATTTAATCATGGATATAATCTTAAGAATGGAATTTTACCTTGAAATTTGGGGTTTTATTGTAATTGGAAGTTGTCTAGCAACATGCAGAAAAAGAACTAGCCTTTAGTATCATCCCTTGTGGGTGACTCTGAGCTGTAGGAAACATAAAGCAGTGAAGTTGTGAAGTGTATGATCAGAATAATGTGTCTTTCTTTGTAAATTCTTTTTAGTGCAGATGTTCAAATGAAATTTTTAAAATGAATCACAGTTTTCAGATGTTTAAGTGTTATGGGTCCTAAGACACACGTCAGCAAGAAATGATTTTGCACTGAAGGACAAAGCTAACATTATTACACAGCTGCATTGTCTGTGAATATAATAAAGCCTTTTTGTGCACTATGTAGTTGCACTCTATGAAGATAAAAGAGAGGTGGCAATAGGGGATTTATTCTGTCCCACATTTAAGAAACAGTGGCTTGAAAATCTTGTGCATTTTCAAATTCTTACGTAGATATTTGTTATACAGTTCAACCTAGAAATGTGTGTTACTGGTTTTTGACAACGACAAAAACAAGCTGGACAAATAGTGCCAGGGTCGTGGCCTTTTCCAGGTGATTGGGCTGGTTGTGGTTACACAAACAATCATGTACAGTCTTCTTTAGCAGTGTAAAATGAACACTGTTCCAGTTACGTGGGTGAGTATAAGCTAAACCTTGCTCAGGTGGCAGCAAACTGCTGAAGGGGATGGCCTGAATGCATTTGGAACAGAGGGAGAAGCAGATACTACTTTTGGAAAACAGGGTGTCAGAATGATTCAGGTGATGATAGCTCTTACTACATTGCTATAGAGTGGGAGTGAAATAGGAAGTTGAGCAGTAGGAATCCATGGGGACTCTGCAGCCACCTATAGAGTTCTATGTTGATTCCTTTTTGCTTTCTATGCCTTGCTGTGAGAGCTTAAACTTACCTCTTGCTGTTAGCCTGTGTTATTAGCTTGTGTTACAGGGGCAAACATATTCTGGAAAATTTTATCCTCAGGAAGAAGGTGAAACCACATTGTTTTACATCTGGTTGTAGGGGATTATTTCTATATTTTATTTGGATGTCTGAATCTGTAATTCGAAGTCACCTACAAAATTATATTTATAATGACAAGTAACTGGCATGGAAGATTTTGGGAGATCTTCTACCTGCGATTCCCCTGATCTCAGAGGACCTGAGGTATCAGCCTATATGAAGCTGAGCATTTTGATTTGTCTGGCAGTGCACTGGGCATCTGACAGCTTGGGTGGTTTTCTTTTTTCCTCAGCTGTCTTTTTGTCATAGACACTACTATCCTATCTCCACTTCTACCACCAGATTTGTACTCTGCAGCTGGGCAGACAGTGGTTGGCTTCATAGGGTTGAATGCCTGAAATGCATGCAGCAATTTTTATTGATCTGTTGGACTCAGATTAACAGAGAAGTCTTGGGATCAGAGAGAACAGGTTCCTCATGTTGATGCTTACTCATCTGATCTCTTACTCAATTGTGTCCTGATGGTGGCTGTGTTTTCTTAAAATCTGAATAGATGGAAAAAGAAAGGATAATACTCACAGAATAAGTCCTAAAACACACATTAGAAGGAGATAATTGTTTATGGAAGGGCAAAGCTTTCTTTTTACTGCTGATTTGCGTATAACCCTCTGCAAGGAGGAGTTCTGATGGAGGGCTCAGAAAGAATAGGGAGAAAATCTAGCACAACACAGAAGTTTCTACACGTAGGTTTAGTCTTCTGAAATAAGGCATCTTTTGAATATTGCTTGCTGTCTGATAGAGAGAAGTAGCAGAGAATCAAAATTAAATTGGCTTCTTACAGTGCCTGAGGCTTAGGATAGAACTTTGTGTCACTGAGGAATACAGAATAGCATACCTGCAAGTATCATTTCACAGACATGGCTGGGCCTGGGAGAATTTGGCTAGGGAAGAGGCAAATTACTGTTAGCTTTCACCAGACCAAATACACTTGAGTCAAAACAAAACACCTTTGCCACAGACATAAATGTCATCTGAATTCAAGTGGAACTGTATTGTACTGTGTTGTCTGGTAAGTGAGGCTCTGGCAAGAATATTTTTACAGAAACTGAGAGCTTCTTCAACCTCTCAGCAATACCTAGAGAGTTCTTATCTCATTAGTGTTTCAATAACAAATGAGGGGAGATTTCTTATTTATTTAAAACTGTATGGTGAATAAGAAATGCTTTGTAAGTAGCCTTAATACAGATATTGACCAGATGCCAGGTTGGTACAACAAAGTAAAACGTTAATACAGTCAGATATGTTTCTTAAAGCCATCCAATGCATGTTATTTCCACAGGATGTTACAGATGATTTATTTGCATCTTGATGATAAATATTTAAGAAGCAGAACTATTATTTAAAAATCTTGTAGGACTACAGGTGTCACTTTTCAGAACAGAATCTATTCCCCCTAGTAGTTAATGTCAGGGATCCTGTAGGTACCCATGGAAAGGTATATATTCCTTTCTGCTTAGGAGTGCTCTCTATAATCTGTCCTTTGCATGGTCTCCAGGAGGCAATATCAAGTACCATGCTCAGGCCTTAGACTTCAGACTACAAACTGTAGGTTTCTGCTTGTTGATTTTTTCCCCACAGTTCTTGCTTAAAAAAGGTAGATAACTTTCAGGAAAAAAATCAGAAATACGTCGAGAAACTGAACAGTAACACTAATGTTGAATCCACAAGCCTTGTAACATGTTTCATTTGTTTAAGCAGCCACTTTTAATTACAATATGTCCTGCTGCACTCAGGTAAATGTTAGTGGTACTTGAAAAGAGCACCAATAAGTGAAGGATTTGTAGAAATTCAGTACATATAGCTGAACTCCTTGGAAAAGTTGCTTTGTTCTTGTCATAGTGCTTGAAGTTAATGGACAACTGAAATAGAATGGCTGTATGTGTCATCCATTGAGTGAAGAGGACTGACTTAAAGCCATTAGCGTCCAGAAAAGAAAGACAAAGGCAGAAATTATATTGCTTCCAGATGAATCCTAACTGTTCCCCAAATTCCACGTTAGCATGACAGGCTATAGGAAGGCCATTAATCGGAAGGTCAGATAGCGCAATTTTAGTCAGATTTTCTTGATTGAAAAAGCACCAGGAAACTCTCTAGAATGTTACAGAATCTACAAAATACTTTTTAAAAACTGGTTTAATGGCTTGATGGCCTAAGTGACAATTCTACCTGTCATACTAAAAGGGAAAGTTAGCTTTCAACACTGTATATGGTAGAAGTGCTAGAAGAGCTGAGTTATGCTGCAGTGTGAAAAAAACAGTTAATTATTTTTTTTGTTTCTTCAGAATTCTTTAATGCAGTTAAAGCATAAACCTTAAAACTCCCTTCCATTACTACTGTTCTGGAGTTGATTTAATGTCAGCTCTCAATAGCTTCTTTCTTTCTGAAGACATATTTTGGTAATAGATCTTTATCAGCATTTTCTCTTTAACAGTTTTTAAAAATAATAATTTGATAGTTAGCTCCCCCACATTCTAATATAGATATTTTTAATAAGCCTCATCAATCATACTTACTGTAATATAATTAAGGTGCATTTCAAAACAGTCCACTCTTGACATCAAATACTAAATACAAAACGGGTACTTGAATATATGCAACATGGAAAACTCCAGTGTAGGTCATTTTTGTGTTCCTGTGAAAAACATGTCTCAAACCCTTCTCTTTGATTAGCAGATGTGTCAGCTGGAGCTTTTAGTGCTGAAATCTGTGCACAACCTCTTGTTTTTTGACCGTTGATTCCTCCCACTTCTCAAGTCATCTTAACAGCCTGTGTATTTGCTGGGGATCTGTATAAAGTTGGCTTGGTGGGAGGCATGGCTGTCTACTTCAGTTTGCCAGCCTTGAAATTCTGAAGTTAGACTAGTGCTGAAATGACGATGGAGAGAGAAGGAAAACCTTAAAATCTGCTTTTTGCTAACCAGTAAAAGTTGCTCAGCCGAAAAACTCTGATATTTGTGGCCTCATGATTAACATAAAGCAACATTTGTTCTTAGGCCTTTTGTCAGCTTTGTTCTCCTGTCACTACTTTTCATTCTTTACTCTCCTCCTGTCAGTAAAGCCACATGAACAATAACGGGAAGATCATTCTGTTAGTATAATTAATATTGTAATGCATCATTGCTTGAGCCGACTTATCTGCTGCTTGAAGCTTGGAAGAATGTCCACAAGTGGCAGTAAATCTGTTTCTTTGCAATGGAACAAACCCCAAATACTGCATAGCAAGAATCATTGAGCTAGAGTCACTACAGCTCTAATTCTTGTATCCTTGGGCTCTCAGTACTTGTTGGATACCACTTGCAGTTTTGGATGAGAAATTGGACAGGCTACAATAATAAGTGGTCTAGTTAGTGCTGGCTGCAGAATAGCTACTTGTACCAAACAAATGGTGTTTTGCTGTAAGAGGGGGAAATGCTACTGTTTTAGATTAAAACCTTTCATTTTCCCATTTTGGGTGCAGATATTTTTCTCTACACTATGGAAGTACAGTTCTGAGGAAGGTAGAGCAGATGTGCATTCAGGCAGTTGTATTTTGTCATTTGACTTAGTGCAAGGAGAACTAGGTGACATTTTAAAGTTTGTGTTATGTAAGAGGTCAAATAAAATCATCTAATGATGCCTTTTAGCCTTGAAAATTAATTAACCTGTACTATGGGGTTTTTAATGGATACGCTTTCTGAGGCTTCTTTTCCATCTCATTGTATTGGAATGTAAACAATCTTCATTAGTAATAGTTAATTAGTCAGGTTTGTAGAGATCCTGACACATTCAGGCCCAAAATAGGGGAAAAAAAAAAAGCTGATGTAATTTTTACAGAAATAGTCCTGCTAAATTTTCTTACATATAGTGATGTCATGCATCTGGATGAGTTGTGTTCACAGTATGTACAAACACCCTTTGAAGTGAGAGAAAGTACCCTTTATGCCACTCCTAAATAACCTAGCTATTTTTTTAACTTTGCATTGAATACATGTGACTTCACTGTTCATATAGCTTGTCATGAAAAATATCAGTGTCAACTGTTCCCTTTATTCTTAGGTATTATATAATTGTCAAAGAAAAAAATTGTATTCTTCCTTTCCCTTAATATTTACCAACTTAACAGATTTTGTTATCTGTTGAGCAATCACAGAAGGAAATAAATGACTACATAGGATTGAACTTCCAACTATAAGACTCGTTGTCTTTCTTTTTATTTCTTAGGCTATTTTCCATCAGTGCAGTGAAATGGAGTGCCCGATGTGTTGGAAACTACACTGCTTTTCACTTCTGTTTTGCTTTTTACCTTTTGCTCTTATTTATTCTAAATAAAATCATGACTTGTCCTGAAGCATTTATCAGTTAAATGTGGCATTGTAATCAATTTTATGAGTTTTTAAGCCAACGTGAATATCAAATTGCAGCTGAGGGCACTCAGCACCATACGGGGTGGAGGGGGGGGGGCATTGCAAAAGCTGATGTTTGAGGAATAAATATTGTATAATAGTTTTAAAGAATTGTGATATTTCCTTATGAAGTTTGTTTCAACTGGTGGAAAATTGTCACGGATGGAATCATGCACTTCACTCACAAGAAAGAAGAAACAATGCATTTTGTTTTTATCAGGCAGTGGGTTCACAAAGTTCTATGGTAAATGTGACTGCTCTAACAAAAATTCATGGTGAGGTACAGGTGAGTTTTTACTTCTTGTGGACAGGGTCAGAAAGAACTGACTGAGACCTTCCTGTTAAATCATGAGGTTCAGAAAGGACCTCTCTTTCATTCTAAACCGCTTAGAGGGGAATTTAGATACAGCTGGATCCAGATTTAGTCCCAGACTTGGTGAATGATTTATGTCTAAAGGTTTATACATGCGCGTCCTTTTCTCTATATCACCTAGATAAGATTTCAAAGTTTCAATGTGCTTATTCCCAATTCGCTTACCAAGTATTTGATGCAATAAGGATTATTTTAGCATTCCTACTCAGTGACTTATCCTAATATGCAGCCCAATGCCATTCAGGAGAGCTCAATGGGCCCTGGGCTGTCCATAAGTGCATGGAGTAAGATGATTGAGTTGGAGTCATATTTGTATACTGACTACCAATGTTAGCTTCATCCACATTTGGCTTGAGTAGGACATTGACCAGCACTGTGGTTTGCAGTGTGCCTTGCTCAGACAGCCTTTGGCTATTGTATTGTTATTACTCCTCCAAATCCACTTTAAGCTGGATGCAGCCATCATTACCAAACCATCCATTAGGACCACCACTGGTGGTTATCACTGGAACAGGTTTACAGGAAATAGAGGTCAGGCTGAGACAGAGAAGGAGAAGCACGCTGTCACAAAAAGATGTACATAAGGATGTATCTTATTTTCATAGGGTAAGATAACTGCCCTGGGCAAATAATATACTGCAAGGTGTATGTCTTGATTTTAGATAATGCTTTAATGAGCGTTTATAATTTGGAAAGCACTCCAAGCATGTATATATTGCATCCAGAAAACAAGCCTGCAGGTTTCCTTGTTTTTCATTTTTATTCTCACGTGACAGCTTAACTTGTTACTACTTGATTATAATTAGGTACTTGATTTTCATCAACATTAATTTCTAAGTGGAGTACTTTATGTCTTTTTAAAGCAAGCTTTGCTTAATATTATGTGATTTCAGCCAAGAATGTGAATTCCTCTGCCTAGTTTATGTTTTCATACTATGAGTAATTTACCTAACTCAAATGTAATATTCAGCATAAAAAAAAAAAAAAATCTATGTAACATTTTAGGCTGCTACTGATGTTATGAGTAAATCAAACTTATCCCCCATACTATGTTACATTAACCTCTGAAATCTTGACTGAAACTGATGTTTCAGGCCTTGAAAAACCCACTGTTATCTTTTGCAACATCTCTTTTCTCTTATTAGCATAGCATGAATCTGTTTTAATTTTGTTGAACAGTTCTAATTTCAAAGTCACATGTCTGTTGAGTTTCTAACCCTGAAGAGCTACCCACGATTAATCAAAGCTTGGTCTGTATAGAGAGTCTTTTGATTCTCTTCCTTTTGCTGTCTTTAACAGGACATTGCCTGTGTAAGCAAAATCAATGTGAAATGCTTGTTAGAAATGTTGGGAAGTTAACATAAAAGGTTCTGGCACCCAAACGAGGGTCCTGGAGAAACTGGAAAACTCCTTACATTTATTTCAAGTTTTGCTTAGCATGCTGCAGTCTGACAGGAGAGTTCTGGCAGCACCCAGATGTGTGCACATAGGGCTGAGTTTCATTAAACCATTTTCCATGTAAGGCTAGTCAAAAGAAACCGAACAGTAAAGTCTTACTGGAAAACTATGACTGGAAATTTGCTTGAGTACTCTGTGTATGTAAAATATATGAATCCTAATTGGTTTCCATTTATGTGCTAGAGACTGTTTGAGGCTTTTTAAAGGACACCAGTGGAAAAATGACTTGGAGTTTTAAAGAAAAAAAAATATAGAAACCATTTTAAAGATGTTTTAGTGAGGGAAAAGTATGAGGAGAGAAATCATTGTAGAGCCTGCCATAGGAAAGCAAGTGATTTGGAGGGGAAAAGGAAAAATCACATTTCAAAAAATGAGTGTGGACTATTAGTGAAAAAATGTTGGCTACTCAAAAGAATGTATCTGAAAGAGAACTGATCCTGAACTCAGAGGCCTGAACTGAGAAAGAGGTTCAGGAAAGAGAAATGGCTGTGGACTTTTCTGCTCGCCCAAAAAGAACTGGATGTGGAAATGTTGTAAAAACCTCCATGTTTGCTGGCTTTGCTGTTACATGTGTATGAATAACTTACAAACTGGGGAAGGCATGGATGTATGGCGAGTCAGTGCATATCCTGGAGGTAAATCTGGTACTCTAACATGGGTCTTGATGAGGAGAGCAGAATCACACAGAATGTGCTGAATTGGGAGGGACCCATGAGGATCATCAAGTCCAGCTCCTGGCCCTGCACAGCACCATCCCCAACCCATGTGGCCGAGAGTGTTGTCCAAGCACTTGAACTCTGCCAGGCTGGGGCTGTGACCGCTGCCCTGAGAAGCTGCCCCAGTGCCCAAACATCGTCTGTGTGAAGAACCTCTTCCTGATATCCAACCTAAACCTCCCCTGACACAACTTCA
>VZSR01000245.1:4345135-4430205 GCA_013398615.1 Brachypodius melanocephalos
GGGCCTTCCTGGCTCCCAGGGCACTGCTGGCTCATATTCAACTTTCTGTTGAGCAGGACCCCCAGGTCACTTTCCCCTTTCCAGCACTGCTTTCCAGCATCTCATTCCTCAGTCTGTGTGTACATCTAGGATTGCCCCATTGCTATTCTCAGAGAGTTGTATGGAAAAGGACAGAGAGATGAAGACTGTCTGAGAAGTGCAATTCAGTACAGAAGAGGGACAGAGAGTCACCCTTTTCTCAGAAATTTGTATCCTGAAATGCAAACCACAGCAAAACAGTCAAGGGAGTGTTTGGCAAGGGGAGCTCTAGGCATTCCTAAGTATTATGAGTTTTGAAAGAGTTGAAAGGTTGAAAGATTTCCCTTAAGTGGCCATTAGATACTGATTGCCTGGGATATGGGTTTTTTTAAGCCACTTTTTCTGTGAGGCATTCTAATTGGGCAATGGCTTCATTTTCTAGCAATAACATCTTGTGTACTTGGCTTTTTTGTATTTTTCACAGAAGTGCCTGCTTGTTACACACACAGCATTTTCTTTTTCCCAGAAACCCTTGTGATATACTTATGTAGAATTTGATGTCTTTTCTGATTCAAACAGCTGAGCCTGCATCCCAGCATGGAGGAGAACAGCTTTTTTCATTCCATAAGAAAAGTCAGTGGGCAATCATCATAGGAACTTTATTCTAAACCTTCTGTCCTACCCCAGCAGCAATGCTGGAACCCATAAAGTAATTTCTTAACTTAATCAGCACTATATCTGTTTTATGAACAGACATATTCTTTTGGGTTAATGAAAGGCTACATTCCAAGTTGTGGAAATGTGAACAATGTTACAGAACAGATATGTAAGTTCACAGTATGTGCTTTCTGAAATGCATGGTTACAAAGTTTGCTGGATTACACAAAAAGGGATAGAAATAAATTTGTGTACTGTTCTTCATGGATTTTTTGTTTTGGTTTTGTTTTTCTTGAATGAGACAAATTCATATGAATAGAAATCAGATAAGTAGTTAAAATCTTAATTTCATTTGTTGTGTCTGTCCATGCATTCGTATATGTGTTTTAGGAGAAACAGCAAAAAGGCAAGAAGCATTTGTACATGTGTACTTGAATATAATGCACATTGAGCAGCGACCAAGGTGGCAAAGTTTTAAGGTCAGATTTCTAAAATTATTTGAGGGTTATCAGACTCTGATGCTGAAACCTGTTATCAGTTCCCTCTGCCTTCAGGGAGAGTAGAATTAAATTAATACTGAAAGTTTTTGAAAATTAGACAAAATCTTTGCTGAACTTGAATTGAATAGCCTGACCTGGTTCTAATATACTGTTATTGAAAATTTAAGGTAATCACAATTTTGTTGATATTCAAAACTTGCCTCACACTTGACTATTCGTTTGCCCAGTGGGAATGTGAACCTGCATGTGCTGCTTAGAATGAGGTGATTCCAGTAGCGTGCTTGTCTTATTGGAATGACTCTGGGAAAGAGCCAAACTGCTACTGAAGATGCTCAGCTGCCATGCTACTGAATTGCTCTCTTGGATATATTTCTTAAAAATCTCTGCCAGCGTCTCAGAAGTGAAACATTTTAAGAGGTATAAATTACAATTACTATGTAATAAATTATTCTGTTATATCAATAGCTTGCTATGCAAAGTAAGCTACTTTGGGGGAATGAACCAGAGTAGTGTTTTGCTCAAGCTGTGTATTTAAAGGAGAGTTGTTCGTAGTGCCTTTGTTTTGCCAGATTCAAACAGCTATTCAAGAATCATAGATGTTTAAACAGCCTGAAGCATTTTTTTTCAAAAGTATGCAATGACATTTGCCCTTTTCCTCAGTGGCTTTCTTGAGACTGTTCTTATTTAGAATACTGTGTTTAGAAATATTAAAGACTTCTAATTCTAATATAGGAATTTAGATTATTTATTAGTTTGAATGTAAAGCAGAGAAAGGTGACTGGGTAACAAAAACATCCACTTTTTGGGCTGACCAGTTGATTTCAGCAGTGCTGGTTTCAGAAGTTATCAGTAAAATCTTCCAGAATTAAAATGCTGTATTTTCCTCAGCTAAGACATATCTCTGGTGAACTGCTCAGACTGAGGTTTCAGGACGTTTTGTACTAAACTTAGGGTTCATCTAGTTTGGCTCTTTTCAGAACAGGTTAAAAGTATTGTAGTCAAAGTGAAAAGCATGAACTCATAGATCGTGGTTTAGGAAAAAGCTCTCCCTTAATCCAGAAAAGTACATGAGGATTGATAGCATCTGTACATCTTGTCTTATCTGAGACCTGAATCTTGCCCACTCTTATGTACCCTCATAAAATGTTCATATTCCTATTGACATTGCAAAATAGGTGTCTCTTTACAGGATCTAGACCTTATTGTAGCTGTGGAAGTTACCCTTATCTGGATTAAGTATTCTGTTTGGGTTTTTTATGGCTGACAGACTCTGAACCAAGCTGATTACAGGCAGAAGTTACACAAAGTGTTTATTTATTTACCTTTAAAATACTGTTTTGTGGTTTTAAAAGTTCTATCTTTGTAATTTTTCCTTGGTATAGTTAAGGCTGTTTATTATGTGGAAGAGTACCTGGTAGTACTTAGTATAAAAACATGTGGATTCATAGAGGAAGTGACATCCACTCTTATTTACTGCAGCTTTAATTTAGAAAGACCTAATATTTACAGACACATTTGTCAGAAATTGCTTCACAGATATTTTTTTTCCTCTGTTGTGCTAGAGTCCTTTTTTTAAGATGTAAATGAAATAGGATTTAAGAAGTTTCACTCACAATTAAAGGTTCAAATCTGTGATCAGTGTTATATTCTGCAGTAAAGTTCTCTAGCTGTGATATTGAAGTTTTTGAGTCAATCATGAACGCTCTGCCTGAGCTGACCTGAAACTGCATAAACTATGGCTGAGTTTAGACAATTCTGTGCTGTGTGATTTTGCTTGGATTGTTTGGGCTGGATTTGGCATCCCTGTATTGCAATGTTGCAAAACTTTCTCCTCCTCATCAAAACTTCATTTTCTGTTTCATAAGTGTCTGTGATTTTGCTTTGTCTGGGTTACTTTGTTTCCTTGGATAATAAAGGGATGAGATGGATAATGAGCTAGTATTTTCAGTATGGTTCCCTCTTCCTTTCTCAGCATAGCAGGATACCTTACTTGCTTTTGTGGTCACTGACAAACAGATTGCTGAGCAACCCACAGCACTGCAGCTGTATTCAATCTCTGCTCCTGGGGCTTTTAGACCCTGCAGCGTGCAGGCTGAATTGGTTCTTCCAGTTCATGATCCTTCACTCATTCCTGTAGTATTTTAAGTGATTCAGTACTGTGTTGGAGGTTCAATAAGTATACTTAAATCCTTCCATCAGTTACTCAGACGCATCTTATAATGTGACAGGTACAGGTGCAAATGTCTTCACTCATATATAATTCCACTTACAGATCAATAACTATCTTACATATTAGAGCTATGATAGATTTCCTTGGAAAATTGCATTCACCAGTGAGGTGCAGCAGGGAGTATAGAAGGATATGAAGTAGCTGGCTTTTAATACAGAATTTTCTTTTAATAGAAAAATGATCTGTTGTTTAATTCTATAATGAGATGTGTAGGCAAACAAGTTACTGCATCCATAAAGCAAAAATACGAACTAGCAGCATCACGCTGCAAACTGCAGGCTTGATTGCTCTTAACTCTAGGTAAATATAAGATAACATATTCCTCAGTAATGTGGTAACAATGGAGGTATTAGCAGAGAAAAGCTGTAGTGTGTAATAACCCTCTCCAGCTTGCTGAATCCATGTGTTTACTCGTCCATATTGTAATTGTTCTCTATACCTGATTTTTTTCTTGGTTTGTGATTAGGTAATTTCTCTAATGGGTCTTTGTTATTGTGGAAGAGCTGTGCAGCAGCCTTTGTATTTCACTCTGCTTCTGAAGCATTTGTTCACATCACATTCTTTTCCTAAGCAAATGAATAATGTTTATTAACAGTGTAATCACAATGACTGCTGTGGTGAGCTTATTTTGGGCATGGCTTTAGGAAAAGGTTTAAGGGAACCCACAGGGTGTTTAGGCACTGGAACAGGCTCCCCAGGGCAGTGGTCACAGCCCCAGCCTGTGTTCAAGAAGTGTTTGGACAATGCTCTCAGGCACAGGGTGTGACTCTTGGGGATGGTGCTGTGCAGAGCCAGGAGTTGGACTCGATGATTCTCCTGGGTCCCTTACAACCCAGCATATTCCACGACTGTGTGATTCTGTGGCTGTCCTGCTCTGCACATGTCTTGGAGCATGTGTGATCACTCCCAGGATGACACACAGGACAGGGACTCTCTTTTTCTTCCCCCTTCCAGATTGTATCTAGATGGGGCTAGCTTTCTGTTTCGACTTCTTTCACGGAAGATGTGTATTCACAGTGCCTTTATGCCTCCAAGGAAGATGGTTTTCCCTTGGTTTTTGAACCAGACTTTGAATTTGGGATAGAAGCATGAGGAAGCTTGGATGTTCTGTTTGTAAGTTAAAGATCATTAGTCTAATGTGGGGTTAAATCCTGTAATTAAGCATTGGCATAGAGAGGGAGGAACAGATTCCATTCTGCTTCCAAAGTTTGCATGTATTTTTGTGTGGACTTTCTATTCTACCCTCTAAAAATATACAGACTTCCCCACTTTGGATCCTAGCTCCAAATTATTCTGGGCATTTTTCAGAGTTATGGGCATACACATGCAACATGTGAGATTTTGTGAATAGTTGTTCATAAAACTTAGGCAGTATTGCATGTGTGTATGTAAATTGTATAGATTTTGAATCCAAGTGATACACAAATTGTCAGTGAATGGGTTGCAGAACCTCCTGTCATTTATTTTTATAGCTAATGGCTTTTTTTTAATATTCCATTTTCTACAAGTTTTCATTAAGCAGTGCATGTAAAGTGCTTCAACTTGACTTTGATGCGCATTCAGTATCAGAAGGAAAGATCAGGCCTTTTATCTCTAAACTACAGATCAATTACCTTTCTAAACACTTACCTCATAATTTTCCTTTAAATAAAAAAGAAAAAAAAGGTACTATAATCAACTGTATTAAAGACAAGAAAAATGAAAGTGGTTGGAAAAATGGAAGCATCACTGAAGATAAGATATAAGGGACTATGGACCTGCCATTATAGTATTAGATACCGGTGCACAATTATCCCATAGTGTGTAAAAGAAAAAATAGTACCTTAACACTTGGAAGTAAAAAAAATCCATAATTTCTTGAAGCAAAAAGTTAGCTGGCTTGCTAATGAATTAAATATGTGACAGCTTTTAAGTGAAGCACAGCTGCTGAGTTGTCAGAGCAGGTGACTTTATCATCAGCAGATTTTGATGGTATTATGCTTAGGATGAAATAACCACTTGTTTCAAAAAACAGTCTCTAATATCCTATCTGAAGGTCAGTCTCATAGATTTCATTCCTTAATATTCTAGCTGACATTCCCATTTTCTGAAGTATGAGTCTTTAGATACATAAGTCTTGGATATTGTAGTATCAAAAAGGCTACTATGTGCAGCATTGCAATTAGGTAGAGAAAATCCTCTTACCATTACATCTGTGAACTGTAAACCAAAAGTTCCAATTTTTGTTGTTTATCCGTTTTTACTGGGGCTCTCATAATAGTACAGTCAGGTTCTAAATAGGGATGCTTTTTGATTCAGCGCTATAAGACTTAAAAAAATAATTCAATAGAAATAGTGTTGAAATTCAGTGGAGGTAAAATACTAACATCCTCTTACATAGCTCTTGGCTGTGTAGGTTCAGCTTAGGAGGTGTTTTTGTTTTGAAGTGACATGACATTGAGTTATTATTTCAGAAAGGCAGAAAAGAGACTGTTATTTTATTCATTTATATTCCAACTATATTAAACATGCTAGTTGAAAACACAAGACTCCCCCTCTTTGAAACTAACAAAATAGTCAAATGCAGAAGAAGCTATTCAAAATTGTCTTTTAATAAAAGTTTAAAGTCTTCAAAATATATTTGCCCCTGGAGCAAACTTTTTTCATTTAATATTGTGTCTGTTAATTAGTGCTTCAAATTTGCAAATTCTTTATTGGTTTATATCAATGTAATACCCAAAGCTCATCTCATTGCCAGCTTTGAATGAAATATGATCCTGTTTATTCTATTAAAACGAAGCCTTGAAATTGTTACCCAAATGCCACAGGAATTCTTGCCATTTTCTCATCAAATTCCTCATCAGATTTTTTGTTAAAGTCACATTGTTTTAGATTTTGAGCCTTGGCATTTAAATGAAATTCAATGTGCCCCACTGGAGAAAACATCTGCAGGGACATATTATGTACAATATCCATTCCAATCAAGCAGGAGTGCACTGTGTGACTGAATGAGAAGCTTATTCTTACTCCACTTAGGTTTACCCTGATGTGGCTATTGAGTCGGTCTGTGACAAGGAATGTTTAGAAAATTAAACTAGCAGAACAGCAATGGTTTTTTTCTTTTTAATACTCAGAGCAAATACTTCCAGTTGCACAATATTCATTTAATAATGACATTTTAAAAAAAGAACCTGGAGGAGTTTGGTGCCAAATTCCCTCAGAAATTCAATGGAACTTGGGAATTGGAGCCTTCAGGTTGTATTGGTAAATCTCTCTGAGTGATTATTATTAAGGGTTTTCTTTGACTATAAAGCCGTGATCTACTGAAACAGAAGGAAGTAGAGAGGTATTTGGGGGAAAATGAAAAGAAAGAATAAAAAATCAATTCTGTAATACAATAAAACATATTAAAAAGTTGCAGGAATTTGTGGAGCATGGGGGGGTTAACCTGGAACAGGCCCTTTTTTTAGAGCAGCTGCCTTACACACTGAGTGTCACCTTCAGTTGCTGGGCAAAAAAGGGCAGTGTGGTGGAGGAGCAAGCCCTTCTACAGCAGATGTGGGTGTTTGTGGAACTTGCTCCTTTTTCCAATGTAGAATTCTGACAAAAAAGAAAAAAAAAGTCTCTATAAAATGTGTTCATGGTGACAAAGTCTTCTGCCATCCTTTCAAAGACTCCTTCTACAGGCAGAGAACCTGCCTGTAACATCTCTTCTGCTGCAGACCTGTGAATAAGAGCTGTAGTTATGAGCTTTTCAATTGCTTTTTAAAAACTAAAAGAGATGTGGCAATGGAGGCCAGGGGATTACTCCAGAGAATTACTAGAATTTATCTGTCTTTAGCACTACAGGCCATGAGGACCACATTAAGAATACCAGGTCCAATTTTTGTGCCCCCAATACAGAGAGGACATTGATAAACAGGGAAAACTACAGCAGAGTTCTGGCAGGATGGAGCCAGGCTGTTGACAGTGGGGCATGGTGAGAGGGGGAGAAACAATGGGCATAAATTGGAGAAAAAAAAAAAAAAGGGATTTCTAGCTGGATGTAAGGGAATACTGTTTCCTCTTGAGGACAGACAGGCATTGGAATAGATGATGCAGAAAGACTGGGCAGTCTTCATCTATGGAAGTTTTTAATGTCTCTGTTGTGAGTTTAAGTTTGGGCTAGAGACATTCTGAGGTCTCTTTCAACTTGAATTTTCCTATGATACAATTGGATTTGTAGAGGAGGTTTGATGTTTCTCTTTAAAATCTTCCTCGCTCCCTTCTTGTCCTTATTCTACCTGTTTTTCTCAGTTTGTTATTTAGAGTTATGTCAATGGATCTTCCAGTGGTGTATAGTTCCTTTCAAGAGCCCTTCTGGAAGAACTGATGAGTAATGAAACAAAAAACCAAATCAAACCAAACAAAAAACCAGAATACCCAAAACAAACAAACAAATAAAAAAAAACCCCAAAACAACCCACCAAGAAAAATCATAACAAATCAGAAAATAGAGTCAGCAAAAGTTGTCCAATATGGTTATCAGATAGAGGGAATTCAATCAGCAGGGTACAGAGAAAAAAATAAAAAATATAATCATAATGAAACATTAAATTTGTGGTAGAGTTCCAGTTCCGTGTGTAACTTTGTTTACAAAATATGCCTATTAGATAAAAGCAGGCACATTAAAGCTTATAAACATATGATTAACCCAAGCAGTGCAGTTCTAAACTTCTCAGGTTCATGTCTGCTTCCTTCAAGTTTGACGAGACAAGAGAGTTGCACACTGAATTTGGAATTCAGGAAAGCTGTATACCAAACAGAAAAGGTGTTACTGAAAATATTCTCCTTGAAATCTCTTGCATTTGATACTCAGAAGGTATTCATGTAATGTTAACAGCTGATCCTATCTGTCAGAGGAGCCATGCAGTAAACAAACACTTCCTTAGAAATTAGGTAGATCAGATAGGAACTGGGTAGATCAAAGCCCACTCCCATGAGTAGTCTGTGCTACTAGAAAATAACTCTGGTGCATCCTATGGTCAACTGCATGAAAAGGGTAATTTGAAGCACGAATTGCAACATATGGTCTTAAGAAGTATTCATCAAATTCTCTTTTTTCTGGTTTGAAAGGATTTGCAAACTCTTAACAGCTTTCACCCTATTGTGCAGGTGAGGTTTTTTATTAACTACAGCTCTCTAGCTTTCGTAATTTGCATACAGCTACATTGAGTAGAAATGGATGATGAAATGGAAGTGTGAGTTATTCTACCACCTGACGAATAAAACGATTTGTTTCGGGCTTTTTGGCACCCAGGAAAGGATTGAAAAAGCTGATTAGAAGTGATGTTCCATACTTGACCATTACGGGAAAGTTGTGCTCTTTGGAGGGTGCAGTGTTAGTAGTTTTTAAAGGGAAATGTGAAGCATAGACAAGTAGGTCTGTAAATATTTTGTTCACAGTGGGACAAGAAGGAGAAGAAGCATGAATTAAAACATCACCATGCTGGTTCAACAATTCAGTTCACTTCTGCTGGCAAGAAAGGACATTGGTTGATGACATGGTAAGTAAGTACATACAGCAAGGCCAGATTATTTCTTTTTTCATAATGTTTCAGCCTTTGCTGTATTCTTCAATAGTACTGGGAAAAATGTAGAGCTAAAATAGGAGCAGATTCTTTGGTTTTTTCTGTCTATCATTCCCCATTACATTTGCAGAGATGATATGTCAAAGACAAATTTCTGAACTGCTTCTTCAGCAGTCTCAAATGGTCTCTGAATTTCAGGCTCAGATGCTTTCTAGCTCAAGCATAATTATCACGAATAACACTTTCAGTAGGGCTAACTCTGCTTTCACTTGCAGCCAGGTAATATCCTTATCTTTTGGAGGCAGAATACAGGAAATTCTTTTCCTCATGGAATGATTCAGTTTGGGGTTTGCATTTGTGTTATAAAACTAATTCTTCATAATGTATGTGTTGAATTTGTCCTGATTTTCTTTAGCTGCTGTCTCTGCAAGGCTGACATGAGTAAAAATAGTATTTTAATAGTTATTTATTTTTATTTGTTCATGGTTTAATAGATATGATTCTGAAGATGTGAACTCTTATGTGAAGAGCAGACTTATTAAGTAAGCAGTCACTATGTTTGCAGGCAGAGTACATGTTCAAAACAGAAAGCTGCTAATACCACAGAGATAAAAGGATCATTTGTACTAATTTATGAAACTAATTAATCAAGTGAACTGAGTATATTAAGCAGTTGGTCATATTCTGCTGAACAGGAACTGAAACAGTTAGAAACTTTGTCAGTCTTATTTTTGTTATTGCCATTACATGACTTATATTGTGAATTTCCTACAATAATAGCCTTTTCATAAACACCGACAGCTTAAGCAGTTCAATAAACAAGAAATGGGAATGCTCACAGTATCCAGGCAGATTCCTCTTTATATCATGTTTTCTTAATGAATTACTGAGAATTAAAGACTCAGTAAGTGAAGACCCCTCTGGCTGTAAACATTACAGGTATAAAAATATTTTAAATAGTTAGTACATGTTAATTATTAAGAACAGTAGGGATTTATCTGAATTTATAGCAAATTTTAAAAAATACTAAAGTTCTGTGCAACTTTGGAAGATTCAGAAGATTCTACAGTGGAAAAATGTGCTTTTACTCAAATGGTGTAAATAAAAATACCAATGAATGGTTGTTTTATATTGCCCAGAGTTTGTATGAGATGCAGAGGCAATGCATTTCAATGTTAGATTTCTTGGAAAAACCATCAGCAAAGATTAAGCAAAATGTCTCAAGACAGACGCAAAAATTTTTCAGAGGCAAGCCAAATAACAGCACCTAAATCCTTTAAAACCCGATTTAGGGTTACTTTCTGATGTGACAGAGATATGTATATTAAACTCATTTTGTCTCTAGAAGCCAGTGGGAATGAGACATGCGAAATAAATGGGAATTTGTCTGTGAGTGTCCCAGGCAGATCTGTGGAAATTCGTTCCCGCATAGCAGAGTGTGTGGTACAGGTGATGTGGGAACTGCTTCCCAGGCATGGAGCTGTACCCTGTGCCTGTGGGCTTCTATTCACTGTGCATGTTCTGCTGCACTGACAACACTGCAGGAACCTCACAAGAAATAAAACCTAGGGATCTGGAATGAACTTGCATGGCCAAGACCGGTATGGCAAGATGAGGTAGGGATAGGTAACCTGTGCTGTTAGCTAAGGGCATATTCACTGCCACAGGGAGTGAGGTTATACAGCAGAAAGTTTTGAGGTGAGATGAGAGAGGAAGTGATAGTACTCTATCTGATTTAGTGCTGCTCATGACAGTAGCTGACTGAAATAAAGTTAGGAATTTGTGCTATCAAATATAAAACTCAATGAGATGACATCCTGTTTGTCTGGATTCAGTAGTATCTTCAATAAGCTTTGTAGATTTGTTTTCCATTCACTTTTTAGTCCTTCTTTTCTTGAACTTTAATTTCCTGCACCTTCTTGCTAAAAACTGCCTACTCTGTTGTTGACGAGTTATGGTGGTGAAGAGAGAGCACAAGAGCAGATCCTAAATAGAAAAGTCAGTCCTTTTTCCAGCCCAGTCCATTTCCCACCCTGCAAGATTGAAAGGAACAGCCTCTCTGATACCCTTTGAACATCCTGTCAGCTGACATGATTTGAAGCAGCCCTGAAACGACTCAGCTTTGTTTTGTGGTCAAAGCTGAATGAAGTCAAGAAAGAAAAGTGTTCAAAAGTGGACATCTGGATTTTATGACACTACAGTCACTACATAAAAAATACAACCCACCAAACCAGTATTTCCAAGAGTATCTTTACTAGAAATTGAAAAGAAGATATTTTCAAATATATTAACAAAAAAAAAGTTTGGTGATGATTTCCCAGTAGCTTTCAGAAGGAGAGGTATCCCTAAGTTTTTTTTATGTCTTTGAAGGTCTCTCCTTAACATTTAATGCTGACTAGTCATTCAGCAGTCATTCCCTTTCTATGTTAAATCATTAACTGATGATATCCAGTTCATAATTTCAAGGACATTTAATATTTTTTGCCTTTTTTCAATTTGTAGAGCAGTTCCTCCCCCTGGCAATTCCCACACATTTTTATTGCATACTGAGCGGCCTCAATAGAAATGTCTTCTGTGAACTTGAGCATCTTTATGGATCTAACCATGACTTCCAGAAGTAGTTACAAATTTAGGGATTAGTGCTTTTCAGTGCATAGAATACATTTTGTAAGTTATGTGAGAGTTGCTGGTATCTACTTAGGAACAGTTGCTTCAGATCAAAACCATTTCCCACTCTGTTGTCCTTTGCCATATCAAATAACAATTGAAAGAGCAGCAGCAGCAGCCAATGAGCATGGATCAATGATATCTTCAGCCACTGCATTTGTGTAAGTTTAATCCATTTATGTGAAAATCAAGTTACTGCTGGCCTGCTTTTTCCTTACTGGAAACAATTGATAACGTTACTTCAGAAGAAATTAATCCAGAGAATTAATTAGCAGAATCTAGTATCTAATAAATGTAGTCTTGAGAAAAGATTTCGTGGGTGGTCAGTTGTGACATTAAATTGAAGGTGAAAAAGTAGGTACTGCCAGCTGTTTTCCATAATCAAACAGAAGTGATAGAAAAGGAACAAATAGGATGACGTTGACTTTGGAGAGAAGTAAATAGGTCAATTCTTGTACCTGCCACAGAAAAGCTTGGAGAAAAAATTTTTTCAAGTTTTTACGTTAGGCCCTTATTTAAAGGGTTAAGTTTTTATGGAAGAAATACTTTGAAAAGCAAAAAGAAAAAAGATTGTTTCCAGACCATTGAGACCAATGATTGATACCTCAGAAGCTGCACGGGTGCTTTAGATTCAACCCAAGTCAGTGGGAGAAAAACAAGTTAATGCTTCATCATTCCTGTGTCTTTTAGCAGGTTAAGATTTTGCAGTCCACAGACGTGGATGTGATTAGTTAATGCAATTTGGCTGATGAGTGCTAACCTCCATAGCTGCTGTGTTTGAATTTTTGATTTTGAGTCTAGTCTCCATTTTTAATAAAATTTTATTGTTATTATTGAATGGTTGCACTTAAAAATACGAATGGAGATCAGAATGCTATTTCATGAGGGCTGTAGGTGTGTACAGCCAAGTACTTTGAGCCAGATTTTCAAAGGTATTTAAGAGTCTGAACTTTCAGAGATGTCTAAGAGGATCTTTGAGAGACTGTCTGCATGTTTAAGCAGCTAAATGACTTTAAATGTCTTGGATTATTTTTGAAAGGTTTAAGCAAGTGTTTGAGCAACTTCTTGAAGCAGAGTTTTAGTGAGAGTGAAGATCTCTTAAAATCCTGAATAAGTCATATTTTTCTGGGGATGGGAGTTTTTCATCCAATTCCCAAACACAGATGTTTCTAAAAATAGCTTGTGTTTAATTTAAAAACTCTTTAAAAACTGGCTTTTACTGCTTAAACCAATAGATGTAACTCAAAGGAAAAGAAACCACTTTCCAGTTAGAAATTCTATTTTAAGTGTATCTCTCTTGACCCATAGGCCTAAGTATCTCTGACTTAACTCTGTGGGCTCTAGCTTGTCACAGAGAATGATTCTGCTTTTGGCAGATGTGCTCATTCAGCATGTTTGCTAACTTAGCAGGAAAGTGCTTCTTTGTATTTGCTTTGTCTTGGTTTCTGAGCAGTGACTTATTCACTGAAACATTTCTTTTTCTCTCTCTTTTTTTACTTATTGGAATTGATTGTGTGAGTGAAATTCAGGATGTTGTGACTGCAGGACTGTATGCTGTCAGTTTTTCTAGAAGGTTTTATGTGCTTGTAGGACCCTGTGTTTCATTCATTACTCTGACTAAAGTGAAGAATAACTGTTATAGGGGAACGTGCTGTATCAATAATCACATTTGAAATCTTTTTGGTGCAGTCTTACTGGTAAAATCAGGGATCTTTCAAAGATGTGTATTTTTTAGATGTGTTTAAATTAGTAGTTGCTTTTTTCAGAAAAAAAACCAAAACCCTGAGGCATGTGTAAAACTAGTGGCTACATAAAGCTGAAGAATCAGATGTCTGCTGGGCAAATTGACAGAACTCATTAATCTTAGACGCAGTGTACTATAGAGTCTGTCCTTTCATGCACCTGCCCATGCCTAAAGTAATTACATGATGGCACTATTAATACTGAAGAGCTTGAGTGGGAATAGGGTTATCTTCTCTTCCTAGTAATTGATTGCTAGCTGATTAGTGGACAACATTTCTCCTACAGTATAATTGCCTTTCTGCTATTGTAGCCTCTCTAACCTGGGGTTAGACCATCTTACTGGTTTTGAGACCCTAACAATAGCACCACAGCCCTCAAAATAATGAACTGGAACTCAGTCACTGTGAATTCCCCAAACAGAAGATGACTAGTTAAATGTATTTCAATGATAGCATATTTTGCAGCAATCAGACAATAGAAGATTTGTTGCCTTCCCTCCTGCCTTCTCTTTCAATGAAGATACTTTCAAACCCTCTGATTTCTGTGTGGAAAAGCAGGCAGTTGAATTCTATTAAATCACATCTGTTGCTCATATAAAGTTATTATGTAAAATGTATCAGAACTGCTTGTAAAATGTATCAGAATAAGTTTGTATTTTTTTCTGTGATCCTACATCTATATATTTGCATCTTTAAAAGCAAACTGGTAATAAAAGAGCAAACTGGTAATGAATTCTGCAGTGGGGTCTCAGAGATCTGCTGGTGTCTAAACATGATTATGTTCTCATATTTTGAAAGGTGACTCTGTGTTATTTTTGTTGAAAGCTGGTAGATACCAGGCTGCTGCTCAGTTAGGTCTGGCATAGGAATCACCTTTTCCATGAAGCTGCCCGGAGAGAGCAGATGATTTCCAGGGCTGCATAAAGCTCCATCAATTCTCCTGCCCTATGGTGCTTGGTGCCAGCTGCACTGGCTTGGGGACACAGGGACCTGCTGAGCAGCTCCTTGGTGTGCAGGTTCGTGAAGGTGGAGATGAAAGATTACATTGCAGGAGACCTGACAGATATGAATCTTAGGAGGAAGACATGAAATATATGATAATTTCCACCTCCCAGCTTTCTGATGACCTGAAAAATAGCTCCTACCTTGCCTCACCCTTGCATCTTGCTATGTTTTTGTTTACTATAACTCTGCACTAAACCAGAGTCACATAAATCTTTGAGCTTTCTTACCCAGGTACTGGACAGAGATGGGATGGAACAGCAGTGGTACAGCAAAGAGGTCTCTAATCTCTACCTGAATGCTGTGCCATATACTTCCTCACCTGACTATCAGTTCATTCTATGCTACACCCAAAAGGCTGATTTTATTAATGTTTTCTAAGGACTTCTGGTTGGTCCTGTTCAGTGCAAGTGCTTAGCTTAATCACTGTAGTGGGTGTCTAAGTTTAAATTATGTAACCAATTCACTAGATCCCCATTTCCAAAGGCATTTAGGGGCAGTCAATAATATTACTCAATATTATTTCCAGTATTCTGTCTGTGGATCCAGCCAGAGGCATATTCCTAAGAGGAAAGTGCAAGAACACACAGTAGTCCACCTTGTGACATAATCTGCCTGGAAGAACATTTCATTTTCTAACTTTTGTAAATTACCAGGTACCCAAAAGAATGATGACTTGCCTTAGGAATGATACCAAACTGGTCAGAAATCTCAATGACTTCTTTCTTCTTGTGGCATGCCCTGTAAATAATACAAATACAGCTGAAATGATCAAGTACTTTGATTGAGGATTTCGTAGTAGCCTGTTGGTTGGGGAAGTGTTCATATGGAAATCAAATCCCATGCCAACTGACTTTCATGAGTGCTAGTTTAGGTCTCAGAGAAGCTTTTTGTCTGCTAATGGATTTTTGCACCTGAGTAGTGATTCTCAAAACTAACTTCTGTCAGATGTATAGCAGGTGTAGAGGAACTATAGAGGAAGGACAAACTGAGCTTTGTGTGCACTTAACTGGTGACATGACTTACTGAAAATTCACTCTTCAGATCCAGAAAATGAGCCTCATGCAAACTGGATCTAGAGAAAGGCTCTCCTGTGTGTGGTGTATTTTTGCTTCATGGCATGGCCAGCCTTCAAAAAACTGAAGTCCGTGTAGGTGTGTAGAGTCACCACACAAGCTTTTTTGACCTGCATTGTTTAACAGCTGCACACACTGGTTAGGTTTTACTGGGAGACACCACAGCTTATATTCTATGCCCTTATGCACTATTCAGTTGAGTTGTCCTTTACACATTTGCCTGGGATTGCAAACTGAGCCTCTGTCATTCTCAGTGACTTAGCATTGACATAAATATGTCTAGCATACAAGCAAATGCAAATTACAGCATTTTTTAGCATTTACAGGAGCATGACAGGGTATTAGGGATGGATATTAGAGAGTCTTGGGGTCATAATAGAAGTGTGTTGTCAGGAAAGCAGAAAACCTCCTCATTTTTCTTCTGATTTCCTTTGTTTTCTGCAAACATAAACCAAGAATCTTTAACTGCAGAATTCCTTAAAGCAGTCCTTATAGCTGTATAAGTGTTAAAACATCATTTGTTGTATAGAAGGAGAAAAAGCAGTCTTTCCCAGGAAATGCTAAAGCATTTTTAGAAAATATTAATCTAATATAATAACACTTATTCCAAGTGGGCCTATATTATGTGTAAGAAATTCTGAAATGTTAAGGTTGCAAAACAAAATCTTCAAGTCAGGAAATGCCAGCCTTAAGGTTGCTCCTTGAAAATCATCTCCCTGCTTGGTGGCAATTGTTCATGAACAGTCTTTAATTATTGGATCACATGCTGTTTTTTTCCTACAGGACCACTGCCTCATTCACTGCACAGATGGGTTGTGTTCTCTGACTTCAGCATTTTAGCATCATTGTTCCATGTGTGGCCCTAACTTATCTGGGAAATACTCATATCCTGCCCTAATTAGAGAAAATTTCACTTCCACATAGACTTATCTGGGCTGCTCACCACTGCCATGCAAAATGCTTCTCAAATGTTATACATTAATTTTTGTGAAACCTGTAGGAGGGGAAGGTTGTATGTCCATTTTACAACGGGAATGTCGAACCACACAATGATGGTTACAGACTTACCCAGGAATTGTGTTGCTCAGGACCTGATTTTTTTCGGGATGCTTACTGGAGTATGTGATAATGTTTATGTTTACTGGTAGAGTTCCTCTTGAACTCAGGTGTAGAAGCTTTTAACACTTCCAGAAATTACAAATGAGACATTCGGGACACAAAGGGCCCGGTTCTTCTTTTCAGCCACTTGGGCCCTTAATGCAGTCACAGATTACTATAGCTGGAAGATCCAGAACGAGTTAAGGGGACATTCCTGTGTAGTGAAGACTCTTTACTGGAAGTCTCTAAAGCTACTCATCACCTTCAATTCAACTTTAGCCTTTTTAAATAAAAATGAATTCCCAGGAAAAAAACCAGAAGAGATGAAATGAATTTTCACTACCCTTAGTGACTAAAATTTTTTACAGTGGCAAAATTAAAAACAAACAAACAAAAACCCACTGTGTTTCATAAGAAGCACTACCCATCTTTTTGCCAAGGTGACCTGAGAAAAATGTGTTTCAGAACCTCTGATCTGATTGGCTTAATATTATGATGCAAGCAAGACCCAGCTCATGAAAATCCCAGACTTGTAATTTCAAGTCTGTGTGTTTGATTTCTTACCAATGCTGCTCTTTACATTAAATAATCCATCTTCTTTTATAATATTTGCTTCCCAAATTCATGCATTTACTCGTTGAATTTACATCCAAGCTCCTCAAAGGAACTTTCAAGATCCTTTGGTAAAGGAGGAGTCAAATGAAGTTCTCAGTCATTCATCTGTCTGGAGTATGAGATAATGTTTCTTTTTTGCTATGGATCGTAAGAATTCATTTTGCTGAAGGAAAAGAAATGAGAAGATGAACATCAGGATCATACTTAGTACTCTCCAGCACTTCTGGGTGTTTGGTTTGCAACTTGAAGCAGATGAGGACATTAGAATGTTAACAAGGGGGGGTTTGTACTGATCCCTTCACATTGATCTCAATAGAGATCAAATTGACATATCAATTTATGCTCTCAGACTTCAGCATCAGGAACATTTCTTTAAATCAACTGCATAAACTTTTGTGGTCAGGGCTGGTAACTGTTAAGAGTAGTAGGCTGCCAACACAGAATTGGGCATATGCTTTGTTAATGAAGAAAGATGTTTCTGTAGCCCTTTTGTATAGAAAATTTCAACTCAAGCAGTTAAAGCTGGATGTAGTTCCAAGGGAAATGTCATGGGAAGTGCTGGGAAACCTTAGCTACAGGAGGCATTGCTGGCTCCACCTGTAGTAAACATTCTCTACAACTATTTAAGCAGAATTGTCCTTCCCTATCATGTTTCTTATGTTGAATTTTTTGAATAGTGAGCCTGAAAATAACAAGTTGAGCTCATTAGTAGATTAGGTTTTGCAGTGAATCCATGTGTTCAGTGCTAGTTCTTGTTCTCCAGTTTGATGGGGTTTCTTTTAGAGAGCAATTACATCTGATTGACATGTTTTCATGTGCCTCTAGTCTTGACTCCTTCTCACTAAACAATTCTGTATCAAGGACAGTGACTCTTCTACTGCCATTAACTGAAATCAGGATCCAGGAGAAAAAGTTAAATACCTTTTAAGATGCAAATTGAAACAAATTATAAAATATGTATAAAGAGGAATATATTTTGGTTTCATATACTGTAGTCATTGAAAGTCAAGTAAAAAACAAAGTTTAAGGCATGGACATGAATTAAAATTAGGCAACAAATTCTCTATTTCTACTTCAGATGTGAAAAATGAAGTAGAGGGCCAAATCCTATCACTAAATGTGCAAATAGTTTTTCATGTATTTTTCAGTTTATCATAAATTTAAAATTATGTCATTTAACTACGTTTTATACTAATAATGTTGCTATGTATCCTGAAGTATGTAAAAATTATTTTTTAAAAAAAATATGTGTTTTGCCATTAAAAAAATACGCAGTCGAAGGCACCAAGTGTTCTTGCCCACTGGATTTTGCTTCTTATGGAAAAACCTCTTAATTTGAAAAGAATTAAAGTCTTAAAAATTAAACAAACAAAAATCATTCCTCCCTTACTAAATCCACTGTAGCTGAATGTTTGCTTTAATTTTAATTTTTTAAAAAATTTTGTAATTGTATTGGTTTTTGAGGCTTTTTTTCCAAATTAAAAACTTTATTTATAGGTAAAAATGAAATAAAAGTCTGTTTCCCTGTTTTCTTTGCACATTGGGGTCAGGGGATGGATTTTTACATCCTTTGCGTGCACTTATGATCTGTTACAAAAAACTATTTTGTTGAGCTTGTGTTTTAATGAAGTTGAAAGGATCAGGATTGTCCAATAAAGAATTTTTTTCTGAACACAGCATGTAAATTCAAGAAAAACTACAATTGTTCTCCTTTCTTAAATCAGTGACTTGTTTTGGGTTTTGGTTTTTTGTGCTTTGTGGGTTTTTTGTGGGGTTTTTCTTTGTTTGTTTTTGTTTTTGTTTTTGTTTTGGGTTTTGTTTTGGGGGTTTTTTTGTTTGTTTGTTTGTTTTCTGATGCCTGTCCTGGGAAGCTGCTTTTCAATTTGTTTTACTTAGATGAGCTATCACAAGTAAGTTGTGATACTGTAGCTTTTGAAACTGTTCTTCCTGGCCAAGGACTAGATTTTTTTCATTTGAGGGCATATTTGTGCAGCAAAGAACACTTTGCTATGTTTTGGATCCCATTTTCACCCATCTGCTATAAATTTGCAAATCTCCCCCTTTATTTCGTGAATCTGTTTCACTGGCTAGCATATCCAGGACTTTTCTCTTCTCAGACCTTTTTGACTACTGGGTTATCCTGTTTGGCTGTAATAGCTAATCAGCAGTGGCTTACAGATTTTATTTATAGTGATTTGTATGCCCAGTTTTATTTCCTGCCTTGCACTAAGTCACTGCTGAATGCCAATTCTTAGCACTGGTATTATGGTAGGAGGTTTGGGATTATGATCAACTTCTTCTTCAGGGGAAATGCAGCTCCACCAGGGACGTGGAGATGAAGAATGGGGTAAATAGCATGGAAAAATAACCAGAAACACTTCCTGTTCTTGCTGTTGGTCCATATTCTATTGTAAGCAAAGCTCTGGTCTGTAACTGTGTCTGGCACGTGTGAATGCAGATCCTTGCATTGTTTCATGCCTGTGTCTAACGAAGCGTTTTAGGATTGGCTTCAGAACTGGAGGCAGGTAAGGCACTTGAACTGTGGATGGTGTAGACAGTCAAGGTCATGTGGCTGGAGTGGATATTGACTGAATTGTTGTACTTGATGTCTGTCTTCTTAAGAATATATAAGAATGCAACATCAAAGTAATGTATTTGGTTTGTCAAAACTAGAAATTTCAGGTAATATCATGCAAACCAACAATGACCCCGTTAGTCATTTGATGTTTCTCATGGAATTATCCTGCATTATGAATTGTAGAAGCCAAATGTGGTTACACATATAGTTACCTTGCACTTTTCTTTAATCTAGGGCATTCTCATTTATTTTAGAAGCCTCGTACTTTCCTCTCCCTGCTGTTGCTCACACCCTGCCACTCATTTAAGTGCTATGCTATTGTGGTGTTAGCTAGAGTATGCCAGGTGTACTTTTCTTTTTGACAACAAAAGTCCAGATGATACAACTTTTCTGTTTCTATGCATTTTTTCCCCTGAAAACTTATTGGGATAAAATTAGTTCTCTCTTGCCAAATTAACAGTTTAGTACAGTAATTAGCAAGTTCTGCCAAAATATCTGTTCCAGCAAGGAATTGCATTTGGGAGATCTTCTCTTTTTTCCCTTTAGCACTGACCACAGAACTTAATTAACTTTCCTTTCCATCATAAATTCCAGTGCAAGCAATGACCACTGTGTCTTCCCCCACTCCTACATGTTCATTTATGATAAATTGTCCCATTCACAGCCAATCTGGAGGCAGGTGCCTGTGTGAATCTCAGGGGTTATACATACTGTACTATCCACAGGGCTGATTAATAATGAGGTTTTCACTGAACCCCCTTCTTTATTCTGTGTTCATGCTTCAGTGAAATAGGGAGAAGTTTATGGTAGAATGAGAGGTTTCCTCCCTCCCAATCATACTTCTCATTTAAACTAATGTCTTCTGGAACTGATTTGCATGTGTGTGCTGCAAGGTACCTGCACTTAACCCCTTGGCCCACACCTCCATTCTTGTGGTGTTTTGTAAATGCAGCCTTTGCCCCTTCCTTTTTCTCAGTAACTCCTCTGTTTCATATGTTTCTCAGTAACTCTGTTTCCTATGTTTCTCAGTAACTCCTACCTTTGCCTCAGTGTGATCCTCTACCTACATTTCCCCTTCCATTCTTGTCAGCTCCACATTTCGAGTCAGCTGCAGATGAGCTGCTATTGCTCAACAGTTTGTAAAGGGTCTCTATTTTGTTTGTAACTTTGCCTTTGAGGTTTAGTCGCTAAAAGTTGTGACCAATTTTTATAAAGTTCATGAGACACTTTTCAGGAGTCTGCCTGTATCTTAACCCACACATTTGTAAACGTTGTCAGCAATCAGAATTTAATCCCAGAGCAATGAAACACAAGCTGTTCTGTGTCTGGGAACAGATGCTGCAGTGCACGTTGTGCTGGATTTGCGAGGCTGCAGTGTTGCTGCACAGTGTTGTGGTGCTGTGCAGATGCAATACCCTGTGTTTGAGCAATAAACTGGAAGGACACAGTAACTCAGGCTGGTGCTGTCATGCAGTATTTGCTTCTGGGTCGTGGTCTAGCTCATTTCAAAGTCTCTGCACCACACTCCTTGGAGGTGAGAGTCTGTCCAGGGGATCAGATGATTTTCCATCTGAAGTGTAGACAAGGCCCAAGTTACTTTGGGAATGAAAAGTTGCTTTCTCCCCAAGTCTTTCTCTCCAAGCATCTTGGAATTCTCCAGTGACTTTTTGGATTTTTTTGTAGCGGATAGCTGGGGAAAAAACTTTGGCCATGATTGACTCCTGTTCTCTGGTTATTTGCAGCACTAGAGAATTTTGTCTTTTCATTCAGTGTCAGACATGCTGCAGGCCTGACTGGTTTTGATATAGTCCTCTACCACCCTTTAACTTTTTCCTTAATCTTATGTCTCCAGGATCTTTACATATTTTAGTTCTGTCCACAAACTATTGATTTTTAAAGTAATTTTTTTATTTCCGTTGAAGGCAGGGGTTTTTTTCTGTCATTTTTTCTTTCCTTTTTTCTATTTCTGTCCCTACCGCTCACATGGGCAGGAAAAGACTCAGGAAGGATGGCAGAAAAGGCAGTGTGAACATCCATGTAGTCATTGTTGTTCTTGGTTCAAAACCAAAGCAATCCATAACTAAATCAAGCTCAAATGTCTTGTCACCAGATTGACGATTTATATTTTAATTACTAAGACGTTCCAGAAGGGGAGGGGAAACGAGCCTACTTGAAACAATAAACTTTGTTATCTCCTACTGCTCTGTGTGTGTTCATCCTAAAAGCTGTCAATTTGACTTTCCCTCTTGAAAATATCCTCATGAAATTACTTGATAACTAGTGGAGGGTTAAGCTGAAGTAGTATTTAACTACAGCTCATGATTCCTTTCATTTTGCTAGGCAGACTGTCACTAATGAGAAGTGTGATGTTTCAACTCCCTGCATTTTTCACTTATTATCCAGGTCTAACTGGAGTTTTGTTGTTATCTTGCATTCAAAATAAAAGCAGGACATAAGAAAAAGTAGCTGTCATGCTGAGCCCAAACATCATCAAACAAAAGGCTTCCTCATACTTAAAGGTTTCTCTCTGATCTTCAGATCAGCCCTTAAAAAAGCATAACAACAATTAATGCCAGGGGGTTTTTTGCATTAGTTTTGATAAGGACACTCTACAGCCAGAAGAGTTATGGCAGGTGGTGTTGATGTTGTTTTCTTGTTGAAAAGAGTCATATTCACATGCCTCCAAAATGAGAGTAAGTGAATGAAGCTTGTTAAAAAGATACTGGGTATTTCTAAGACTCTTCATGATACTAAATCATAGTGGCATAGCAAGAGCATTCTCTGCCTAGGAGAGATGCTTTTTGCCTGTTGAGGAACCTCCCAAAGGATGAAGGAGCCTTGTAATATTCTCAGATATTATTTATAAGATATTTGAGTGCAGTATGAAGCACCGATATTCTGAAATTTTAACAACTGTCAGTGTGTGGTATATTTTTAATTGCATGTAAAGTAACCTATTTGGTTTTACACCTGAAAAGCCAAGGACTAATTATTTCCATTTGATTATTATACCCATTTGGATATTATAGTAGCAAAGTTTGGCTTTTGCCTCAGGTAAAAAGAGGGTTTATTTATGTTTTTAGTGCCTGGTGCTTTTACTGATTGCAGTATTTGATGTGCAGGATGGAGGTTCCTGTGATTTCCACTGCAGCAATCTGTGGCAGGACTGAGTGTGAAGCCATTTCTAGGAGAGATGCCCATGGTCTGTGTTATCAACTCCACTGTGTGTGCTACTGGCAGCACCAGTGCAGACTCAGCTATGCCGCTAGAAGTGTTACCAGTGTCAGATGGATCAAAATGCATTCCAGGCTGGGTTTGGGCTTTGTATTTACATTCTCTTTGTAGGGAGAGCTTGGCAGTGAGCTGCACCTTCCCACGATACTCTCGAATCTCCTCGCTGACATAATTTTCTTCTTCACAATTTCTTTTCCTGATGTAGAATATCTTTAAATGAGGATACAAAGTTAATGTTAGGATCTAAAGCAGCAAGAAACTTAGTTGTTGCAATTCAGAGTAAAATTCGTTCTCACGAGTCCCAAGTTGTATAAAATGCTAGTACATGAGGTTTTAATGAAATGCATTTTGTTAAAATATACCTCAAAATGTGAATGCAATAGTGAAATCTTTAGTGTGTTGGGTTCAAAGCTGTTTAGATGTTAACAGGATCTTTAAAAAGTACACAACCTATAGCTTTACATGAAAGTTACCTGTTCAGTATCTTACATGGGAAGCTGATTAAAGCTGCTGTATCTCAGAGCTGCCATACATTTAGGATAAACATCAGAAGCCCCTGAAAATATGAGCTAAGGCTAGACTAGACAGGAGCTGACCTATGTGAAGAAAGGAGTTTCATTGCGGAACAGATGCAAAACCAGAAACTGGGAAATTCACCCATGTGGAGGAGGAGGACGAGGATATTTGAGTGCCATAGATGAAAGAAAGAGCAGACAGGGCCAGTGTGGCAGAGGGAGGATGGGCAGGAAATGAAAACACTATGACCCTGAGAGAAAGGTAGGAGGGAGCCCTTCAGCACAAGCTAGGGAAAAGCAGCACACTGCACTGAGCATCTGCTGTTTTCCCACTGTGTTCAGGGGAACAGGACATAAATATTTTTGAAAATAAATAGCTTTGCATCAAAGAAATACCTGGCTCTGTCATCAACTTCTCCATGTAAAAGGGAAAAAGAATATATAAGACGCTGAATGTTTGCTACTGCGCTGATCAAACCACAACATTATTTATCTCTCTTTGCCTGTACCAAGGAACACATGAGGCTGTTGAGGCTACCTGCTGAGGGCCTTATGGAAAATTTTACAAGGTATTTAAGCTCCTGAAGATGTAGAGGCACCTAGTGGAGTTTTAAAAGCACCCAGGATCCTAATGCTCTTCATAGACAATGGCAATTACCTTCCCAGGTGTTGTAGAGAGATCCTATTAAAGGTTCTCTAGTCCTGTGGAAATCTTGTGGCTGGTCTCTAGTGCTGACAAATATATAGGTGTGTTCTTTCTATTGCTTATTCATTCCAGGTGAGAAGAGAAACAGGTGATGTATTTGTGAAAAAAAATGAAAGGTTTAAGTGGAACCTTAACTATTGAATGGATTTCTTAGTTTTTGCAGTTCTCTGGGTCTTAATAGTAAAAAACCAAAAATCCCATCCACTCAGCTTCAAGAGTGTTGTGATGCAGGCTGCTTGGGAATGACATAATAATCTATTTGTAAACAGTTTCTCAGTGCACTGAAGCCCTACCACCATTAACACAATCAACGTGGCAGAGTTCTGTTTGAAACATTCATTAGACTTTCTTCTTCTTACTTTCCCAAATTCTCTGTTTTGTGCAGAAGCCTCTTTGAGTTCCAAGAGTTGTGTTTGGCTGTTTTATTTTCTGTATGTGGCCATATCTTGGCTATGAATTAAGACAACTTAGAAATGGCAAATATTTATTCTTAGGATAAGAATAGGATTATCCCAAGCAGAATCTATGGAATGCAGTTCTTAAAATGATTCATATGATTTACCCCAGACATCCTGTAGAAGTGAGTAATACTCAGCATTCAAGACAGAGAAGAATACTGCAGTCTGGCCATTGAATGAAGGCTCATCATCTTTTCAGGAATCCTTGGGTGTTTTCATGGAAAGATGTAAGTCTCATCACGCTTACTTTTAACTGGAAGAATGCAGAGTATTTTGTTTTTTCCTAAAATATTTTAATTAGGAAACTTTCTGCATAGCTGTGACATCTCAGTAGTTCTGAAAAGGAAAAAATGCTGAAGTTATTTTCTGTGTTAATTTCAGTGGCTGCTGTTTGCCATTTTGATTATATTGCCAAATTTTGAAGGTCACCCTGTCCTTAGCAGTCCCATCAGAACAAAGTGCTAATGCTGACTTTTTTTCCCAGACAATGTAGAGCTTTAACTAGCACACAAGAGGAGTCCATCAAAACTTTATCCTCCACTGAGTATTATTGCACTTGTAAAGATAATAATACACATTTCTAATGCTCTATGGATCATTATCTGGCAGTGGACCAATAATTGGGTATAAAACATTAACTAAAAAGGAATACTGATTCCTTTGAGCTTACAAATGTTGTTCATTACAAATTGCTACCAAAACAGGCCTGAGCTGATTCATAGAGAATTAAGTAGATTTGGTTTAGTAATGTTTTTGGGTTTCTGAATAAATTATGGATGCATCTTGACTGTTAGAAGGAGCCACTGACATTATGAAATGGTAATGAACAGATCTGTAAGAGAAAAACAGCCTCAGCTGATCATCCTGTTCAAAACCTATTAAGGTCTGATGAAATGAGAAGATTTCTTCCTTCCATGTATAGATGTGCAACAAGTCATAAGTTGTGGACTTTAATAATATATTTTCTTCACAAGCAATAACACAGCAATTAGGAAGTGCTCAGTGAGGTAGAAATAATGGTAACTGCTGCACAGATTAGCGTTGCTAAAGGGAGCTCAGACATACAGTAAAACAACATATTCCAGGTTCCTGTTGGTGTGTAATTTCTACTTTATTTACTTATCATCTCAGTTAAAGAGGACTCCTGGCAGTAATGAGGCTACATAAATGCACATATAATACTGTAAGATGTTACAAATGATATGAAAGACAAATCTAATGATTACCTATTATAATGACAGTGCAATCACTGGGTAAATTGTACAGGTCTGAGAAGTCCGTGACTGCCAGAAATGCCACTATGCAGTGTATTATTTCTGAGCTTTTATTTCTCTATGACTGTTGGTAAGAGATATATAACTCACTTGGAAGGGAGCTGCTCAACACAATGGCTCACAAATCTTCATCTCAGGCAGCAGTACTTACAAGTACTGTGATAAGTATGAAGATAACAATGCTGAAAACTTGGAGGGATTTTCTTGCTGGAAATTCACAGTATTTGTTACCACTGTGGTAAAAAAGAAGATAACATGAGTGCCAAAATGAATCTCTTATATTGTAACTGCCTTAAAAATAAACATGCAAAAATTGCTACATGCTGCAAGCCCTGTCAAAAGAAGGTATGCTCAAGTCCATCAGTGCTAACTCAGGGAAATGGATATTCATATCTCTGAACCCCAGCAGAGTTTTAATCTTTAAAATCTGCAAGGCCTCTGATGCCTCAGATGTAGAACATTAAAAAAAATTTCAGAGTTTAGTCATAGATTAAGCATAAAACATTGAGAATATGTGCTTACAGTAAAACATTTGTAAAATAGCAAATGTTAATTAAAATAAATTATGATTAAAAAGCACTTCAGAAGTGTCAATTCTTTTTTTCTTTTTATGCTAGATGATAGTGCCTGAATCCTACTCTCTCCTCCTGTGAAGGCATTTATAGAATTATATATGTAATTTTAGATGCAAAGGCAACATAGGAAGTCCGTTACTGAGTGGCATGGAGATATTAGAGGCATTCTGTGCTGAATAAGTTATGGTATTTGTGTAAGTGAAATATATGAAAGGGAGCCAAAACTAAGATTTTAATAAACAAGTGACTAAAGCTGTTAAATGTTCTCTCTAACAGCTGAGCACTTCATATTTAAAATCTAAGTCCTTACTAATTTAGGAAACTAAATATGAATTTACTAACTGTAACCATGTTGTGTTGTGAAATATTTGCCTTAAAGAAGGCATAGTGATTTCTGGTGGCATTGGTGTTATTATTTCTAGTGTTGTTATTTAGAAGAGAACGAAGAGGAAAGTAATTGGAAGATGGTAATAAGGTGTAAACTTGAAGTGAGTGTAGATTCCATGGAGTTTTTTGAGTAAACCCTTGAAATGAGTGGCAGAGAGAATGGATATGATGTATTCATGCTTTCTGCTTTATGTAGTAACAGTGCAGTGGTTGAAATTGGAGCTGGAATGGAAGGGTGCCAGCAGGGGAGCAGTCTTCTAGTCCATGAGAGGATATGAATGGGGAAGAGTAGAGCTTTGATTTTTATGATAGGTAGTTTACACACTTGATGGGAAAGGAAGGGAATGAAAGCTATGAGGAATGTAGGAACTAGCCTCTTGGAGCTAAAGAAGGAGCCAAATGTGCTCTTTTTATTAGGGGAAAGTATTCACATCTCCTTATTTGTCTGACAATGAGTTCTTTTCTACTCTCCTTATCCAGTCTGGAAGGTCTAGACTGGGACTAGCTTTTTTCCTTCTCCATGAATACTTTTACAATGAAGGACACAAAAATAACATCTTTCTTGGAGATCTCTTGGGAAAACTCTAGTCTCTTAAAAGAGAAATTTCTTGAAAATGAAGGCAGCACCGTTCACAAGAATTGTTAAGATAATAAGCAATTGAGTAAAATGCCTGAATTTTGCCTCATAAAGGTGTCTATTTTCAATTAGTGAATTAAGAAATCAATGTATGTATTTTAAAGGGTACAACCCAAAGTGAGTGAACTGATGTTTCAGGTATTGTTTTAGTTGTTTGCATGTTTGACTGAAATGGCACACTCCTGCTTTCATTTGCCAATCTGAGTACTTTGAGATTCTCTTCAAAGTGGTCAAAAGCCATCAAGGGCAACACAGACAGGTTATATAGCTGTATCAGCCTATTTTCCTTGGGAGCCTCCATTGCTGTTTCATGACACAGGCATGCATACATTTTTTACTGAAATGCCCATTTCAAAAGTTCTTTCCGTGGCCCAGGATTTAATTACTGCTGTAAAAATTGCAGGAACCCCATCTTCCTTAACCAGTCACTTTTGTGGTATCCTTAGAGTCTCTGTAAGATTATATCAATGTCAAGAAGAGTGAGCCAATTTTTATATGACAGACAGAAACTCTTCAGTAACTCTTGGTGATTGAAAATGTCTTAAACTAATAGGCAGAGAAGACTCCCTTGTTGCTTCCCTGTAGTGACAGTCATGTGATTGGCAATTTTTGGCTGAAGCAGAAGAATGCTGCCCTCACTTCTACACCAGGTTTTGGCTGGTTTGTGAGGTATAAAGTGGTTCCCCTTCATGTGTATGTATCTGGTGGTGTGGAAATATACTATCAAGAAATGTATGTTTTCAATAAGTTGTGACAACTTATCAGTAGTTTAAGCTATAGATTACACCAGTGCACTGTGCCTGACTCAATCTCCCTGTGCTAAATCATGCCAGGATCTGAAATTCCCTGTTCCATAAAATAGAATAGAGGAAGCCAAAATATCTGGGCACACAGCTATATGCATATATATATATATATACATATATATATATAGCAAAAAATTATAAGTAATTTGCAGACTCTCAGCAATCTCATCCAAATCCCCTGGGAATGAGTTTTTTTTCCCAGTTAGAATTCCAAGGGAAATGGCAGAAGCCCAGTCCCTTGTATCATTTACAGCCAGACCAGACAAAGCACCTCTGCATTTTAGAGCAGGAGGTGCTCCTGCTCCAGCAGAGCAATGTTATTAATGACCATTAAGTCTTGTGCATCTATAAGATAAATTTTGCTCAACACAGATATGCCTCAGTTTGTAAAATCACTATTCACTTTCTAGAGTGTCCCTTATTGTTGCAAAGCCATAAGATGCAAGAGGCAATAAATGTATTAGTATAAGTAGTCCTTTTATAAAAGTTTAGGAATTAGAAATAACTCCCATTGTATAAATCATATGGCATAATTATTGCATTTATATGTTACATTACACTTATGTTTACATTAATTCTTAATAGGTCTTATTTTTTTCCCTCTAAAAACATAATTGGAAACTGTATTTTCCCTCTTATTCTAATTAAAATATTTTAATAAATGTTTATTTAGATACTATGTCATGGAAGGTTGCAGCCTTGGCTGCCTAATGTAATGTAAAAATCAATTAGATGCAGAAAAATATCTGAGTTTAATTTACAAAGACTAGATATCTGCCTGATCACTGCTGTGTAGCAATATCCATAACATTTTATATATTAAAATAGTAATGATTAGTATTAATCTTGGACATGCTGAAGTATTTACCTATTCATATATTCAAAGGTAATCTGTTTCCTTGACTGCAGCTTTTGAGTTGCCATATTGTATAATTTCTTTACCAAAATGTCTTCTACAGTGGTTTAAAAGCAATTTCTAACATGCATCATATACTCGAGGTTTATTTGACTCATGCAGAGATCAGCATGCAAACATTGCTGCATATGTAATTCTCTGAACTAATTGCATGGATGCAAAACAATGCAAAGATTTTAACATTGCACAGCAATTAATATCTCTGCTGGTGCAAGTATGTTTTCTTCTCCCCATACTCTCTTCCTCCATGCCCCCCCGACCATAAATCATTTCCAACCTGTCAGAATGGATCTGTGCTGGCAAAGAAACAAGGATAATGTTTCAGTTTTCTCCATCTGGTAAGATATTTTCTGTTAGTTTTTCTTCCTCTCTGTACTCATTGAATTTGCATGAAGAACTATGTATTGTAGACTAATAAGATTTCCTGAAACAGAGTGGAGGAAGCATGACCCGTCTCCCACTAAATCCCAGGTTGTGTGAGATCGAGTAAATTCTGTCATGTTAATGTTATTGAGAAGCTGAGGGCCAGACTGGCTTCCTGCACCTCTGGTGCACGGGAAGGGATGTTGGCATACTGGGAGAGGGACTGGGATTGAGACTGCAGGCCTGTGAGTCACTGGATTCTAAGCACATCATTCCATTTTTCTCAGTTTACGAAATCATTTAAAAATTCCTTCTAAGAAAATATCATTCCTGTCTTTACTATCCATACTCTTTTTGAGGCTTGAACTGCAAGCTTGGTGAGTTGCATAAACTTTTAGGTATATTATTAATTACTTTTTAAAAAAATCATATGGAAAAATCAATATCCTCTCAGAGTAGCAGATCCTGTGTTGATGATACACTTTGTGAACAGTTCTCTATATTGCTGGGGCATTCTCCGTTACATACTGGCTCACAGGTCAGGTACAGTTTTGTCACAGCAGGGCCACATCCTGTATTTGCAGGATCCATGGACAAAAATAAATATCTGAAGGTACAAAATTGTAAATGCTTTTTGGATAGCTCAGGGTCCAGATGTTGAACCATAGCAATCTTTGGGAGAGTGCTACAGCAAGGCATGGGTAGTGAAGGTGGACTTGGCAATGAAGATCTGATTAGTGTTACTACATCATCTCCAGGCAAAAACCACTTTCCTAGGAATCTGATTCATGTCCAAAGTGGAAGAGATCCTCCCTCTTCTTGTCGTTGTTCTGCACTGTGTAGCACCCAGGATTTATCAGAGGAATTTGGCCAATTTGATCCACTTGTCAATCCAAGTTTCCAATATTGAGTTGAAATCAAGAAATTATATTAAAATTACCCTGTAATTAAACACCCCACTTGTTTTTAATTTATTTTTAGTTTACCTTTGGTTGTTTTATCTGTCTTGGGTACATTCAGTTAATATTTTCAGGTTTTACTTCATGTTTGAGAAATCTAGAGACTTGTTTTAATGGAAGCTCAGATTCACATTTATTCATATGATTTCAACTGTTAGGACATTAAGAAAAATAGCAAATATCACAAGATTCATAAGAAAATAATGAGAGTTGGCAACACTATCAATTTCCTCCGAGCTTATTTCCATTATAGTTAGGTTATTGGACATACTTATTTGTTATTGCAAGGCTTCCTGTGTGTGGAAAGAGCAGAGAGCCTTGATCTGAAAGAGAGTAAAACCCAAGCAGAAGTGGACGTAAATTCTCTGTGAAAGAGCAGAGAGACAGTGTGCATGTGCATACATGCCTCTGTCTCCATGAATACTCAGCACTGAGCACTGAAAACAAAACGCTCTTTGACTTAACAAGTAGGGAGAGTACTCAAATGTAGAGACACAAAAACGTCCATGCAATTTCACAGCTAAATACACTACAATTATAATCTAGTGCAATAACAATTTTAAGGGTCATTTCATAGTAAGAGATAAGATATCTTTTGAGTGGTGGAAAGCTCCCGCCCAGCCATCACCTAAACCATAGTTATGGTTCCCTGGGAGGGGAAACATTTGGACCAAATTGCTGATGCAGAGAAAAAATACATTTTCAAGTGTTTTCTCGATGTACCTGAAGTTTTCATAGGATAAGACAGACTTTAAAATCACACATCCCCATACATACCTGGGGACTCAAATTCAACATCCCTATCAAAAGAAAGTTAACCCTTCTTTATCTGTGGGTTTGATCTCCAAATGTTTTGCTTTTTAAAGGTTAGTTACTGCTTTTTGTTTAGTCTTTAGCAGCCCCATGTGTCTGGAAGAAAACTACATGTGCCCCGAGACACAGGGTTGTAGAACTATTGATAAATAAAGGGTAAATTTACTTTTTAATTAAGTCTAGGTATATGGAAATAGTGTACTATGCTTGAAACATAAAGACTTTGGGTGAGATCCTAACTAAAGACAAAAGTAACAGGAACGTTCCTTTTATCCTGTAACTTCAGTCTCAGCTTTTCCCTTTCATGTGTTTGCAAAGTCTGTCTAAGTCTTACTTGTGATGATGTTCATTTCAGCCCCTTGTTTTTCTCTGCGGTCCAGCAGTGACTGGGAGCACTTCAGAGACAGCACAACTTTGGGGTGTCACATTGCAGCCTCTCCTCTGGCTGATAAAAGAGAAGTCTTAATAAGCTCCAAAAAAAGCCTCATATCCAGTGCTTTCACCACTGCAATGCTGTTCATTAACATGTTAGTAAGCATCAATAGATGCCTCCAAAAGAGACCAAAAGGAGCCAAAATAGAGCTGCTTCTTCCAAGCCCAAGCAGTGGCATAGAAATACTAGATTTGAAAGGAGAGCTCCATTCTGTTTCATGGGTCTTTCAAAACAACAATATAAGTCATCGTTATTAAATCAAAAAGACACCCTCTGTGCCTGCCAGCCTTTATATTTGCCAATCAGATTTCTGGAATGCTGTGTTTTCTCTTACAAAGCTAAAATGTGTTACGGTGGGTTGAGGAAGGCAGAAAAAAGAAGAAAAAAAATTATTGAATGGATCAAAATATAAACCAGAAATTAAAAAAAAAATGTTTGTGAAGCATTTAACCAAATTTTTAAAATTATGTGTTCTGAGTTCTGCTGGGCTATAGTGCTCATTATCTGTTTATCAAAAGTACATATATTTTTTATTCAATATTTTATCTTCTACAGAGAATTTTCACTGGCTTCTCAAAAGGAAAAATAAAATAGAAAGAAACTGGTTGTAAGAAACCTTATGTAAAACAATGTGTGTGCATTTGAGTGAAAGGGGAAAATGTGATGAAAATCATGTCTGTTTAAAATATTAATGAATTACAAGCAAGTCATTGCATTAATTTAAAAAGATGTCTACTAGAGTAATAGAAAGTGCAAGTTTGCTTATCAGTAGTGTAACTACTCACCTTTCTAAATGCATGATGCCAGTGGCAGCAGCTGTGTGTGTGTAGCTCAATAGATACTGCTGTGTGCTCAGGTAAAGCATTGGAATAGCCAGCAACCTTGCTGGTTCATCTGTGGTGCCTGAAATGTAGGTAGGTCCTAACACTGTTCATTTCAAATGAGGTTTTGTTAGAGGTTTCACACCATAGAAGCCAATAAGACTGAAACACTTTATCTTGATCATGTCACAGATTCACAGAATGTTCTGAGCTGGAAGGGACCCAGAAGGATCATCGAGTCTAACTCTGTGTGAATGGCCCATATAGGGATCAAACCTTGGCATTATTAGCACCATGCTCTAACCAGCTGAGCTGATCTCAGTTTTATACTGGGTTTGGACTTAGTAGTGTTTGACTGAAGCATTTACGAAGGCAAGATCCCAAATTCTTGCGTTTTTTAGAAAGTTATTTAGATTTTGAGATTGCAATTGAGATAAATACTTACTAAATGTTATCTATTGCTAGCCAGTTTTATTCTTCATCTACTGTGCAATGAGATTGAATTCCCAGGCAGATGTGCAAACCCAAACCCGAAACACTGGCGTGCCTGGATGGGTGAAATGACTGAATGTTACAGTCAGGACTGTTCGAAGTACATTGGTTTGTGAATGCTGCACAAATGCAGGAGCACAGCTGACAAGTTCAGGGTCAAATTATGGTCCCAGCTGTGATAAAGGGGAAGTGGCTTTTACCTTCCCAGGCTTCCTCTGATTATGAAGTCCTGCCCCCTCATGTCGTGGGTAAAACTTGCTGAGTGTGATTCTGTGGGTGGATCCTTTTCTCTCCACTTTGTTTGGTGGGTCTTTCAGTTTTCCCCTGTTTTGCTTAGCTGAAAGAGCCCAGGTCCAGGAGGAGCCAGAGACAGAATTGTCTGGTGAGGAGCACACAGTTATGAGCAGATGGCAGAGGTGAGCTTTTCCTTTTCCAGCAGCAGTAACCAGTGGGAGCAGCTCATTGTCTTGTATGTAGCTTCACCCAAAGCAGCAAATTCACCTTTGACAATGTTCAGTTGTGGTGGCTTTGTTTTAACGTGCTCATAGCTGATGCAGATATAATTACTTTTCCCAATAGAGATTATCACATTGGAGATTGATGTATGATCTAATGAAGGGGGATAGTAAAGTAACTTTGTGTTATCTGTGATCAAGAATGAGAATGCTCTTTTCTTTTCCACAGGCATTTTTTGAACAAGCTGATTTGTGAAAGCTTTTAATTGTTTTTCACTTTTATGAGTGATAATGATCAACCGAATAACAACCTGCTCAAAAAGGGATGCTTTATTAAAAAACACCTGAAAGCTAGTGCCTAAAGTAAATGGTAAATTTAATTTTGAGCAAATGCCGTATTTGGGGAACTAGAACCTGGTCTCATGCACTGTTATCTAGATAATTAACTGGACAAATTCCTCATTTAACATATTTCAGCTTGAAGTACAGTTCAGTAGTCAGACTGTGGACATCTCTAAATTGGTTTATAATACAAAAGCCAATGGAAGGAACTCTAGTAAAGAAGCAGTTATAAGAAAATATCAGAAAACCACACTAAATCTAGTATTATCTGAAAAAGAAGTTGTATTTATAGTTTTGTTTTGTGCCTTAAGCTTTGTTATCACATCTTGGAATTACATTCAGAATACTTTAATTTCTTCAGTCAGAAACCAAGATAGTGTTGTTTATTGTGTGGATTATATTCATATTTACTGAAGATTTCACTAACACTGAGGTCTAATGTTTTTTACCTGTGCAGTGAGATGTTTCATACATTGCCTTATGACCACTTCTGACCAGCCAGGAATCATTTCTCCTTTCATAGGATTTTAGTAGCAAAACCAGAATTCTATAAGGTGCATGCAAGTCTAGTACATTTTCCTAGCTTTTATCATTATGTTATAATATTTGCTGGAAATATATTGTACATTTCTTATTTTCTGAGAAAGGCAGTGGTTTGTGGGATTTTGTGCTGTAGTGGTTGGTGTCTGGCACAATGGTGACCTTCAGTGTCATACATGCAAACAAGGTCTATGGCACAGAAACTCGGGAGGGATAAAGCAGATTTCAGAATTCTCCCCAGTGGAATTGCAGTTCTGGGGTGTAGGAGAGCTCATATAATTACACACCCAACTTGCACTTCTGGCTACTCCTGGAGAGAGGAACAGGAGCACGTTTCTGTAGTGCTTGCTCCAGCTTGAATCAGAGGCTCGCTGGGCCAGGCACGTGCTTCATCCTGCTACACCAGCACGGGTCTTTTCTATGTTGTAGCCATATAAACAAAGATGTTTTAGTACTTCCAAAATTACGGACTTTTTTATTACAGAACATAGTCATATGAGATTATAAATTCAGCTGCTGGCTCTTAGTTGATATGATGTTTGGAAATAGTCTTGTCCATAATAAGGACATTTGTTTTGTCTTCATTAAGCTGACAGCCATTATTTTCATCCCAGCATAATGTAAAGTCTGCTATGTATGGGATTTCTGTAAACAAAACAGTGCTTACTTTTAAGAACTCTCAATAAACAACTATCAGCCTATTTAACAAGATGTTTTAAACTTCAGAAAAGTTTGACTTTTACATTTCCCAGATGCTTCCTCTCATTGTTGCTCTTAGAGTTCAGCTTTAATATCTCTGTTGTGGTTTTGACCATTTTGATAACTCAAGTTTTTAACATTGAAGGTGATGTTTGGATAGTAGTAGTCTGTTATTTTCTATAAATGTTTGTTGCATGCATGTAGAGATAATTATGTTATGCTATATATAGGACTGGTTGTATTCCCTTGTTTTTGCTGTGCAAATTCAGGTTCCTGCCTGAATTTCCTTCCTAGTGTTCCATTTCTTTTTCACAGACAAAACTCTCATAATCAGTGAAAAAAGATTGACCCAAGGGCCTAAAACCTCTTGTTTTCCTATAAAAAGGTACCAGAAGAATGCAGCACAGTAAATGTGGTGATTTGCCTTTGCAGTTCATTTCGGTACCTTATGTGTGGGAGAACTGTAGTGCGTGTGTTAATGTAGTACGTTTAAACATCAGCAGATGGGGCCCTTGTTTCCTTTGAAGAGTGGTTTGTCTTTGAATTTTATTTTTTAATGTCTGTGGCAAGAATGAATTTTTCTTATTATAACACATTAAATTGATGTAGTCTTTGTAGCAGATAGGGATCTAAATGCAGATCAGAATGCCTTAACTTTAGTAGGAAGCAAGTGTTTCCAAATCTAACTGGAGATCTAATTTTCATGGTTGGCCCTTATTTCTTTAGCTGATTGAACAAAAACCTCTGCTTTGAATACCTCAGAGATGTTCTAGGGTTTGGAAACCAGCTGTTTTGCCTTGTGGCTGAATCTGTCTTTTAACTGTATTTCATGAATCTTTCTAAAGGTAAAAGAATAAAGGAAATTTTGTGTCTTCTTCAGAGCAGGCAGCACTTTTCAAAGTTATTTACAAAATACAGTTTCCCTTCTCCAAAAGTGAAATAACATAAAGGTTGTATAAAAGTGAAGGAAAAGGCATTGTAGAAGCAAAGCAGAAATCACTGTAGAGAGTAATGCTTTCTTTTAACTAAGGGAAAAGCATTGGCACATGCAGCTAAGGGGAGCATATGTCTTAACTCAATTCCCTTGCTTTTGAAAGACTAGAGTTGTAAGTGGAATGGGTTCAATATTTGAATATGGTCATTTTGTTTCCAAGCTTGGTTGTCCCCTTAATGATTCTGTTAGACTTAAAATATATGCATTTTATTTATAAGAAAAAATGGTATGGAAGGCAAAGCAATATACTCTGATGCCTTAACCAATCTTATGAATGTGTTACAAATTTATACTTGTATTTTGCAAATGGGTGTCTCATAGTTTGGAATTACTTTTTCAGAGTTGTTAATCTTTCTGATCTAAATAAGAATCTTATTTGAATATGGCTGCATACTGGGTTTTTAACATAATGTATCATAGAGGGCAAATCTTTCATATTATTAACTTGAAACACCAAAATTGCTCCTTGTGTGTCACTGTAATCTGTCATTTAAAGTGACTGCTACTTGCTTATGCCAGCTTCTTCATGTGGTTCACGTGTGGGCTAATTACAGACTGCAGATTTGGGGTTTTTTGGGGAAAAAAGCAGAATAACTAATACATTAAAAAATCTTTACAAAAAGATGCTACGTCTGAAAGAAGAGCACACAGTTTGCATTTATTGGATATTGTACCACTACCCAGGGATTGATACTAAGGGTTAAAGTGATTTTAAAATTGAAAATTGCATAACATGCAAGCAGTTATTAGGTTAAAAACATCAATTTGGTATATAATTTATTGTTACTTATACATAAAAGATTACATTTGTGCAGCCATGATTTACACTTTTTCTTTACTTTTACATATGAGCCCTGTTATTAACATTAATCACATTTTTCAAATCTAATGGTGCAGACCCTGCAAGGCTTGTCAAAAATTATTAATATTTTGAGTCTATTTTTTGACTCAGTTTTTGATGGAAGTATGATTTGTTTTCCACAATTTAATAGGGAGAAACTTCAGAAACATTTTACTGGTTGCTCATTTAGCTGATTTGGGTGCATACCTCATAAACAGTATGTCCCATTAAAAGATCACCTAAGCATACCATTCTGCTTGAATTAAAATTATTTTATCTGCATGATATGGTATGATCTGAACATCTCAATGCTTCCCTGTATTTTGTTACTGGTTTACTCTTATATTCTCCTATATATTTGTCTGGTCTGGACCAAATTGTTGTGTTCTTTATACAAATTAAATATAGGGAGAAATAATTTGATCAAATCATTGGAGTTGTACTGGACTTTTACTGGTGAAATTCCCATAATTTTTTTTTCCACTGTGTATGGCAATGCTTTAATTTGAGGGAAAAAATTGACTTGCATCTGACATTGACTCTATTGGCATTTTTTTCCGAAATGGCAGTGCATTATTTTCCAGGGAAGAAATTTTATTTTGGCCATAAAACTCTCAGAAAAATAACTTTCTATACAGTACATTTTTCTCTCTGTACACATGAAAATGTATGATTTTAAGGTGTGCATATAGTATATAAGGACAAACAAAATATTTATGTTAACTATGAACTATTTCCTATATAGTGCACTGGATAAATAGAGACTTAGATCCAAAGACACAGTACAGTTTTCTATTTTAAATTATTACTATAGTGTCTTATTGATCATTTTAATTAACACACACTAATTTTTGCACCTCTTTTTACCCATGTATTCACCATGCAGGTGATCAAATGGAACTTTGCTCTTGCTGAAGAGAGAAAGTTAAGAGGTTTAAACCTTTGAGCTGGAGGGAGGGAAAGAAAGTCAACTGAAAGGGAGATTCCTTTCTTTAGAAGTAGAGAGCTCTGCTGTAGTTGGGAACTGAGATAGCACAGCTGTTGACAGCAACTCACATCTTTGGTCATGACTTGAGTGTCATTTGAAACTGTTCTGAACATTGTTAAATATAAAAATATAAGGAAGGAAAGGAAGGGGCTTTGAACTACCAGCTCCTTCTGGAAACAAATGGTAGCTTTATCTAGGAATTTCTACACATACAAGTAATAATAATTACTAAACATCTGTAAGGCTATTTAGCTAATAGTACCTAGTGGATTTTCCAAATCTAGTGTTTTGCAGTTTGGTGGTCCTTTTTTTTTTTTTCTTTTTTTTTTCTTTTTTTTTTTCCCTGTTAGAAATGTATTAAAATGTGAATTAAAACATAAATTGTAGAGATTAATCCTAAGGCTTTCTCTTCTCTTTAACTTTTCAGGAAAACTTCTTTGGTGAATTTTTCTGGCGGAGGGTGATGTTGGATGTTGGGTTCTGTCTTCTTGTAAGGACTGCACAGAATACATTGTATAAAACCAGTACATAGAGGGGTTTTGGGTTTTTTAGTGGTTTGCTTTGGTTTAGATTGGTTATTTTTGGTCTATTTGATGAGCAAGTCTGGGAGTGGTAGAGGTGTTCCCGTGTGCTGCTTCTCTTGCTGAGGCATTGTAAAAACCCTTCCCACAAAACTTAACAGATAATGGCTGTTTGACAGCATGAGGCAAATTTTGGAGCAAATGGGGATGTTCCACTCATGGCATTGTTGAGGCTGGAGCTCTGTGAGCAGGGTGGAAGCTTTAGGTGAGAAAAGTTTTTGTGGGATTTCCTAAAGGAGAGCACTATACACTGGTGGTGTCACAATGTCTGTGGGTCAAGAAGGGAGCCTCCTCCAGATAAGAGTTCCCATCTCTCTCCATTTCTGCACCATTAATGGGGGATTGTCAGGCATATTCAGTGCATCCTTTTTAATCCCTGAAAACTGGTTTATCCTAATATTGTATAAAATGAATGAATATAAGAAAATAAATGGTTTTCTGTACTTTTTTGAATATATCAGTAGAGCTGATTTTGCTTATTGCTCGGCCTCACTGAGCTTGGAATGTTCCTCAGAGCAGAAGTTCTAGCAAAGCTGGTGCCAGAGATGACATTTTTGTTGCATGTCAGTGGATCTACAAAATGTGGCAGTGTCGAATTCCAGCAGCTGCACATCCTGCTCTTACAGCTGGAGTTTAGGGAGTACTTAGCAGTGCTCCTGAGGAGCTTGTCTGATTCCCAGGACAGGCTGTTGAGGACTGCAGAAGGTTTGACATTAATTCTAACTTTGGATTGTCTGACTTGAAACTTCATGTTTTACAACTTTATTTGCAGCGAAGTTTCTAGCCTGGTTTTCAACACAGTGTTCTAAATGAGTAATGTTTGATATTTTGCAATACTTTAAATTAATAGATAACCATTTACAACATTAACACTATCTTAATGAAGATTTTTTGCTTGGGATTACAAACAGCTGCTGGAAGTACACATCATCTATAATTTATAATCTTTTATTAAATTTGCACCTGGCAATGCAGCTATAGCTGAAAGTCTGTTAATTATGAGACCTGCATTTGGGAGGCCTATAGGCCTTTCATTTCCAATCTCATCAGGCTGGAACTTTGTATGTAATCTTTTCACTAGGATGATGTTTTTCTTTGTGGGTAGGTCAACATTTAACTTCTTCCCTTCACAATAAATAGGTAAATACTGAAAAATTACTAGAAGATGCCAAGTAAGAAAAGCATAGGTCATTTTTCTTTCCTTTGCCTTTTTATGCCTGTTTATGAAGCTGTCCTTGTCTTGAATGGAAAAACAAATAACAGAACAGAGATGAAAAATACTTCATAATAAATGATTTAACATGTATAACTTTTTTTCATTTGTGAATTGTCTATGAGCTGCTTTGATTTTCTCAAATGAATTTGCTATTCAAAATTATTCACCAAATACTTTATCTGAATAATTTTTGGTCTGGAGATGTTGGCAAGCAGATTGTTGATTTATTTGAATTTCTAATTTCAGATATCACACTGTATATGTTGATTAGATATAGTAACATTTATGTTCTCTATTTGAAAGAGAAGGTACTAGAACTCTTAAAATGAGATTTCCAACTGGTGTTTTCAACTTTAGAATTATTAGTGAGTACATAGTCACTGAATGGGCTGTTGATTGCTTCTTTTTAGTGTAAAGTTGCTTGACAAAGTCTGTCTGATGCCTCTCTCAGAAACATTTCTCACAGAAAACCACAACAAATTCACCAAAATATATTTGAAAAAACTGGCATATTTAAAAAAAAAGTATTAACTTGACCTTTTTTAATTAATGTTTTTTTGTTTTCAAGATTTGATATTTGATACAGGTTGCCTTTCTCAGGGAGCTGCCATAGTCAGGGAAGATCAAGCTGGAGTCTGGTAAGAGGATTGGAAGAGTGTACAGGAGCTGGGTGAATAGAACTTGAAAGGAAAATCAAAATATTTTACAGTAACAGAATAAATAAACAAACCAGTCAATTCAGGGGCCACATTAAGCTGTCCAGTATTGCATTATTTTTGACCGACAAATCTTTTAAAAAGTATAGGAAGGATAGATGGGCAGACAGAAAGGATTCAATGTATTGCTTTTCTGTAGCAGTTTCATACAAGCTCTCCTTTACCAACTTACCAATAATGAGATATTGTTGTATGGAACTCAATACAGTAGCTTTTATGTTTGTTACACTGGAAGACAAGACAACGTATGAAGAAAGAGATGGGCAAAGTGATGAGAAGTGTTAGAGGAACAGTATGAGTTCTTTTGTAGGGAGAAAAGCAGAAAAGCATAGGAGAATGTCTAAGGGTGAGTGGGATAATGTGGACAGTGGAGCAGAGCTGGTCTGCTGCCTCTTCTAGTCTGACATCTGAAATGCATCACAGGAGGGCTTGCTGTATTAAAGATGTTGGCTGGCTTGCAGTAGGAATTAGTCACACAGCTTTTGCCTAATTTTGTGACTTTGAAAGTTGTTCTATTGTTTTGGGATAACATTTCATTGAGATTTTTGCTATCATAAATGCTTTGTCTGTCTTCATTGATAGTGTATGCCATATCCAAGACTGAATTAAATACAGGCAAATTCTAAAGAGAACGTTCAGATTTAAGAAGGAATAGTGTTTTCTTAAGGAGGACCACTGTTTTTAACTAAATGGGTTAATATCTTGCTGTGAAAGAAGAACCTCTAACTGTTACATATCATACTGATCTAGTAGAAAACAGGTGCTAGGGCCTTTAGGTGTAATGGTTAAGTGGATTCCCAAAGCCCAGATGAAAAATTACCACCAAATGCATGTTTTGTATTGCTTTAGTATGTATATTGACAGTGATTGTAGGTGTTGTTACATTTCTGGATAGGAAAACGTTCTCCTTTAAAGGGAATTTTGGATAGGGAAGGAATGTTTAAGGCTCAGGGCTGATTTAAAGAGTTTCAGTCTTTTCAGTGGGGAAAGATTAATTGTCCTGGGTTTACATGCTCATACAATTCCACAGAAGACAAAAGGAATTGTGCTGACACAGATCAGCAGAATTTAGCTCCCTCTTACAGTAACAGGTGGCCAGCATAGCAGAGGGTCCTGCCAAAATCCAGTGCTATACTCAAGCTTGCACTTTCTCAGTCTTTTCTGAGCTGGACACTGTTCCACTACAGATTCGATTCCTCAATTTTTATGCATTTTTTAAAAGTGCACTTTCCTTATAAGCCTTTTCCAGTTTCACGTGTCCTTTAAGTTTTTGAGATGTTCTTAAACACTTTTGTGAGTCTTTTTATGGACCTCTAGTTACAGTCTGATTGCTGAATCTCTTGGGTGAATATTTGCAGTTTGGATGAATAGCTGAAGGTGCACCAAATGGCAGCATTCAGAGGTATTTGACCAAGAATGATTGACAGTGTCTGTAACTACTTATTATGTCAAAGCTTCAGCACACCGATTGATGGGAAATGATGTATAATAAATTAGAATGATCACACATCATTTCCCATCGATTGAAATGCCAAATCCTTTGATGGAGTAATGAGTTATGGCCAATACTACTCACTGTCTTAGTAGGAGATTGATTGCATATCCCTTCATCAATGTGATCAAACAACTAAGCAATCCAAAGTACACATGTAGCAGACAAGTTCTACTGCGGTTTCAGTGTGATGTGAGAGCAATAATGTTGGTGTTGCTTCTGTGGCATTATCAATGTAACCTGGGGTGTATGCAAAACATGAGCAAACATGTAAATGTGGCCAAATTCATTGCATGCAGAAACTTTAAAGAAACGTAAGCTGATTCTCTCTCAGTTTTTCATACCAACACAAGACCAGGGATGAGGTTAAATTTACTAAAATCAGTTATCCAATAAATTCAAATTAAAAAGAAAATCCTAACTAATGAAAAATGAGTTCTTACTTTAATTTTTTCCTCAACTGCATGTCCTTGCAGAAATCAAACTTCATTTTCTCTGATCCAGGAAAGAGTAGGTAGGGGTATATCTCCAGAAAAGTACATGGTCCCCAAGTTAGTAAAAAGGAAAGTTTCTAGCAGTCTACTAAGAATTGCTTTAGGATTTTGTATTTTTCTTCCCTTCAGTAACATTCTTCATCTCCACTTGTATATTATGAAATTAGTGATCTGTACTGGCTAATCCTTCTTTCTCAGAATAGATACTTCAAAGCAAACGCAGGCATGCACACACATGTTGAACTGTATTTGAAAGGCTGCACTGTAATATCTTGTGTCTATTCCTGTGTCTTATGGCTTATATAGTCAGTGTTTCAGACATCCAGTTGTTCTTCAGGTATAGCTGTACTCTTTACTGGCCAAAAAACACACCATACCTTGGCTAGCACAATGGCAAAGGCAATGAGGCTGAAGCAGTTATGGCCTGGAACAAGAGAAGAAGATGGCTTTTTCTGGAGCTCATACATTGAACACAGAAGCCATTTATTTATTATTTATCGGTGAGAGAATTTTATGATGAGGAAATGAGGCTTTGCTGTGTACTTTAATGAGTTTAATTTTTTTTGTAAATTAATTCTCATTTGAAAGAAATAATATTCAAATGAGTATTCCTAGGTTACATTTGTGTATTAAGGACTAGTCAACAGAACAATTATGAGATCAGTGCATGGAAGCCAACTTTAAAATAGGTACTATTGCTGTCTTTTCATAGCAGCCAGAGCCTTAATGTGTGCCAGTTAACCCTACCTGCCATGAAGACTTTGCAGCAGGCAGTCACTTTCAAAGTGCTACACAGCAAGATAGCTATCAAGATTGGAGTTAGTAAATATAAGCTCCCCTGAGCATCTCCACTGCATTCACTGCTCTTACAAACTGTGTAACATTTGCACTGTGAAAGCAGTGTGGTCATGCTGCAGTACTGAGTCTGTATTTGTAAATTAGGAAATGTGGGAGTGTGGGTTGCTTGTGATACTTAGGCTTGCCTCTGTTTGCATATTCACGACGGCAGAGCCTTTAATTACGTGATCACCTGCTAATTTCTACACCTGGTTTCTGTCTCATTCAATGCATTCCATAGGTAGCAATCATAGACAGCAGCTTTTTAATATCTTCTTAGTGGAAAAAGAGAAGCACATTTATTTGGTTATGTGGATGTCCAACATACCCTAGGCCCTGACAAGAATTTGAAACCTGAACTTTTGTTCTTGAAATGTTGGCTCTAAATGACTACACAGTAGGAAAAGCCTGCTCTCCTGGCACAATGTCCTTGACTGTGAGCTAGGTCAGACAGGTAACACAAAGTGATCCAAGGCATCTTTTTCTCTTCTCCACTCAGGCTGGCTGGCCCTGGGGCTCCAGAGTACATTAAGGACAGTTTTTCAGTTTCTTTGACTGACCTATAGATTACAAACACTGTTGGTCTGCACATAATGTTTTGACATTCTGTAATTGCTGACTGCTCAGCAAAGACAGGACACTTCCTTTTTTCAGAAGTTTATAATTATGCAAAACCTCAGGAAGATATACCATGAAATGGAAAGGAAAGTTCTGTGGATTAAGAACTTCCTCTCTCTTCCAGATCTAAAGTTTGCTATAGCAGTGACATTGTTGAAGTTTCTTATGGACACCTCCCAAAAAACCATAATGTAAATAATTCCAATAGCTGGTGGCAGCAGGATGAACTAAAAATGTATCAAGTTTATAAAAATTAAAGAACTAACATTGAGAACTGATTTTTTAATCACACAATATATGCTCAGACACATGAATCACAACTTTTTAAATTCAGCTCTCTAAGGTGAAAACCCAGTGTTTCACTTATTGCCACTTGGCTTTCCTCCCTTTGCAAATTCTCCTGCATTGCCTGTTAGCACAACAGCAGCATGATGTACACACAATCTGTACTTGAAAAATATGTGCCAACTTCCAGATTACTTTTTTATATTTTGTCTGTGAGGAAAGACCAAAGTATATGGAAATTGGTAGAATGACTATGCTTTGGGGTTTTTATACCAATGTAAGTCACAGCAAAATTTGACCTCAGATGTTTAACTTGCCTCCCATGAAAATCAATGTGTTGGTGCATCCAAGTTCTCATTTAAATGTACATTGAGACACTGAAGTACTTTCTATAAAGTGAATTTTTGACCAAGCACTAAATTGTAACAGCTTCTGACCCTGTTACAATAAATACATAATTTATCACAAGTACTCTACTAAACACAATTTTTCTGAAGTATCTTGGAGAGGTAGTTACTTGCTATGCATATGCAGTTGCCACTTTTTAATATTTAAATATCCTAAAGTTTTACTTTTTTTTATCAAAATGGGAAAGGCACATCAGCTTTCATAGCTGAATCAAAATCAGTGTTAAATAATTAGAAATAAAAAAAAATCATCTGAAGCAATCCAACATGTATTTTTATACATTATGTCAGAAGGTCAAAAGTAACACGAATACAAATTGCTTTGCCATATTCAGGTTCCTATGAGGTTTCTTTAGTTTTTTATGGATGATTAAAAAACTCTTCAAATGGTAGGGCTGCAGGAGGACAGCAAATTCCACAGCATCACACAGCAATGTAAGGTTCTGGAGAGCTACCCAGCCTCCCCTTTGTACAAATGCCATGAAATTCCTGCCAGCTCACAGTATTATTGGCATTTAATTATCACTGAGAGATACATTACGGGGGTTTGAACTTGGGATAAAGAAAAATGATAGAAAAATCTCATAAGCAGCTGAACTTAAGGAAAAAGTTGGAATAAATTTAATTGCCGTGCTGTTCTTTAGGTTGTCAGGGAAGCCAGAGACCTGATGAGGAAAACACATTGTGATAGATTAATCTGGGTGGAGCACTGTGTTAGTGAGGCCACACTTGGTCTGTGTACACCAACAGGACCTTTGTCATTGCCCACTGGTGTTCCCCATGTAGGCATTAGGAAAACTTTTAGGCAGGTGATATTTTATTTTTGCAAGCATTTAAGGTAGGACCAGCTCAGAGAGAGAAAATGCTGAAGTGCATGTTTTAAAATTCACAAAACCATGATGAAACTGGTTTCCCCTTTCATCTGATTCTCTGATTCTTTTCCTGAGAGTAAGTCTTGTGTCCTGCCAGCTCTCTATATTGAACTGTGGAGTCTGTAGTGTTTTCTAGGCAGCAGCTTGGGAAAGTGTAGATCATTTACAGATGAAAGCTCTCAGTTTTCAGTACGCAATAAAGTGCACACAGACAAGTTACACAAGTAACAGTACCTTTAAAAGCATTTTTCAGTGCTGTAATGATGTTCAAATTAATTCCAGTGATTTTATTAGAGAGAAAAATTATTGGGAAATCTGATTTCTTCTATGATGCCTCTAAGACTATACCTAAGTGAAACATTTTTACTTTAGATCCAGAAATAAAAACTTCTGGCATTGCTCATCATTAGAATTTTTCCCCTCAGGCTTTGTCTTTATTAGCAGCTTAAGAGTATATTTAGCACTGTCATATGTGAAATCTCTTCTGTTTGCTAAACTAATATGAGAAAAAATGTCTTTTTTTACAGTGTTACTCATTCATTATATAAAAATGAAAGAAACTGCTTTAGTGTGTATATAGAACTACTCTCTATTTTTATGACAAAAGGGAGGTGACAATACACATCCCCTAGGCACCCAGGGGTATTATGTAAGAATCATTAGTGTAATTGATATCCATATAAAGAGTGTGGTATCAAACATGATTAAAATGTGCAATATATCACAGGGGTTCCAGTGTTCCAGCTGCTTTGTTATAATCCTTCTTCTGATAGATACGTTTCTGCTTTCTTGTGAAAAAATAAAATTATTTCAGAAGAAATGATCTTTTCCTTTTTTGCTAATTTTAGACATGATTTCTAAAAGGCATATCTTGGTCCATATATATGGTGTTCTCAACTATAATGAGCTGAACATTTACTGTATGTCTACTCATGCAATAACAATTTAATCAAGAGAATTCCTTGTTTTATGAAGATTTTTTTATTAGGGATCATTTCCACAGACTTGTAATAGGCCTTACCAATTCTCATAATAGAATGAGATAGTCTCATGATGACATGCTACACTTTGTCAAGAAAACTAAACTTAGAAGAATAGATTTTATGTCTGCTTACACCTCTTTTACACTGGTAGTGCTACATTTATTCTCCTGAGAGATGAGGAGGTGTACATTTCAGGGCAGGGATGTTAACTTTCAATTCTTATATTTTTGTTTGTTTGGAGTTTTTTAGGAGGAAAATTTACAGTATTTTTAATATCTAGTTTTAATTATGTTACCCTTTACTCTGAATATTAAAGGAACATCTTCCTTCAATTCTCTTCTTTCAAGACATTCTTTCAATGCAATTTTTCAGTGACTATCTGATATTAAAAAGCAATTCCTAAAGTAAAAATCCTCCCATTTTTGAATGTTAGCCAGGCCGAAGCTTGTTGGTCAGATAAGGGTTATCCTGCCTAGAGCTCAAACTGCAGGGGACCATAATCAGAGGACAAGTTTTCCGTTGATAATATCCATTTCTAATGGATGACCAAGCGTGAGTTTTCCACATGGATGTCTGCCCAAAACGCTGTAGTGCCAGCCCTGCACGGTTCTGTAGCTCACACTGTCTCAGTATGTGCCTTTTGAGCCCTTCAGGGCTCCCCATCCAGTGCCACACAAAACATAATCTTCATTCAAAACATCTTCTTCATCAGTCTCATGGAGAAAGGCAGAGAAATATGCTGAACTCCTTACTGGAAAGCATGAGAAACGGAGGTGAGGAGGCAAAAAGAAACCTATTGTAGTGGAAATGAGATTTGAACTGAAGGGGATGGATGTTATGAAAGAGAGTGTAGGAGTAGCATGGACATGTCAGAGCAACAAGGAATAAAATGTGTTTTGAGGCAAAAGAACAACAGGTAGTCTTACTGTGAGAAGCTAGAACTCCCTCCATAAAGCTGGGTTTGAACCCAAGAGTCTTGGATTTCTTCCTGATTCTGCCATCTGCAAGTATTTGGCAGAGTGTATATCTCCCTTGCTGTGTCATCTGGATGCAAGTTAGGTCAGAGGATGGCACCCAACTTCTGGATTTTAGTGAGAGAAAAAGTGTTCTCTGGCTAATGGAGTAAGGTAACCTTGCTGCCTCAGCCATTCCCCTTCTCACTTCGTGTACAGAGATAAGACTGACAGTATTTGTACCTTGCCAGTCTTAGTTAGGTGTGGTCTGCTTAGGCTGAATTTACACACACTGCACTGATTGCTTTTCCAGGATGCACATTCTGACTGTTCAAAATTTTGTAAAATGTCTATTTTCCAAAGAAGTTCTATGTGTATCTGTCAGGCATCTCTCTCACAGTAATAGATATTTCCTGTGTGTGAACATACTCAAAACCTGGGATGATTGTGCTCCAAAACCGAGAAGCTACCATGAGAGAGACGATGAAAATATGACCTGTAAGAAGGAAAGCCTTCACAGAGCAAAAATCAGCATCTGCCTGGGATGACTGTCAGCAAGAACTTTTGGCACTGCTGTGTCTCCTAGGTTGTTATTTTATCTCAGATTTATTTAATGGAATAGTTATTATAACATTTGCACAAGCTGGTTATAACCTATACAGTAAATATATGTATATATATGTGTATTTGCAGTACTATGTAAATAGTGAGTTCACTGCATGAGAAGACAGTGGTATAACAGCAACACTTGAAATATGATCCTTCCTTTACATGAGTGAAGTTATTGATTACAGAGAACCTGTTTTGCAGCCAGCACAGTGACTTTGTTGTGCAGTAATTGTATATATGCTGCAGTTTGCCAAGGACATATGTGATTGCCTGAGAGCCGTATTGCCCTCTGCTGTGGTAACCTAATTTCAAATCTGGTGCTTCTGATTTGCATTATGAATAAAGTGATACAGCACAAGAGTGTGTCAGGGAAGAGTGGCAGCTTTTCTTCTTGTGTATTCTGCGTTGAAGCTACTTTATGCATCATGTTTCTTTTAATGTCAGCCCTAGTCACATTTATTACAGCACTTGTAGGGGTGAAACAAGCAATCTGCAGGTCAGGTTCAATGGAGACAGAACTGGGTGAGTGCACTTGCTCTCTTGTAAGCCTTTATTACTAATGTTTGGGGTCAAGAAAGAGAAATCCAAGCTGATCAGCTTCATTGCAAATTCTGGACATAAAGTTTTTAGAAGATGTTGAAACCAGTAATTTCTGTTGGTCAGTAGAATGAATGGTTTATCTTTTAGCAGTGACTTTCCTGCAAACAATATTTCTTTACTTTTTGTTTTGGCCACTTGATTAACATGTAACTGTACAGTTTCCAAGGAAGGTCTGGTTTTGTTGTGTTTTTGAGCAGGAAGCAACCACCAAACTTTGTCTTCCCCTTGCTAGTGTATGCTCCTCTCAGGATTCCAATTGTTTTGGACACACAATAGGAAGTGCCTGTCCAGATGTGTGCTTTGACAATCAGCCTGTCCCTGTGTTAGGTGACATACCGTTGACATTTGAAGAAAGCCCAAGCTTCACGTGCATGGAAGTATGCACCTCTCTGGACTTAGAAATCAGGTTTTAAGAATAAAATAAACTTGAATTAAATTGGTTTCATTTTGAAAAGTCAAACCCTATAAGACTTTAATACTTGGGTGTATGCTGATGAAATACCATGACTCCAAAGACTGTTAATATTCATGGAAGTCTGAAATAATTCATGACTTTCTGAAGTAATGTTAGATGATGTACGATGGTAAACAGTATCATTTACACTGAACCTTAAAACTTATTGACAAAGACAAGTTCCTAAACACTGGCTAAACCTTGTATTTGTTGTTATGATTTCTTGGTTTTATACTTCAAGCAGATTTTCAATTAACTCCGCTGCATTCGGAGTAATTATTCATTTATTATAGTCAGTTTAGATATGGTAAAGATTAAAGGAGTAAAACAAATCATTTCAGTGACATAGACTAGTGATACATTGTTATTATTCTGATTTCTTTGCCTCTTGCATAAGGAAGATTTATACCATCCATTTTTGAGTGATTCCTTGTTAGCATGTATTTTTATAGATACTTATTTGCTAAAAAGAAAGTGTTTTGATAAAGTAAGAAGCTATCTTGCTGTCTTCCTCTCTCCCCATTCCTTTAGAAAATACAAATGTTCCCAGAAGAAAAGGAAAAGGATTGTAGATGTGCACAGCACACTTATTATACATGCAGTAAAATGTACTTGTCTATTAATAAAGAAAGTACAGCATATGAGGCACCGCTGTTCTGAGATAACTACATGTGTTGGATGTTGAGAAATTAATGACATGGAGCAGATGCCTTCAGTCATCTAGGAAGTGTGGTTTTCCAGTGTACTGCAACTGCATGCCCTGCAGTGTGTCATCCACTTATGAAGGGGTTTTACATGTTTATAAAAGTGTGTTAAACATTGGTACAGTTTATTTTATGCATTATGCATAAAAGTTGTCATTAGGATTTAACAAAGCAGCTTGCAGAGAAAGATTACAAATAAAATCTCTGTATACAAAAACGATTTGGATGGTGTAGCTAGATGGTTCTGACTTAAAAAAATTAACGTTTCACTTACTGTTCTCAAACATTCGGAGAAAGGAGAAAAACATCACTAACTGAAAAGAATGAAATATATGTTGTTATAGGAGTGCCTGGCATGATCACTATTACAGAGGTTCTTTTTAGTATTTCCATTATAAATCCTCTTTATTCAGTGTAATATCATGGTAATTTCAAATCACATTTGGCTTTAACTTGGCAAATAATCTGTCAACACAAAAATTCAGTTCATTTATATGTATGCATGCATTTATTCTTACATGTGCACAGACTATATCATGTTCACACATGGCTGATGTATAGATTTAAAAATAAGTAATGATTGTAAAGCTACTTTTTTTTGGTCCAGTTTGCCTAGCTATCAATTTAAAGAAGATTACAGACTGGATTTTCAGAAGCACTTAGCATTGCCTTAAATGGTCACATATAAGTTAATGGTAAAATTCCTGTGACTTAAATTGCAATTAAGTTTAGGTCAATGCTGGTGAAAATCTCACTCCATCCTTTCAAACTCTGTTTGGGGGTCTAGCTCTAGGTGTGTGCTGTAAGTGACAGTCTTACGGGCATGGTAACATTTTAGTGAAACTTCAAGAGGATTACTCAGAGCTCTTTTGTGCCTCTGTATGTTCTGTATGTATGATTAGATAAAAAGCCTAGAGCACTAATGTAGACACCTATATTAGACATTTAATTGATTCAGTTTGGGGAAATTGTTTTCCTCTTTAAAAACAAACTTGGAAGTATTCTTTTATGTTGGATCTAAATAAAGATAAAAGACCCATTAGGAAGTGAAGGATGCCATGAGTAAACAACATGGATAAATGTCATGGCTAGAGTTATATGGCAGCAGTATAAATATGAGAGCTGGAGGTATCAATAAGCACGTAGAAGGAACTCACTGACAATAATAAAGAGACACCCTTTCACAGCCATACTTTTATTTTTACGATGCTGTGTATTCTGATTTTTTTCCAGTTGGACATGTTCCTTTTTGCTATATTTTCTACTGCCAGATTCCCCTGTGCCTATTTAAGACATTATCTGTCACGTACTTTAATTTATATAATTTTTGCAAATTAGAACAGAACTTCTCCAAAATCAAGAAGATGCCTGGAGCACCTTCAGTATGAGATGGGCTGAGAGAGTTGGAATTTTTTGGCCTGGAGAAGGCTCTGGGGGCACCTCACAGCCCCTTCCAGTACCTGAAGAGAGCCTACAAGAGAGCTGGTGAGGGACTTTTGACAAGGACTTGTAGTGATAGGACAAGGGGGAATGGCTTCAAACGGAGTTTGTAATCATGTGTAATGTAGAACACACTAAGAGCTCTGGGTTGAACTTGGTTCTTCCTGAATGGAACATTCTCTTCTGTCCCTTGTGTCTCTCTGCTTGGTAGGCTGCAGTGAAATAAAGAGCCCAGGTCAGTCTTCCCTCCGCACACTGCGACTTTAAAACATTCTGTGAATGTAAGAAATGCAACCTCATTTTTTCCTTTGTATCTTAAAGTATATTGTATCATAACTCGAAATTTCACATTGGATTCTATTGCAAAGATCAGAAACATTATGTTGGGAAACTTCAAAGCAAGAAATCCAGAGAAAATATTTGCTACACGAAACTATTGAAAGTCAGTTATCACAGGTCCAGATGGCATGGTACTGAGAGGAATTCATGAGGTGTTTTTACATTTAGAACACCATTTATATCTAATCTGGAGCAACTACCAGCTAAACCTCAGCCTAACTTAGGCTCCTCCAAACTGCTCTGTGGCCTGCAGGAAGCATTCAAACCCAACATCCAAGTCCATCCAAGCCACTGATCAAGCCCAACCTTTTCTCTGATTTATCACTGTTCACTTCTTGTACTTCCCCAGCTCTGAGGCTTTCCAGGATTTTTTGGGATCCCAAATATAATAAGTAGTAAGGACTGTGTGAATTATGATGTGTGTGGGATGCCACATTGCTGTGAATTTCCATGGAGCTGATTGCCTGTCAATCTGCAGAAAACTGTTGATCACTCTGGCTACTTTATTTACTCTTTACCACAAAATGTACTTGATGGAACTAGAGCTTTAGGTACCTAGGAAAATCTAGAGCTTTAGGTACCTTTCAACTGACCTACAGGACTAGGGAATAGTGGTGTCTGTGTCACAGAACCTTTCATTATCCTGGCCAGTAATTATGCAAAGAGGGAGCATCTTTGCCACCCATGCAATCATTTATTCCTTTTGTGCTGCTATCAAGAGACCAAGTAGGGGAGGAAATTTACTATGCATGTTTCTATTTTCACGTTTTCTGAGCAAGAAATTACAATGCCTAGTAAACAGAGCAGGTTCTTTATACTCATTATGGGCTATTGTGTGAAAATGCTTTGCTGACTTCAGAGGAAAACCCATAAATTTGTTAGATGTGTTTTGCTAAGTGTACATTTGACCCAGAGTGAAAATTATTACTACAAGAGATTTCTGAAGAATAAATGGGAGTTATATGTTATTTCAGCTCTGGAAATTGCAATTTGGGTGGCTGTTTGATCTGACCTGTGACATAATAAATGAGCATGTACATGTTAAAATGACATAGACTCATTGGGCCAGGATGAACAACACAGGCTGTGTTACTACTTGTTACCTGTAGGAAGTTTAATTTTCTTGTTTCTTCACCCCTACAGAATATTGTACACTGCTTTGTTTGGTCCTCAGCGTATATGGAATAATGATGGATCAGTAAACCATTCATGGGATTTTTTATGATTTAGGATGGAATTTCATGTGCTTACTAGATCATCACTTCACACAATGAAAAAACAATGGGTGATCCTTCTGTGCTTTTCTGATGTCTTGACCCTAGAGATTGCTGAAGGAAAAAACAGTTTCAAGTATAAATAGAGATAACAGCACTAAATTGAGTAACAGCTGCTGAAGAACTGCTCTACTAGCCATGCTGAAGAGATATTTCATATTCTTGCTGTGTTTCTTCTTTGGCCTGTTCTGCATAGTACTCATGCATTGAGATCAGGTGATCCAGGTATTGCAGGGGTCTGAGGAGCTGCTGGTGACAAGGGCATTTTCAGCCATGTGTTAAGATGGTCTTTACATTGCTGGCATGACACAAAAATAATGTAAAAATGCCTGGAAGTGGTGTTATTTTGGTCTGGTTTTCATAAAACCAGAATTGCATTCTCTGCTCGAACCATTTTATCTTTATTTTATAATTTCTTAGTTCTTCAGCTAATCAGAGATTTTTGTGTTTTGCAAGAGAGAGGAACTTCCAGCCATCATTATTGGAACTTGTGACAATTTTTCTTTGTGAGGTGGAATTATTGCCCAACAAAAAGCAGAGATTGCCCTCAACTACTGTAGACTAGGACATCAGTGGTCAAATGAGATCTTGCCTGAAATTCAGGATGATCTCCCATCATCATATGTCTTTTAAAAGGTCTGGTGATTCTTATAGAGCCCCAAAAGCACAAAGAAATAGTTTGGTAAAAAATCTAAACCTGGGTACATTATGCAATTGTTGGGCATTAATTTTGATAATATTATAATCAACTGATTGTACAATAAATAGAGACTCAGAGTCAAAAATAGCAAAGTCTATTTTTCATCTTTGCAGGCATAGATGTGTGAGAATGATTTAATTATTGAAACCACTACTAAGGGGAGGAATTGAGGAGGTTCAAATGGGCAGATACTGATTCTGCACCAGAAGGTATGGTTTTCAGCATTGAAATACTGCCTTTCATTTGATCATCAAGAATAACCTTTTTTGGAGAGAAACTGACACTGTTTAACTCAAATTAATACATCTAAGCATGTCTTAAATTGCACTCCAGCAAAATAAGCATTAATTCTCTTTAATTATCCAGCTAGTGGTATGACTAACCAGGTGAAAACAAAATACATCTTTTCTAATCAGAGAGCAAGCAATGTTCACTAGCACCAGAAGGAACAGAAAGATAGTTGTAGGTTCGTGATTCTGTCATAACTGGTGTATTGTACCCCTGTATCAGGAGTTTTGGTTCCCCCAGACCATTTCCATCAGCATGTCTAATTGCCTAATTCCACATCCTTCCTTTTGTAGACGTGAAATAAAAAGAAATCCAATACATGGACAAAAGAAGCTGCAGAATGAACAACACAGGCTGTGTTAATACTTGTTACCTGTAGGAAGTTTAATTTTCTTGTTTCTCCGTCCCTACAGAATATTGTACACTGCTTTGTTTGGTCCTCAGCGTATATGGTACTCTTGACTTTTCCAGCAGAATTTGTGAGCTGAACACTGCTAGATCAGTCTAGGGTGACCCATGGCCAGAGTTTCAGATTAATATGTACTTGCTAATCTGTTGGACTTTGGGGAGACAGCTATTGTATCTCTTTCTGCAGACTGAATATGATTTGTCTCTACCACAGGAGCAGAATTAACCTGTGTATTACGATGAACTATATACTGGGAATATTACAGGCTCTTGCCTTGTGCATACTTTTGCCTTGTGTCTAGTAGGTGACATAAACACTAAGCTACCTGTTGAATTAAATGGGGTTGGGGTTGCCTCATGGTTTATGTTACAGACCACCTACCTGATGTGAAAACACAGAAATCAGTGGCAGCGTGAATGACTCGAGGAGCAGAGTTGCTATTAAAGCATTAATGGTTTCTATCTGTAATCCATATTACATGATGGTCAGAAAAGTGAGATTAATGAAAACAATCAATGGTAATTTCTGTGGTTTTACTAAATAACAGTGTATTTATAGCTTTGGTGTTGAAATCAAAGTAATGTTCAATCTTAAACTAGAACTAAGTTTTTAGTATTGGAATTACTTTCTCTGGATATTGGTCTCTTAATCCGCTTCGAGTGAGTTCCAGGGCTGGAAAATTTTTCAAATTAGTCAAGTCGTCTATGGCATGTTGCTTTTTTTTTTTTTTTAAATGAAAGGAAATGTCTAGTTATTGTATCAGTAACAGCACCTGTCTTGGAAGTGGCTGATATTACTTTTCTGTCTGTAATCTGCAGTAAGATGATTCTAGATTTCAGGAAAAATGCTGCAGAAATCTATTTCTTATTTAATTTCTACTGTTCTTTCCAATGGCAGTTTGCAGAATGCATCTGGGTGTACAGCTAATGACCCATGAGCAATAAGCAACTGTTTAAGTAAAATGCACTAGGAAAAAGCTTTTACCAAACAGCATTTTAATATTTTAAATAGATTTTCCATTGCAGGCTCTTTGTAACTGGATTAGTTCTCTGATGTGTTCTGACAGAGCTGTTGTTAGGGATACTCCATTAACTTTGTCTGTCATCTTATTTTCCCCAGTATCCAGCATAACACCCTTATATTTCATAATTTGTATTGCTATCAGTGCTGATTTGTAAATGTGCAAATTATAATTAACAACGGCCACTACTTCTAATAAATATTAAATCATTCTTGCAGCCTGTATTTTCCACAGCAGATGGAGCCCTGTGGTATGCAAATAGACTTTCCTTAAGTAGTCAGCAGTTTTAACCAAAATTTTGGCTTTAAAAATGCTTTCTTTTTTTGTTTGCTTTATGTTTTCTCTTGCATTTAGGTTAATATTTATTCACTGCAGATTCTCTTTCTCCCCATAAGAATTTCATGGACTATTACATTCTAGCACTGAGGTTTTGTTTCACTTCATTAATAGCTCCTTAATCATATAGCTTGCTTGTAAAGTACAAATGCTTGTTATTTGTACTTATGCTGCAGTATTGCATAAGAGGCATTTAGTTATATTTTAATATGTATAGCAGAAGCAAAAATGCTGGGTACACCAACATAGTTTTTAATATGAAAACCAATTTACGTGCACAGTTTTTTTTTTCCCCAGAATAAGCAAAAGCATTTATGGTTTTATGTTGTGTCTTAAGCATTCCATTAAATGTCATCAGCTGATTCAGGAAAATGTATTGCAAAATTACTAGAGAACTGTAAAATGTGTAGATGTAATGAATGCTCAGGGCATAGAAAGAATTGAAAGTCCAACATACATCAGGTAACAATAAAACAGCAAGAAACATCGATAGAACATTACATTTTTCTAATGTGTAGTACCTTAAGCATGAAACACTTATTTTTGGTGTTTACTGCTGTGCTGTTTTATTAAAAAACACTGATCCAGAGTTAACATAGCCCTTCTATTACCGAGAGGAATCTAAAAGGCAAGCAGCATCATTCAGAAAATGGTTTCACTATCCACTTGAGCAATTGCAAATGAAGATTTTTCAAATGATTGACTATGAGATTGTATCCTAAATAAGGGCAACCCATTTTTTCCCCCACATTTTTAAATGGACACAGGAACATGGAGCTGGAGGACATTAACTGCCACATTAACCAAAGAGTAATGAAAACTTCTCTGAACGAACATCTCAGTGAGCTGAAATGGCCTCAGCAATATAGAAATGAATTGTAACAAGTTAGGGTCTTGTCTTCCTGCTGGTTTAGTAGAAGTTGGAATTAGCATGCTAAATGGGATCAGCAGCAGTAAGAAACTGGACTGGAGTATCCTGGAATCCCTGCTGTGAATGCATATTGCTAGTGTGGTACCTCTCATAACACTGAGGTACCATTTAGTCACAGATATTGATATATTAAACTGAAGTTGTAAGTGATGTGAAATAGGATTCTGGGGTATTATTCTAGCTCATCTGAGCAGGAGCAGCTCTGGCCACTCAGATCCTCCACATCTATCAAGAAGGTACTTTTTAGGTATATTCCATAGCAGGAGAAATTCGGATAACAGGGCAGGACCTGATGCCCACCATTTGGGAACAGTTTTATATCAGCGTTGTTATTAATGGTAAGAAGAAGTGTGATTTCAAGGATGCTGCTGGGACAAAAAGGGAAGGTAAGTTTTAAAAAGTGAGCAGCAACTCACTGAGCAAGCAGAGCAGGCTTGCCAAAGGTGAGCTTTTTTTTGGGAACCACACCTTGACATTCAGGGGAACATAGACAGACTTTAAACCAATGGAAGTACTAGGAACAGTAGGAACAGTCTGCTTGTGGCAGCCTGGAACTGTCTGTGGGTTGACTTATGTGTTAACCAACTGATTTATTGTCTACAGAATTTGAGCCTGAGGGAACAGCAATTTCACCAGTAGCCTTCAGCCTGTGCTTTCCCAGAAATCTGCTTTTACATACAGAGGATAGTCTTGATGAGTTTGATGGTTTTATGTAAATTCTACTGCAGTGAGAGGTTCAAGGAGGCAGAAATTGGACCACTTTATTGAAATGAAGAGGGTCCATGTATATTTAAGTACTACAGAAAGTTGAATTTCAGCAAAATTTCAGCCAGAGTCAGGGTTGTATTAGATGTGACTAGTTTATTCAAAGAAATATCTAAAGTGATTTCTTGTGAAAAGAACTTTATAGGAACTTACATGAGCTTTCAAAGAATGTTTACTCCAGAATCTGTTGTGCTGTGCCTAGGAAATAGTTGTATCCTTGTCTTTATCTCCTTAGTACACTGCCTCTGCTGTTCCTCACATGCACAGCATGGAAATAATCCCTCCCCTTGCTTTGAATTCCAGAACTACTGCTTGGTAGTTCTGCACTCTCTGCACAGCTTTGCCCCTTAGCTGTGCATCAACCCTGCTCTTTGTGTCCACCTCTTTAGAGCAAAGAAATTTACTTGTTCAGGTAACTGTGCACAGCTGCACTTCAGCACATCAACTTTTGTAAAATAGGCCTGGTGATTTCCATGAGCATAGAACACTTGATACTGATGATTTGGTGCCTTTTGGTGTGATATATAATTGATGAAGATGTTGGGCTGTACATAGGTGCAGTTGTCCTGCATGCTCCCTTCCCTCTGAAGCCAGAGTTCAGGCATGCAGTACCTCTGAAAATCTGATCTGTAGTGGCTACTGAAAGAATTTACAGGCAATTGAACATCTCCTAATATCAGATGAAAAGAAGATGTCAGAGAAGAGACTCTGCTTTCTTGAAGTTCAGAAATGTAGTTGAGTCAAAGCTATTAGACTACAATTTAGAGTCAGAGGAAATGCTCTCTGGAGAAGCTAAGGAAACATGAGCATATTTCAGTCATTGATATCCCGCTTAAGCCTTATTTAAAGTCTGTCTGAGGAGGGACTAATATTTTGTCTGTGAAACTGTACTATTTTTCATCCAGGAGTAGCTAGTTAGGAGTAATTTAATTATGTTGAACAATTTAAATGGCTATATTTCTTCATTCCTTTCATGAAACCTTATTGTTCTCAATGTGGGAGATTTGGATGTTATAAATTCTCCAGGAAGTACTCTTTAAATATCAATTTGTGTATCTTTGAGGCTTAAAATAAAAGCACTACTAAGGGTTGTACATCAATACACTTGAAATCATTCAGTGCTTTGGGGGATTAATCAGTTATGTTTGCTAGGCAATCTACAGGAGTTTACAAGGAAGAGAAGGAGAAGAAGGACTCCTAAGTCCCTCAGTCCTGAAGACTTGTTCATTTTTGGCTGTACAGTGGTTGGAAGAGCTTAGAAATAGCTTAGAAAAATTAGGAAAGATGTTAGTAGTTGTGGGTAGTAGTGGTGAATGTAAGAGATGGTCACCCTGCACGGCCAGTTCCACACCTGAGATTCACGGTCTCAGTTAGAGGTGTCAAGAACTCAACACTGGCTTGCAGCTGGACCCTGAAGGGTCATGTCTGCACTCTGTCATACTGTGCCTCCACCTCTTTGTCTGTTCTTACTTTAATATAAGAATTTTGCTTTCCCACACAGAATTAAATGGTGGCAGTGCTTTGCTTTTCTTCCACCCTGCTAGGCAAATTCGTTTGTTAATCTGTCTCTAAAGTGATATGTACTAAAAAGGAGGGCAGGCTGTAGCTTTCTAGCTGCTTGTTGAGTGTATATGGAGGCATGACCTACAAAATGAGATATCTGGGGGGAAAATGTTAGTGTCACAATATTTAGAATTCTGTGACTCATAGAATAGACCAGAATAGATCTAAATATAAATGTCTTAATTTTTTAAACTTTACATCTAAATCTAATACAATTGAAATGAAGACCTACTGAAAAAGGGTATAGCACAAAAGCATTTCACTGGATCACATCTAACCATAATACCTCTAACATGTGGTCTGGGATTCTGATATCCAAGGCTGAAATTATTTTTTTGGTAATTTTTTTAGTAATTAGTAATTTGTCAATACTTTAGTAGTATTAAAACCCTAGAACAAGACAAAGTGCATATATAATCTCAGTCATGTAAAATGTCCTGAATAGTAGACAAACTCTTCTTTGCTTTCATGTTGATTAAAATGATGGATTTGTTCTAAGTGATAATGGTAATGAAGTGTGTTAAGGTCCAGAAGACTTTACAAGGACAGAACCTCATTATTCTTTGCTTTGGACATGCTGTTTGTAGGTTTCTAAAGCGACCTAGATTTTGATCAGGAATTTTCAAATTTGAGAATCTCAGCTCTTCTTAAAGAGCATGGTTGATGCATCTGTGGTAAATTTTATCATACAGTGCTTTTGTTTAATTAGATTGTGAACTCTCAATGACTTCCTGAGAGTAAATTTTCTTGAGAGGAGAATTAGAAAACATTAGATGAGGTAGAGGACTTGAGAATACTTGTCCAGAAGAGATTGATAAGAATATAACTAGGACAGCTGTGAGCTGTGCTTTAAAATTGGAAATGATGCTAGTAAGTGATTTTCAATTCTGATTTTAAATAGTCTCTGAAATTGTCTTCCACCAAAGCTTCTTTGAATTAAATTTTGTTTAGTAATCAGGACTGCTACATATGAAGTCTTCTGGAGCTCATTACACACAAGGAGAGGGTGAGAGTTGGATTCGCTCATCTCTCAGAGGAGAAGGCTGTTGGAGGTATCTTATTGCTGTCTACAGCTACCTCATGGGAGGATCTAAAAAAGATTCTTCTCGGAGAGATGCAGTGTCAGGATGGGAGGCAGCAGATAAAAGTTAGGATATAAAAAAATTTCATTAAATATGAGGATTTTAATTTTTTTCCCCATGATAATGATCACACAGTGGAACAAGTTACCCTGCTTCCTTGTAGATATTTGGATCTTGACTGAGCCTTGTCCTTTTGACTCTTGCTTTGAACGGGGGTTGTATGAAGTGACAAAAATTATTCTGTGGTTCTACTCTTTGCTGTATTTGAAGTTTCAAGAGAGCACATTAGTACACTCAAACTCTTTCAAGACTCAGTTTTGCAAGTTCTCTTTCCATTCTTTTAGGCATGGGCCAGCATTTAGGGATCAGCTGAGATGTGTGGGTTGTGCAGGCGTTGGTTCTGGAAACACCCTGGAAGACAGACTGCCATACTAAGGCCAAGTCTTAAGACCACATGATAAGCTGGAGAATAATGGAAGATGAGGAGTGGAAAATGGGAGTAGGCTCTCTAGGCAGCACAGACATCACTGATGCCTCTGGGTCCAGCAACTCCTTCAGAAGCAAGAGGAGCCTCAGTGACAGTTCTGTCCCTTCTGGTGACGCTCTGGCTATGCCAAGCAGGAAGCAGGTGCAGTAGTCACACGGATACAGTAAGCAGGTTGGAATGTCAGGAACTCTCCTGGAAGTTGTGTAGAGGAAAGGCCTTTCTTAAAGGCTTTTGGGAAGAGCATTTCATTTCCTCTTGTGAGAATAAGGTTTGCTTTCTGGTAACCAACATAGTTTGTAAGAGCCAAAATTATCTTCAGTGAGCGTTCATCTCACGTACCCAGCTGAGATAACTGACAAACAGTTCAGCCACAAGAGGTGTCATTGAAATGGGGTTGATTTATGTTTTAATGCTATTGGTGATGTCCAGGTCACAACTAGAGTCTTCATTTTCTGCTGATGAGAAAAAACTTGAGTTGTGCAGATGGTAACGCCAATGGACAGACCCAGCTATTCCCAGAGCAGCAAAGATGAGAAGAAAGGAGACCTGGAAATATTAGTAACAATAGGTTAGAAGCACTAGACAGAACTTACTCAACCTCAAGAAATCAGAAGTCCAGCTGTGGTGATAACTCAGCAAACTCTTCTCCAAACCTTCTCCAGCTTTATTCCAAAACATTATGCTAGTTTTTCAGGTCTTCTGTAGATATCGGAATGGAGATATTTACCCCAAAGCTCAGATCAGGTACTGGCCTAATTTACTCTGCTGTGCAATAGTGCTGAAGCATTTGAATGGTGTTTCATTGAATCATAGGGTAACTTACTGCCTCTTGTCCAGTGGGATGAAGATGAACACTTCAGGTCCCCAAGCCACCATAAAATCAATGTCATTCACATTAATTATAATATAAGCAAAAGGTCCAGAGTTACAAAACTGCATAACTGAAATACCTGTCATTTTGTATAATTTTGGAAGGCATTTTAATTAAGACAACATCAGCTTACACTTCCTTTACTCTCGGAAGAGCTGGCATCTGGTGAAAAGGCAGATGTTGGGAGACAAAAAGATTTCTGGAGGGTGGCAGGGTTAACTTCTTGACTCAGATATTGGAAGGGCCAGTTGTGGTGATTCACAGCAGAATCTGCTGCTGCCCAGTAACGGCAAAGGTTTGGTTGAAGATGTGGTAATCATGGCTGCAGTGACCATGATATGTATTGCTGTAAATCAGGATTTGGCGCTACTTGCCCTTGGTATTAATCTTGTCCTCTACCCACAAGGCATTACATGAGATGTAAATGATTTGTTTCCATTCATCAAATTCATAAGCTATGCCTATATCTGTGAAACATATTTTTTAAAAAATATAGCAGAGTTCATAATCTGTATTAAAAAAAAGGAAAAGCATCCGTGTATTAGGCCATCAAGAGTCAAAAGCATAATTTGAAATGATAAACGTATCCATTTTAAGTTACACATTACTTTGCATAGTTAATATCACTATAATTAGTCATAGTTCCTGTAATTTATTGAAAAAGATGCTCAGCCCCTCTAGTGTACTACAGTGATGAATGTTGGAAGTGCAACTTTGGAAGCAGGAATCAAGAAAATTAGTAACAGTTGGAGAATTAGCATGTAAATCAATAATATCCTTTCTCTTGCATCTTGAAAACTGAGGGCATACATCACACGCTACATAACGAAAGGGAGGGCAGAAGTTAGAATTGTAACTTCTTTTACATTACTAGGTCTGCTTTTACTGCAAGAGCTGTTTAAAATAATTTCAAACGTTAGAGTAAATCTCTAGTAAATATTTAAACTATGTATAACTAGTCACAAATAAATTAAGCTGATTTTATGCATTCTCTCTAATTAGAAGGGCACAGCATTTGTTGAAACGTGATTAGTATTATTCATTAAGCAAAAAATTCTCATTTGTATCTTATTATCACTATTCTGCATAAACCAACACAATTTGTCATGAACTCCCTCATTTGCTGTATCCTCAAATAGCAGATTATGCTTATTTTTCATTTGGACAGTGGAAAATAAAGCCAGGTGTTTGGCAGCACCAGAGTGTTCAGGTGTAACTGTGCCAGTGATGGTACATTACTAGCAGCGTGGATGAAGAATGAGGCATGGAGAATCTTGGGACTGAGGTGCCTTGAGGCCCATCCCTTTAGAGTGGTCCTGCTGATGAGACAGGTGGTGTTGCATAGGACTGAAAAAAGAGAAACTTTTTTGTAAAGTCAGCCTTTCACCTTCAAATGGAAATGAGAGGTGCTGCACTGTAACACTTGGATGTGTTTGTGACTAAACTCTCTATGATAGACACTTATGTATTAAAGTTTTCTAAAGCTAAAATACTGTCTGTTACTGCGCAGAGATCACTGTCACTGTCTGAAAAGAATGGGCACAATATTGCATGGGCAGTATTATGTATTTATATACATAAATATTTACATGTGACCTTGATTGTAGTAAATTATGCAGGATAACTAATTCACTGCCTGCATATTCTCCCTTTCTCTCATCTCTTTGCAAATGTCATATTTAATTCTGCCCTCACTCACATGCATGTAGACCCTCAGTAATACTGCTGGACTCAATGGTGCTGAGTTGGTGTAGGGTGGGTTGGAACAGTGTAGGCAGCTTTCTACATCAGCTCACTGGGCTTGTGCATTAAAAACTGTGTGAACCCTGAATGGGCATCACAAAGTTTGGTTTCTTCTGACTTTGTCACTATCATGTGGTTTCTTTTGTGTCTTTAAGCTGGGATTCTAGGGGTAATGGTATCCTAAGGGATATATTCACCATTAATGGTAAGGGCAAAAAGTACTGGAAAATTGTAAGGCATTGTTACTTCTCCATTAGATAGATGAGAATGTGTCTTGGACCCCCAACAGAATATTAAAGGAATTGTCTGAGTGTTAGAACTGTTTCCTACAGCATCTACAGTTTTTCACATCTGTTGGAATTTGGCTATCAGGCGGTGGGTTAAATTGTTTTAGGGCCTTTGATAAATACATATAGGGATCAAGAACAGTTTTGGCTATATAGACAGCTAGATCAAACCTCTCTGGATGGCAGATTGTTTGAATTTTTCACTGTTTTCTTAAAATTAGATGGTCTTGAGTGGCCCAGGAAGTTCTAGATAGCATAGTAAGTGATATCCTTCCCAGTAAATGGTAGCATGGAACCATACTAAGACCTGTGTACTTATTCTTTACAGTTCCCTTTTTTGCCTTTGGCAATAAAGTTGCTTCTTTATCAAAATGGACTCTCACAAAAATTTTACATTGAATCTGATGTCTGGTCTTACCTTTGAAGCAAGGAAACAATGAGACAGTCTTGCCTATGTTATGGTACATAAATCTATTGACATTCTTGCAAGAAGTATGACATGAAATTTTCATTCCAAGATAAAAGCAGAGGAAAAGTTATTTGCAACATAACCCAATAACAGTGAAAAGTCCTATGCAGAGCAATAGTGAAAACGAGGGACTCTGTATATGGTCATGCTAAAATTGTGAAAGTGTGCTTCCAGACATAAACCCCACATTCTGACATTTGAAAATTCATTAATGTTATATTTATTTACCGTTGCTCATGTGTATCTTGTCTATGAGTTTCTATGACTAGTTTATTCCATTTTACTGAATATGTACTTGTGAATTACAAATCCGAACTGTGAATAGCTTAAACAGCTAGTAAGAGAAACAATTACATTTTCTTTCTCTCGAACATGCAATTTTAATTTTCATAATTCTATAAAAACATATCCCCCACAATGCAGGTCTGCCAGGAGGCCTGAAATCTGCAGGCTATGGCCTCTCAGGCTGTTTTCCAGTGACTCATTTTTAATTTTATAGAATCATTATCTCTAGCTAGTAAATTAACAACAGCCTATAGTGCACACACACTGTCATCCATCTGCTTAAGGCTCTTGTTATTTGACACCAGTCTTGTATCTATAGACTTCATCTGGTATTCAAAAGCTATCAACCCTGCCTCCAAGATAGCCCACCTTCTGGCTCCAGGCTAGAAGAGTGACTCTCCATTTCCAAGTCTAATGAACACAGAGCCACCAGCAGCTTTTCCATTAAGGATCTAGCCTTCTTAGAAAACAGAGAGTGTTGGAATTACTTGGATCCAGAACTGCATGGAAGAGTGTTCCTTAGGCAGCCTGGCTTCTGTCAAGCAGGATATTCGGTGTTACCTCCCGTTTGGAGTGTGTTGGACATTAGTGTTTATGCATTTTACTGCATTTTGAGGAGTGGAGTGTATTAACAGATGAAATTCTTTACATTGTCTTTCAAATTATGAACACCATTTCTAGGGAGTTTTGAAAAATGCTTGTGATATCAAAAATCTCATGACTGGTATGAATCCCCCAAATGAGAGGAAGCCATGTACATTAATATATTCAACCGTTATATGGTTGGAGAGGAGCAACAATTTCACTGTCACTAAATTTTGTTTTATTCCTAATTTGGCTACAAATGAGGTAATTTGTATTTTTGTAAATAATTTATATGTGAACTGATGTATTCTGTGAAGGAGTGGTAAGGATTTAACAGAGAATTGTGTCTCCTGGACAAACTTCAGTCATCACAGGATAGAAGAAGTTGACAACACCAACTGCTCAGTCAAGGTCAGGGAACTTATTGCAAGAGTAGTTGAGGAAAAGGGGCTTTGAGAGAATCAGTCTTTAACTGGTATTTGTGAGACTTTTAAACTTCCTTTTGAATAGAAAGGATCAGGTTGTTTTGAGGAATGTGGTGACTCTTTCACAAAAGTAATGTTAACTGTGTATATTATTTAATAACATTGCCAGTTATGTGAACCATTTTCTTGTAATTTTTATGGAGAATACAAGCAGTAGCTTCAAAATTCTTTTTTAAAAAGTTCTTTAAAATTCTTGTATGTGCATCAAATATGAAACTGCCCTAGATTAATAAAAATATGACAATATATTTGATTGCTATTTACTTGTTTTTATTTCTGTTGGGTTGTGTTTTATCAAATGTTTAATTTCATTACATAGGGACATAATTTAAAATAAAAAGCCCCTTATGCTTAATCTTAGTAATATGTGATGACAGCATCAAATTAAAGAGAAATAGCCGTTGCTTTCTGCTCTTTAAGAAAATAAGATTTGTATGTAAACAATTTAAAATAAATTGCTGATTTGCTTTCAATTATATAGTATATAAAGCATTAGTAATGGAAGCAAATTAGGCATGATTTTTATTTATATATTATCAATGGGGAAAATTGGCCCTTCACCAAATGAAGCCTTCATTCTACAAGCATTTGGTTAATTCCTTACCTTTAGGCATCTAATTAATCCTCCCAAAGTCAGGGAGACAAATTCTGTGATTGTTTAACTGTCTGCAGGTTTGGAGGTCAAACACAAACTCAAACTCAGCCTGGAGAGCATACAGGGAAAATGCCATAGGGTGTGAAAGCAGCACTGGGATTGCAGTGCAGTGTGCAATATTTCCTTGCCAAATTCACTGTGGATTTGTCAGACTTGGCTTTTGGTTGTGAAGGCCAGTTAGTTTGCCAGTATCCTTCACTAGGTAAGCGAGCAGGTGTTTATATCTTCATTTTACAAATGCAGGAAGTGGTTTGCTGAAGGCTGCAAACTCAAGAACCTGTTACTGGAATGAAGGTTAGAGCAGAGAAGCTCTTGGTTCCTGGTTCTGCATTCAGTACACAGCAAAATGCCATTCTGCAAGAAAATTTGTGGAAATATGTACATAAATTGTAACTATAAACATGTAGCTTATAATAAATATGTAACAGTATATATGCACTGGTAGACAATGAGTATTAGAGGAATAATCAGTAATCCTGTCTGATGGTGTGCAAGACTCCTTATGGTGCTTTAGAAATAATCATCCATTCTGTAAAAGATTCTTATACTGTACACCTCTTGCTACATAGAACTGCGTCCCCATACAGAATTAAGCATGCAGTACCCCATCTTCCATGGGATCTTTCATGTATTGTTTGTGTTACTTGTTGTCAGTTGTTTCAGCAGGATGAGTTTATTAGGGTGGATAATGGACAGACATTGTATTCTGCTTTTCAATTTATAAATGAACAAATGATATTTCCAATTGTTAAAAGTGGACTATGGATGAAAGATAAATACTAGATTTCTATTTTTGTGGGTCACCATTGCTTATGTAGATAATAACATCTCCTTCTCCATCTCCTCTCTCCTCCTTCTTCTTCATAACTAGCAAAGTATGTATTCAGTATTTGTGCAGTAAGATATTCATTAAATAATGATATTTAGTTAATGAAACTGAATAGTAGGGTGACCAAATTTTAAAATAAGCCCAAGAAAAAGACTTGAAAAGATGTTGTTAATGAAAAGAACACTGTAGGAGAAATACTTTCTAGGAAAAGGATGAACAACAGATAATTTCAAGGTAATGTAAAAACTTCCATCTCAACCTCTGTCCCTTTTATTCTTTCCCCATAACTCATGGTCTGTGCACTCTGAAATCTTTCTCTTCAACCTCCCACAAGCTGATGGTGAAAATCTCCATGTGTAAGCTCCTTTCTTATCCTTCATACACATTTCAGAAACATAGGCAAAGAAACACTCATTCCTCTACAAACTGGAAGTTTCTGCCTGCCTTAACCACCTTCCAAAGCTGCCATGACTACCAGTTTTTGCCTCTTTATAGGATTAAAAGCTTAGTGATACATCCATTGCATCCCTTATAAAAATATTTCAAAATTATCTTCTTGAATTGAGATACAATCCCTGAGTAAATGATATGTTTAGAGACATAGGTCAGAGATGAAATTGTACTTTGGGTCTTAACTGTTCTTTTTCAGTAAGAGCTCATGTGAGATTTACACCGACTTGGACAATAAGTGACTTAAGATCTGTAGATTGTTGACCCATTCTCTAGGAAATAACTTTGTTTTCAGCATAGACATGCCTATTTTTCAAGCATTTCTAGGTGTTTGGACTCAAGTAAATAAAAATTTAAAGCTACAGGTGTCTGTCTATAGCTTATCAAGGTATTTTCAGGTTTTCCTTATCAAAAATTCAAATTAGTTTCTTTGATTATGTTTGAAATGCTGCGGTGGTAGGGTGGAAGACACTGAAGTAGGGCCTCTGTACATGGAGCTTTATTCTTGTTGTGGCAGAAAATTTGTGCCCTTCAAGCTCTTATTTAGGATCCTTTTTTGTCCATTTCTGTGCTGGAATCTTTAATAATTTTTGTATTCTGCAATGTGCAGCTGAGTAGTGAAAGAAGGCTGAGAAAACACTACTTGGAAACAATAGCTGGGTGCCCATGATTTCTGTGATGTTCAGGACAATATATCTGTATTTTAATCAGCTGGCTGTAAATGAAGAAGCATGCCATTGTATGATTAATGAAAAGTGCTGGGCTTAGTTATGGTAATATATGTATGTTAGAGGTTTAAACTCTTGTGTGTAGCTATTCAGGTTTGCTATTAACATCAGCAGCATTGCACTGAGGTCGGACTGGCTGTACAACCCTCAGCAAAAGGAAATGCACTTTTATTCAGTGGGGGTACAAAGTTAACCATTAAGGTCCATAAACCCAAATGTTTTGATAGGAAAAACAATTGCTGTAGACAGAAGCAGAGTCAGACTGCACAGAGATCAGTTCAATAGGCAGGAGTTCTTGATGTGTTATAAGGCAGTGGCTTCCCAACTCTTGGGACAAACTGCAGTTTGATCGACTGCCAATAAGTGAGATCATACTCGTATCTTTTTTATTTGTTTATTTTTAATTTGTGAGCAAAGACTGTGCTCATTAAAGTGAGGAACTCCACACTTCTTTTAGCCAAGTGTTACCATATTCTACATAATGAATTGTGTACACTTCTATCCTTTTCAGTCGTTCATCTAATTTTCCTTGGAATTGCATGAAATACTTCATTATTCAAATATTTTTCCAGTCTCTACTATTTATATTTCTGGTACAAACCTGCATTTGATTACACTCATATAGTGGATGCTTTGTCCTTCATATGTGGATGTGAACTTGTTGCCCTTTTTGTTTTGTTTTGTTTTGACATATAAGTGAAAAGATTGACCAAGTAAATAAATTAAAGTTATTCTCTATATTTTGGGACCTATAATGACTTCAATGAATTTGAATTACTGTAGAACTTTACAGCTTTCTGTTGTTTTCTGGTCTTACCATAGAGTAGAAAATATTTTCATTATCTACTTTTAGCAAAATAACTAATTTTTTTCTTTGTTTCTTATTTTTTAATAGTGACATGGCCCATGTTTTTCTTTTTTGAATTTTGTTGGATTAATAATTGAGTTTATTAGGGAAGTACTGAGAAGATCTGTTCTTCCCTGTGGCAGATAGGTGATGGTGGCTTAATGCCTTGGCCACAAGGCTAAGGAATATCAGATTGCTGAGGCCTGTGACAATTAAAATATCCAGATTGTGTCTGTGAATGTTTTCACTTTTGAAAATGTAAACTTTTAGCATTAATGCTGCCATTACCAGAATGTTGCTGGCATTGCTCCTGTGTTAGAAGATAATTACTGGACTCATTCCTGACACGTAACGCTTCTTCTCTCCAGGGAGGTGGGTGGATGAACACAGAGTCATTGCTGAACTACTGAAGTTGGGTGAGTTCTGTTGCCTTCATTGATCCTGTGTGGCTTTCAAAATATGGATGGAGTTGATGGAGAAAGCATCTGTGTAGTTCACATTACTAGAAGAATTTGTTTATTATTCTTTGCACTGAGGTTGTTCCTATTCTTGTGTGCCTGGTAAACAGTTTGATTTTTGATTGCTTTTTAGGCTTTTCAGATGACCTACATGGAACTTCTTATTTTGATTTTTACTGACTAAGGTGTTTTTAAGTTATTTCCTGCTTTGCCACTCTGTAAAAACATAGAAAATTCACCTTAGCTTGGAGGACTATCACAGGTGCTATGAACTACATAACACTTCATAATAAATGCATTTCCCAGATACAGACTAAAGAATCTGTTGGATGTCCTGGTGTATCTTACCTAGATGGAGAGTTAATGCTGTAGACCTGGACTATAACAAATGGAAAGAAAAAAGCATTACAGTGTGATCCAGGGATCATTTCTTCACCTAGTCAAACACACATTTCCCACCTTTCTGTCCTTCCTTCATGGTCCTTCCTGTGTTGAAGATGATCCTATGCAGTACCTCAAAAGCACTATTTTGCCCTGAATCAAGTGCCACACTTTCTTCTGCCAGACAGTGCAGAAGCATTATGTTTGGAACTTTGGTGGACTGCCAGCTCCATTTGCTGTGTGGAGGGACAGGAAAAGGATGGAAAGTACCATCCTTTGTCAAGCCTTCCATTCCCTACAGAATGTATTAACAAGTCTGAAAGCAGCTGTGCTTACTCCTGCTGTAAGAATGGTAGATCCAAAAAAGGGCAACCATCCCTTCCCATGCCATAAGTTTCAGTCTACCTACATCATTACAGTTCCTTCTTTAGACTCAAGAAGGAAAGTTAAAGAGCAAATGAGAAAATTTTAGAAAGTTATGAAATTAGAGAAAACCAAGTAACTGTCAACTGGACTTTCATTACTCCTTATTTATAACAACAATGAAATTGCAAAGAATTAGGTAGAACACTTGAACTCCCATGAAATATGTTATGTACTGCATACATTGTTGAGTTGTTGAGTTTTGACTGTTTAAGTCAACTTTTTCTGTAGTTTCCTTGTCATACATCTCAATGTCAGCAACATCTGCAATGGAATTGCAGTGTGGATCAGTGCAGATTATCACCAGTTAAAAAGAGTCAAAAGCATATTTTAGGTAACATGGTTTCTTCAGTTTATTTCTTTGGTTAATCTATTCATATGTTTTCAATAAAACCTTCCATTAAATACAAAAAGTATGTACAGCACGATATGTGAAGGATTTTGGTTTTGGCATAGCATTTTGTTGGCCAAGATCAAATCCTACCATTTGATCTCCTCTTCTGATCTGAGCTCCAAATATTCCTTGTTTATTTAGGAGTGCTCTAAAGAGGGATTTCAGCTCTCTGTTTTGACACAGATAAAGTTAAGAGAAGTACTCTTAACTTCATGTGCATCCCTATAATCAACCAGGAAAATAGGAAATTATTCAATTCAGAGGATCATTCCTTAAACATTATTCTCCAACTGAGTAGACATCATGGGGGAATCTTTCCTCTTAACAGTGTGATTTTATGTCATTAAAAAAAAAAATCAAAGTTTCAGTAATTTCAGCTGGAAGTTTTTGGCTGTACTCCTGCCTCACTAAGCATTAAATGTAGTTTTCAGAACAATCTCAGAGATGTCCAGAAATCAAAAAAGAAGGAAAGGAAACCATATTCCCCAGCCCCAGAGGCAATTTTGAAAATACAATTCTAGTTATTATTGGATCTTATTATCTATACAAGACTTCTGCCTTACTTTTGTTACCACGAGAAATACTTTTTCTGAGAGTACTGTTGCTGAAGATAATGTTTGTCCCTGATTGATTGCCTTTGAGATGGTGACACTTCTCATTTTATGAAAATATTATAGTGCTCTGAACACTGAACTGAAAAGCTCTAGGGGTGAACAAAGAGCTGTCTAGGACACCAAGACCAGTGCTACAAGTTAGGTAGTGTTTGAACAGGGGAAGGATGGCCTGTCTCGGTCTCTGCAAGTGTTCCCCACAAGGCTTTGTTAGCTTTGTTTGGTTCTGAGTAAGAGATCAGCATTTGCTAGCAGTCCTGCTAGTTTAACCTTTAGTTAGCACCAGCTTTGCTTTCTCTGTGAGCCCCTGCAAACACTTTGCTTGAATATTGTAGAGACAAACAACCTGCTAGTTTCAGGGAAGTGCTTTTAGGATCAGAGTTCTTTGTAGTAATTTATTGGCCCTGATAGTCAAGGTTTTGAATCAGTGTGACTCTCCCCGTTACCCAATTATAATTAGTTTTTTTGTAATATAAGAATTACTAGTGAAATCAGTATTCATTGCATCTTCAGTGGCATATATTTGTAGTTTCTGGTATCTTCTGTTATTTGTGTGTGAACAAATGGTGTATTTGGCCTTAGAGCAGCACAATGCCCTTGTGAGTGCAGCTGCCTAAATACACATTACATGTGTGTATGGCATCCAGCTCTCCCAGGAGTCACGGGCGACGCACACGTATGTGTTCCTCAGGGATACATGGGCATCATAATACACCATCCTCCTGATTTAATGGGCCTTTTGCTACATTCCACATGCCCAAAATAGGAAAGGAAAAGAACAACCAGGCTCTGTGTTGTTTTGTTTGCAAGTCTTTACTTCTGCCAGGACATAGAAGCAGCCAGAGCCCAGTGGACTGTTTGTGAACACTGAGTAGTCTGAGTGTTCAGTGACTCAGGGTGAGCTCAGAAGCAGAATTGCATAAGCATTTGCAATATGGAGCAGAATGCACTTAGATTAAAAAATATACAGGATTGGAGTGCTTCTTGCATACAGTAGGCCTAGCTATTTCAGAGATGAACATAAGCAGATTTCTGAGGTTCTGAATGCAAATCTAGGTGGAACTGTTTGAATTTACAAAATAAATAAAGAAAATATCCCCAAATGAAGCCTAGCTTGAAGGACTGAACATGCTAGTAGCAGGTTCTGCTTCAGACTTCAAGAGACAAGGTACGTTAGTGTGTATCAGTTAGTTTAATTTATTCAGTGTCATTGCTATATCACAACCTTCTGTTTGATTTTCTTATAAACTAATAATTTCCTGAATGAACTAATACTGCCATAGCCACTAGTACCTCTGCCTTGTAGAAGTTTTTTATTGTTGTGTATGCAACTAAATTGAAATATCTTTCACTTGAAATATTGACTTTAATATCTCATTTGAAAAATTCATGAAGCCTTTGATGTTAAATCCATACTCAATTTAGCCAAATGCCATTAGAATATGCAATATGCCTGAATACAGAGAGCATTATTGTCTGTGTTTCTGCAGAAGAATTACATTTTATGACTGTAACGTCAGGATCTTTTTTGGATTTGTTCATGAAGAAAAGAAAGAGAAAGGCAGCACATTAGAAGCAAAATGAAAAGTGGTATTGATTAGGCTCTCATTTACCCTCTCTTTGCTTGAATCCCTAAATGCATGGAAATAAGGGTTGTACCACAGCAAGTAACAATGCTCTGTAATGAATGGAACAATCTTTAGAAAATTAGTGTAAACACGTACGATAGTGCACAGATGTTGCTCCTAGTAACTGTCATACATTTATTTTACATCTCCATTTACATACATCTCTTTATTTCCTAATAGTATCATAATAGAAACATGACAATAGTTAATGATTTCATAAAACATGGAATGTAAAGCTGACAGAGAGGTAGAACATTAATTGAAACCTATAGCTATAGTACATTAGAATTACATCTCCTAAATGACTCCTGATAAAAATATCCCTCTTCTACAGAGAAAGACAAAGACAGGTAAAAAACTAGGCTTTCAACAAATTAATTTTTTCTTCCAGTAAAACAGACTGGCAAATGTTGCAAAATCTCCTGAGTGCTAATAGAATCGTATTTGCCTTTAGTAATTTATGGGCACTTTTCCTCCAGCTATCGATCACAGTTGAAAAAAGTAAACTGCATTAACATTTTAGGCAATAATGGCTCCAGAAAATGTTTGATTTTTATCACTACCAAACCTGATGTCATGAAACTTGGTTCTTCAGCAGAAGAGGGAGAACTGAGTGCATCCAGCCTGTAGTGTGTTTATGCAAGTGCCCAGAACAAACTGGGTGTTAACTGATGTTTTCAGCTTGTTACGTTATTCTAGAACATAAAAAGTAAGGTGATGTCACAAGTGAGGAGACTGCTGTGCGGCAGTGATGAGGTGTCCAGGGTACCTTGGGGTCTCTGAGGATGCCAAGGAGCGCTGAAGGGACTGAAGGGGAGCTGCTGTCTGCCACCATCCCCTGGCCAGTGCCTGGGACACGAACTGCCTCTGCCTCCTCCGCTGCCGCCTTTGCCCAGCCTGTCACCGCTACCCAGGGGACCATCACAGCCGTCTGAAGAAAGATCATACTGGAAAAAGAGCACGTTTTAAAATTTCCAAAGGGAAACTGGACCCCAACGAGCTTACGTAGATGTCTATTAAAGTGGACGGTGCAAAATGCCAGACTAAGGGTGCTGAAAGCTCTGTGAATAAATCCAGAGCTTTAGTGCCTGGGATTTTAGACTTGGAACTGGGGGAAGCTGTTCGGTCAGTGGTGATGACTCGTGTTGTCAGATAGTCCTGAATGCTCTAGAAACATAGGATTATACAGGATAGTTACTGGACTTGAATTTCTACAGAATATTTATATATTATGAGAGGAAACAGCTTCATTTCAATAGGTAATACTTTAAAAATGCCAATTTTTAGTGTTAATAGCTGAACTTACCTCTTCATTATTGGAAGCAATGCTGTAAGATAGATTGACTTTGAAAGTGAAATTAGATTTGGAGTTTTAGATTTTATGTTAGATTTCTGGTTTTACCATAGGCCTTTACCATTTGCAGAAGTCTGTGATCTACAAAAGTGAGTTTAATGAAACTTCTTCTTACATTAGTGTTATTGTAGATGACAACATAGCACAACAGATTGATACTTGGTTTCTGTATAATTAATTTTGACAACAAAGAACACATGGAATTAGTGTACAAACTGAAACTGCAATCTTTCTGATTCCTTTCACTGCTCAGGTTTTCCCTACTTTTATGTCTTTGGAGCAATGAAATTATATTGCTGTTTGGTCATATGTTAAATTAATTGTGACAAGTTAAAATAGATGTTAAAGCAAGCATCCTACAAATTAATTAACAATTGATTAGTACAGTTTATAAATTTCATAAGAAGAAGAATCTTGCATATTCTGAGTACAAATGAAAGTTAAATATTTCCACATCCTGGAAGAAATTTGTGAGTTGAAGATCATGTAAATGATATGATCTCTATTATGTAGAACAAAATTAATATCTTTGCTTGTACTTTAAACAAATGTGCAAACATTTCTTGGAGATCTCACACCCTAGTGCTTTTTCTTCAACTGAAAAAAAGAACATCAGAACCACTGATCCTCAGAAGATTATTTTTTATATTATGCCAAAAAAATGAAGTAGTCTCAAGTATATATCAGGATGTAGCATATAGTTTATGTGTACCACTGAATCTGATACAAGTGAATAAAAACTTATTAGAGAAATTCATTTGCCATGCCTGAAGCCTTTACAGTGAACAGTTTTACAGATCTCATTTTTCAGATCTGAATTTTATTTCAGAAGCTTTGCAGTATGCTGACTAATGAAGAATTGTGAGAAAGAACACAAAAGTTGTATCAAAAAGAAGGTAACTTTCAACTGCAATTTAGAAATATCGCACAAATCAGCATGTGGCTGTACACCTGTGCATATCAAACGTGAAAACAAATTGCATCCTTTTTTTGGATCACCTAGTCAATGGTGTTGAGTTTCTGACTTTTAGTTTCAAACAGGTAAGATAAGGTGGCCTGTTCAGCCCATGTTATTAAAGAAATTGGTTCACCTATTTGATTTCATGTCATTGTAGTTCCAACCATTCATTTATTCAATAAACAGTTTGGTATGTTCTGAGAAATAATGAATATTGATTAAAAAATCAATCACTTATTAAGAAACAGGGAAATTGTTTATCCAATCAATTTTAATTTTTGATTTGTTATTTATATTTTCCAATTTAATCCACCCCTCCCTTAGGCTCCCAGACTACCCAGGAAATCAGGAGGAAGGGCAGAGTGATGCTGGCAGCAACTGTGCAAAGAACACAAACCCTAATGCATTCATTTCAGATTGGACTGGTGGAAATAGGCCATAATAAAGGAGACTGTGATTGAGAACTGTGGATACATTACCTCATTCACCTTTGGCTATTGCACTGAAACTTTAACTTTTAATATGATTTATGAGGTTCTCTGCTTCCTACCTATTACATCACTTAACTCTGACACTGTCAAAACACAATAGTTACAAAAATATTACGGATTTCATCTAAGCTGGCAGAGATTCTGAATATGGAGGCTGAATGCACAAGACAGTGAGAGATACCTGTACAAGTGCTCTGGAGCATTTATCCATTCTCTTGATGAGACCTAAGCCATGAAAAGAGGTGTTGAATATCCCCTTTTTGCAGGAGAACAGACAAACCAACTGATCCTTTTAATCTGAATATGTGCACGGAGTCTAGTTTCATTGTTCATTACACTAATGAAGAAAACTACCTTGATACATACAGGCAGTAAACAGATATTCCTCCATCCCTGATGAGTAGTTTAGTCTCTTCGGGATTTTCATTTAGAAGTTGGAAAAAATTTCCCTCGGTTCTGCCTTTGAATTTGCCTGAGTGAGGAATCTTCCCTCCCCACCATCATGTGTGACCAAATGTAGGTCTTCTTTTTAATAAAGCAGAGGTGTGCTAATCTGTTTATATTTAAAGTTGGTATTAACTGTGCTTTGCTTACCTGATGATCTCTCACACCTAACTTCATGTCAGAATACTATTTTTTTTAAGAAATATGGAAATACACTTGTAAAGAATGGGGTAGATATTTTACAGATGAAAAGTTTTTTTAAAGGACTTTCTTTCATGGGAGAGGATGTGGAAACACTACTTGCAATCTGTCACACTGCTTTTGTGAGCCTTGAGTTGGTCAGTAAAGACTCACCTTCTTGTGAATAGATGAAAAGTGAGAATGCATGAGAAAAAACCAAATAGGCAGAGCCAAAGTCCAGGGCTGTGTGGTCTGAGATCTGCAAGGGAAGGAGGGTGTCTTCTCCAAAGAATGGAGATTCAGTCCTTGTGTGTATTTCAGCCTCTGTGGAAAACCAAGGCTCTGAGGTATGATTAGCAGTGTTAAGTAATCAAACCTTACTCATACTAATTGTGTTGTTAGTCTTTCAAGTATGGAAGAGTAAGGGAAGAACTATTTTTTTTTTTTTTCTGCAGTAAACAAACATTATATGGGAGTTGAGAGTTCAGATTGTACATAAAAGCAGAACTACTATTGTTAACTGGGTTGTGTAGTCCTCCTGCCTTTGAAAATTCTGGGGGAAATTTACCTGGCTGTGTTTATGATCAGTCTTATGGACAGATTTTACAGTTGGCTTTATCCATTGTATTTCCTGGCATTCTGCTTGTTGATGACCTCACTTTCCTCTTAATTTGTATCTTCTTTCATCAGTTTTCAAGGCAGATGAGCTATCCCTTGCCTTTCATTTCACTTACATTCATTCACAAAAGAACTATGATCTGCTCTTTGATTGAAATAAAACCCCCATGTTTTAAATGTCATTTTAATGTTAAAACATAGAGATTATAGTGTAAGAAACCATGACCTGGATGAAGCTAAGTACAACATATACATAAATGTTTAAAAATACTCAAAAATAGCAATACTTTGTTTTACAACTTGGGGATGTGCACAACAAACTTCCCCAGGGTGTCTCATGGATCCAGTTCTACTCTCTGATGATATAGCAGCAGATAGCCATAAAATGTTTTTTGGCTGACAGGGGTCAGTTTAGAAGACTTTGCAAGCATTCAGAAGATTAACTTTAGAACTCTAAAGGTCTTGTTAAGTAATGGGGGAGAAAAACCCCAGGGTTTAATTACATGATGTATGGTCGGGATTTTTGGATTTAAAATCTGGGAGAAAATTACTCCTTGAAGTGTTAGACCTGAGATTCAGTATTCTGCCTGAGTTTTGGTCAAGATAAAGGCTTGTGAAACAGAACAAACAAGCCCCCTTCAAACTCCTGGATTTACCTAGCTAAGAAAAGACTGGGGGTGAATAATGTAAGTTCTAAATGATTACTGTGAATAGGATAGTGACCCGTTGTTCCCTATGTTCACTAAGTGCAGGGCAAGATGTTCTTCTTCCTGTGTGTAAGAAAAGAAATTTGTGTTATAGATCAGGAAAGAAGCAATCTTTCATTCTGTGATGCTAATTGGGGGATGGTGCAGCTATTTTAGGAGGCTGTGTAATTCTCATTATTTTTAAGAAAGAGGTTATACAGAAATCTACAGGTTATTCCTTATTTATATTAGACCCTTCTTCAAAGTGCAAAGCTGCACTGGTTGGTCTACTGAGCTTTTTTTCCTCTCTTCCCTGATAGCATTCCTTGATTAGTTTAACTGTTGATTACTTCTCCCAGATTAAGTCTCTGAATAAGAAATAGTTAAATAATTTGGAGACTAGAAATTACTATTGTTACCCATCATTTTTTGTTTCAGTAATTTCATTGCATTCCTATATTTGGGGGCAGTTGTATACATGGCATTAATGAACACATCTGAGTCTCTGATGAGGGAAGATAAGATGTAATGACAGTTTGGTACAGAGTGAGTTAGACTCAGGTGTTTCTGTGTGTTTATCAGCAGAGGAATGGTGTGAAAAGTTGGATGCAAACACCCAGCCATTATTCCATGAAACCTTTATCTCCTGTAGACCTGATCACAGCAAAAAAAAAGGTAAACAATATTGGTTCTACCAAAAGTTTCATCTGATATCCTTTCTGAGTAATCATTAAATATTCAGGAAGAGTAAGACAGTACTGAATTGCTTCACACATCTGAAAAATGAACTGCATTCAATGTAATACATTGAAAGAGACCACAGCAGTTTTGCACAACACCTGGACTTCCCAAAGAATAGGTATTTTTATAGGTAATCATGAAAATAGATATAGAGATGAAATTTCTTTAAGCTTTCTTCCAAGTTCACAGAGCATTTTGATTAACTTGGATCAGCAGTAATCTTTATTTAAAGGTAAAGCCCAAACACTGTATATATTTGCCAGTTCATGGCTAGTTAAATTTAATTGCATTACATTGCCACAAAACAAATGTAACAGCCTGGAGTACTGTGTGTGTCCAGTGTTTATGTTAAAGGAAGCCATGAGTTTGAACTGAAAGTCTTGTAGAAACGGAATGATGATTAATTTTCTAGGGCAATTGTTCTTTTGAAAAACTTAAATATATGTTCATGCCTCTCTGTCATGACTCTGTCAACAGTTCTGGAAGGGTTTTTCCTGCAAGGACTTCTATGTGCAATGCAGGATAGTCCTGGTGCAGCCACTCCTGAGTGTCAGCAAAGGCCTGTTCTGTTTTCAGGTTAAGGTGTAGTGCAGTTAAATGATGTTGTGATGATTTTGAGTAATTTTAAGAAGTACTTTGTGTTAAATTCTTCATGAAAATGTGAAGAGCTGGTAAGAAAGTACATTTGTTGGTAGTGGACAACCTGGATTCCTCAGGGCCCTGTGTATCAGTCTCTGTGTTCTAAAGGAACCTAGACCCCTCAAGGTGTGATATGACTGGTTGTGAATTGTTCTGGTTTGTCATATTTTCTGCATTATTCTAATCTTCTTGGTATGAATGGAATTGCATCCCTTTTGCTTGACAGCAAAGACAAACATCAAGCTGTCCAGAAGATAGAGTGCCATTTTATTCCTCTTTTGAAATTCTTGATGGGATGGGCGCAACATCAGCAAACACTCAAGAAAGAACCTCCTGACCCTTCAATTATTCTTGCTGACATTTTTATAATAATTTCCTTTTTGAGAAATACTGAGTCCTTTGTGTCAGATAAAAAAACCCCAAAAAACAACCTCAAACTTTATTTAATCATTATTTGGTCAGAACTTGAATTCTACAGTAGTCCTAATTTAAATTAAATTAGTGCTTGGAATGTTATCTTTCCCCCACTACAATTCTTAAAAATTAAGCAAAGCATAGAATCATTATGTTAAAATGGCTGTTTATGATTGTTTTAAACCAAATGGTTTGAACCAGCTTTATTCCCAGTCTAGCATTAAATAGCATGTACACCGTTGCTGTGTAATTGTGGCTACACATTTTAGAATGTTCCTTATGTGTACAGAATGGAGAAAAATCATATTACCATGTTATCCAACATGAAAAACTATTAAAGCCTGCAATTCAAATATGCCTTTTTGAGACTATTGAATTAACAATTAGATTAAAATATGAATTAACTTGTTAAGTAATATTTTATTTTCAAAACCCATTTCCTCTTTATATTATTTATACAGTTGGCGTGTTTGACCAAGAGAATTGATAGATTGTCCCCAATAGGGTAAATATCCTCCGTGATTACTCCTTTAATTGCCAGAGCCATCTTTCTCCTTTCAAATAAAGCAGTATTTAAGAAAATAACTCCATTATTTTTTCTCCAAGCACTGTGCTGTATCCATAAGATGAGCCTGTCCTTCCTGTTTCTGTGTGAAATCACAAACCTTGTACTCTGTGCCTACATAACTTTTTGCAAGCTCACTGTATTAAACCACCCTGTTAGGCAGGACGTTGCCAGGCTTTACTGACACCTGCTAACACCAAGCTGTGCACAATGGATCCTTTGGAGTTCATGGCTGAGTATTCTGATAACAAGATAAAAATAATGCATGGTGTTAAAAACATCAGAGGCTCAATTTAAACAGATGGAAAGGATAGTGTTTATTCACATTCCGAGGCACAAAGCTGCGTATGTTCAGTGCACACTTTGGGTGCTTAATAAGCTCAAGTCCCAATGAATTGGTTCTTGACAGTTATGAATGGTAGACTGGCTACATTAAAGCAATGAGGGAGCTAACAGCAGGTTTGCAACTGGGTTTGAATAAATCATCAACCAAACATATAACGGCATTGTAACAGTAGGCCAAAACCTCTCCAGCCATGTGATTGCTAGTTGCCAGGAGACCATGAATCTTGGGCATTCTGAAAATATTGAAATAATTTTCGCTGTCTCAAATTTATAGAATCTCTGGAAAAATATAATACATTTAAATATATTAAAATGCAACTGCTTTGTCAGGGTACATGAAAAGCTTTTAGACAAAATATGGCTTTTTAACTAAAACAGGTTTTTTGCATATTGATTTGCTTTCTTTTGTATGAATTATAATGTATTTAGAAGGAATATTTGTAAAATGTGATGTGGTATTTAAAATCTTGTCTGTAGTAACTCTGTACCTCCAACAAACATGTGCAAAATTATTGTTGGCCTCTTAGGTGTCCATCCAGCCATCCCTTTTTCTTACATGGGTAACTTTACATTTAATGGGTCCAATGGAGGTCAAATGCACTGCTTTTGTGTTTAAATTTAACTGCATTAACAAGCCTTTAAAAGCTGAGATTTTATACTCTGTCTGCAATTATGTTTCCTGCAAAAAGTTATGTCAGTGGTGGAAGCATTGCATCAAACCCAGTCTTTTTTGCCCCCTTCTTCAGAAGGAGTTTTGCCAGCTGTGCATTTGTGCTATCCACAGATGCAATGTGTATGGGATAGGCCTCATTTACAGTGGGATTTTCAGGCTGTCTTCTAGTTTTGTGGATTGAATGTTGAACTTGATTGAATTGGATCATGCAGATATTTATTCTGATGTGCCAAAGAGGTGGGAGTCAGAATGACTCTCCATAGGCTGCTCATCTGGTTCACAAGGCATCTCCTGCAAAAGCAGCAATTAGTGCTCACCACCAGAACTTGCTGCACAACTTGGGGTAAGTGTGGGAGACCTCAGAGAATGTTCAGAGCAGCTGGAAGATGGAGTTTTCTCTTTTCTAGTTCTGCCGTGAATTTTCTTTGTATGACTTTAGGCAGTTGCTTAGTTTTCCTGGTAATAGGGAAAACTTCCCCTTCTTACAAGAGTCAGGACAAAGAGTTATTTGCTGATTGTAAGGCTGTTGTATTTTCTGATTATAAGGCCACAATTAGTTGTTAACTTACACTAAGAGAAATAGCGGGAAAAAAATCTGATGATGTATGAATTATAAATTCGTGGTATATTTAAATTCTGCCTTAAATAGATGTAATGAATATACCAATGATATTCCTTTGTAAACCAAAATACACAGACATAAGAATTTCTTTCAACACTATTCGTTTTTGCAAGAGTTCAATCAACTTATGGTTTTTTTGTTTTTATAAGAATTCCCTTTGTGTAAGACAGCAACATCATGAAATAGGCACTAGGCAAAGTTTGGGAGAGAGAAATGGAGTGAGTGAAAACTAAGGGCATGTGAAGAACAGTCACTATCCAGCAGCAGCAGCAAAACAGTTTCAATTTTCTGGATTATTAATTCAAATTCACACGCACATGCCAGTTAAAATTAAAGGCCTTTTTTTACGGCTCTAGTTTAAATTAAAGATTATATTCTGCTCCACAAGTCTGAATTAAATAGCTTATTTTGCACACCAAGCTCTCATTTTAAAGCTAATAAAGAAAAGGCATAGCATGTACGTGCAAGCTTAAGACAGGAAGGGTCTAAATTACTACACCTGTTTCACTTGGGAGCTACTTTATTAGTGTTACAAAACTTGGCTTTCATTTTGGCAGTCAGAAGCACATTTAGAACAAGCATTTCTTTGTTTTGACAGAAAGGCTATGGTAAATGAATGACGTTTGAGCGAGGTGTGAAATGTGAAGGTACAAAATTAACTGGTAAGATAATTACTGTTCTAATTCTGCATAAACAAGCATTTTGAAAATCATTAATAGTTCAGGGAAATAATGTTAGTGATTAAATAAGGTGGTTTGCATCACTGAGCACAACTAAGCTGCTTTAATTACATTTGAAAGCAAGGGAAAGTAGCTAATTAAAATTAGCACAGGGTTCCTGAGTGACCAGCATTGCATTGTTGCCCTAACCTGTTTAATTGCTTGTTTATTAATAATATGTCTTTATTTTCCCCTCTTCTGCATTTAGCAAAATTATTAAAGAAGCTAAAATGTGTAAAGAGAATCTATATATACTTATCAGAACATGCAATGCAGATGTAACCCAGGGAATTACTTTCAAGGCAAGCCAACATAATTCAAAAGTTGTAACTTTTCTTCATATTAATAATGTTTTCTTCCTGAGTCACATTCCTATGTCAATCACGTCCCTGGACAAGAAAAATGGTCTTTGGCACAATTGCTGAATTGCAGCATTTTGTAGCTTTATTTGCTTTATTTTTAAAATCGCTTGAATCACTAGCTAAAATATAGGTAATAAATCTAAGAGTAATCAATAATAATTTATGGAAAACATGAGCAAAAATGTAATCTAAATTAGAAGAAAGCTTTGTATTGTCTCAGACTTTTTTTTAACACAACTTGGGCTACATTTACCAGCTGCCATAGGTAGGTCTGTTCTAAGAAAAGACCAAACTCAATGTCTCAGGGTTTTTGGCATGGTTGTCCTTCAGTTAAGGAACATCTGTATTAAACATCTGACTTTCTCTTGCTAGTCTCTCGTGTGTTGTTTTAAGTTACACTTTATTAGCATAAACCTATCGGAAATATTTGGGAGAGGTGTTAGTCTACACACTTGAAGCAAGTATACAGTATAATACAATGAAGACAACTAAAAATAGAGTAAAATGCTAATTTATTTTTTCATATTTAGCCATAATCAAGTCAAGTTAAAGCAGACATGATGTTTTCCACGTTGATTTAGTATTTATAGTGTACCTCTGATGTGAAAGGCTCAGATGCATAATAATTTACATACATATACATTTTAAACAGTAAAAATTCATAAAAATGTGAAGTTCTATATGGAAAGGTAGCAGATCCCCATGAAAGCAGGTTAAATCATGGGAATTATGCTTATGGAACTGATAAGCAATTAAAATAAGGAGTTAATTTTAACTTCATGAATAGTAGAGAATATTCAGCAGACAGTACATACATTATTTTATAGGTGCATATTTTTATGAACAAAGAGGAGGGCTCTGCTCTGTGTTATAGGATGGTAAAGAAAGATCCAAGTCAGAGATTTCAATGAGATTTTTCTGCTTCAAGTCTACACAAAATATGTGATCAGCATTTTGAGCCATAGCATATGGCACCAATAACTGAAGGTGGTAGAGAGATGGTATTGATGGATAGTGGTGTAGTATCACCATTCAAGTGATTATTGTGTCAAAGGGGTGCACGACAACTTTTTAGTAATCAGTGTGATGTATAATTAATGGTGGCATTTCTTTGTGTTCTGGCAAGGGATAAATAGAATTTTGGTAATCTTTTTTAATTGCAAGATTCCCTGGCTTTCTGTTAGGTCATGGTCATTACAATTATGATTAAAACCTTTCATTAACCTTTCCATAACCTATTTCCTCAAATTAATAGCTGCAAAATTGTAAAAGCCACGAGCCCCCCCCTGTATAAAGAAGAGACTAACAACATTTATCAAACATTATTCTCATAAATGATGCAAATTATTCCTCTTCCTCTTTATCATAATACTATAACCACTTTTATTCATATAGGGTTCTGGTAAAAGTGTTATGATAGATTTAAGTTCAAATTCTGATAGCTAAAGATTTTTCAGTCCCCAAAAATCTGCTCTACTCCTCTTTTGTAAGCCCCTACTCCAAGGTTTGGATAGATCCCCTCCCACCTGCAGTATTTTCAGACTTGTAAGGAGTGTGGGCCTGCCTCCATGGACTGGAGGCTATTGCACCTCTCTGCAGCAGGGAGCTGAGCTCACCAGGATGGCAGTGAGAACAGGGGAAGCTTTGCTCCTACACCTACCAGAGCCTTATTGTAGTTCAGCAATTCTCACCCAATACGTGACTTACCCACCTGCTGCTAACAGGAGCACATTTTCTCCTCCTTGACACAAGAGGCTTTTTTCTTAGTTTTCAGAATATTGGTATGATGTAAATAATATTGCTAATAGAAATTTTTTAAGGTGAGTGGTGAAAGATGGAAGATGTTTTCTGTTTCCTGTCTTTTTGCTAGTTTTAATATAACCTGAAGAAGTTCTCTGCTTTGGGGAGTTTGTGTTATTAAAGTATCTAAATAGGCCAAAATCCTTTGATTGTTTAACTCTGAAATATCCTGGAGTTGTAGTTGTAAGTGCTCTTAATCCTATTTATAGAAATAATCCCACTCACTTGCTCAAGGCACAGAGGAAATGGTGACTTGAACTAGGCTCTAGTACATCCACATCTAATGCTGTTACTGCTGGCCAGTACTGTCTTTCTTCCTCTGCAAACCTGGGCTTCTTGATTTCCTTTTGTCCTCAGTGAGGACATGAGAGCACGCTGCAGCAAAAAGTAAGCTCTTTATAGAGTAATTTATTCCTCTGACATGTCCTAGCACTAAAAATACATTGCGTTTGAATTTTACTGAAATGGAGAAAGGGCCAATCCTAAAATGTGATGAGACCCTGCAGGAGGTTTCAACCAGTCAGATGTTTGCTTGCAACCTAATAGAGGCAGAGAAATAAATATTTGAGGCAACAAGAGGTTACTGACTGATCTAGTGACAGACTTGCTTCTGGTTATCAGTGAGGTAAGCAAAGTACTTCCAGCATATACTGGAAGTCTTGTATGGTACAATATGACTGCCAGGTGCTTGTAGGCTTTTATTTTGTGGAAACTGAGATTTACAGGGGAACAGAGATTTCACTGTACTTTATGCATTTATAATGCCAATTTAGAATAAAAACAAATAACTCCTATAGTTATAACAATAAACAATTAAGAATAGTAATTTGTGTGGCACCTACCTTTACTTAGCATTAATGAAGAACATGATCATCTTGTAGAACATCTCAACAG
>VZSR01000245.1:4430305-4459221 GCA_013398615.1 Brachypodius melanocephalos
AGCCTCTCACTGGTTTTCCTTTGCTCAAACCAGGACACTGTGGCATTTCACTGTGTTACGGCAGTAATGTTATAGCAATGTATTGAGGGGGTTTAATTGTTAAAACTGCCATTCTCTTGCCCCTTTCCTTCATCATGGTCACTGCAATCGTGACTGAAACCTGTCATTAACCTTCCTCAATTTAATAAAATTCTTTGAGCTAATAGCATTAAAACATGAGACGTACAAAATGTGTGTGCCATTTTACAAAGTGAAGTGCCTCACCTCCCTACTCTCTGTAGTTGGGGAAAAAGGTACAATACTTATTGGCTTGTTGAAAGCATGTTTTAGAGGCATGATTCTGAGCACTCTGAAGAGGTAGGCTTGTGATGTAAGTAATGGGGTTTTGCCCCTTTTACAACACAGACAAGCACTGACAAACTGAGTTTTGTGCTAATGAATGGTGTAAAACTGGCAAGAATTGTGAGACATTTACTAAAGCTAGGTGAGAGTTGAAATAAAAATTAATTGGAGCACACAACATCATAAAGAGGTGGAAAACCCAGTTCTGAAGGGCTAAACAAGTAACTGTATCATTCTAACACCAACAAATGACACAAAACACCTTGCAAAGGTAGGCTCTCTGCAGCCAGTGACCTGCAGAGAAGCAGAAATTTGGAGAGATTAGCAAAATCCTGAATAACAGTTTTTACAGTAAATAGAGGTCAAATAAACAAACATACTTCTTGTATCAACCAGTTTATACTGGTCAAATGTCAGCAGAGTTAGTGGCATCTCATGTGGTCTTCATTGCTCCTTGTGGTAAAAACCTTTCTAGTTTATACATCTGATAATCTGGGTGCACCTCTCAGTAAAGCATAAATAATCTACCACTGGCCAGCTTTTGCCAGTATTCTAAACACCTTTAATCCAGAGTTCAGGTCTTGTAAAGAAACAATGACGATTATGGAGCAGATGATTGATCACCAGCTGGGCGAGGGAGGCGATTGTACTTCTCTGCTCTGCACTGCTGCATCCTCACCGTCAGTTCTGGGGGCAGTTTTGGACATCATGATGTAAGAAGACAATTAAGCTATTAGAGAGTGTCCAAAGGAGGGCAACAGGGATGGGGAAGGACCTTGAGGGGAAGCCATGTGAGGAGCAGCTGAGGGCACTGGGTCTGCTCAGCCTGGAGGAGACTGAGGGCAGACCTCACTGCAGGCACAGCTTCCCCCGAGAGGAAAAGGAGAGGCAGGCACTGACCAGTGACAGGACTCGAGGAAGAAGCATGAAGATGTGTTAGGAGAGGTTTAGGCTGGATATCAGGAAAAGGTTCTTCCCCCAGAGGGTGGCTGGGCACTGCAGCAGCTCCCAGGGCAGCAGTCACAGCACCAGCCTGGCAGAGTTCAAGAAGCCTTTAGACAATGGTCTCATATGCATGGTGGGATTCTTGGGGCTGCCCTGTGCAGAGCCAACTGGACTTTGATGATCCTTGTGGGTTCCTTCCAGCTCAGGGTAATCTATGATTCTGTGATTCTGTTTGTTTCCAAAAAATGGGAAGCAAAAATCCAGTTTTATATTTTTTAGGCTTTAGTAGTTTGGCAATATATTCCAGGCTCAAAGTGCAGTAATATGTGATATATTCTGAAACAATGCTGCAACTGTATTTCAAATAAATATAATCTACTTCTGATCTAGAGGAAAAAAGCACATAAGTAAAATAGCTGAATACAATCCCATTTAAGTATGGCAAAGGTGACAGTAAAAGACAAGAATCTGTAAGTCTTTTGGACATGGTGGCTAATTAATATAAAGCATATGGTTATAGACAAAGTCAGGAGTGGGTTGTGTACTAATGCCCAGGTTAAAACAACCCTTTTTAACTGCCAGCTGTTAAACAGCCAGCAACCTATAGCTGCCTGTCCTTGTCACAGATACAAACAGGGCCATATCAACCTGTGATTTCAGAACTGCAGAAATAAGAGGTAATATTGGGCATCCAGTACTAGAAAGAACTAGAAAGAATGGCATGTATTCTAGGTAAGGGAGGTGAGTATGAATCATTTGTGGAATTCTGCTCCTTAGTTTGGCAACCACGTCAATACTCAGATCTTCCCAAGCTGAGACCTAATGACATCATAAAAAAATCTCATCCTCTGACTCATGATCCTAATTCATTCCATTTGTAACCTGAGCAAAATAAGCTGAGGGTGAAAAAAAGTCATATCTTCATTTCAAAGAGGACCTGCTAAACTGATTGCAGTATGTAGGCATAACAAGTTCATGCATTGCTATTTTCACAACATAAGGTTATGAGATTCAAATCAGACTGCATCATCTAACAAGTTTCCTTTCAGTGAAGTGGAGAGATTCTAATGAAACAAACATAAATGGATTTTGAGACTGATACTCATAACTTCCTCTCATGTGAATGTGATGGGGGAAATGGAAAAACTATGACTTTATTTGGTCTGGATTTTATTCATAGAGAAAATAATTAAAGCCCCCAAACATTATGGAAACTGACACACTCATAACAACTGTGCCCTGTTTCTACCATAATTGTATTTTACAGGAATTATCTCTGTAAGATAAGAAATCAGTGCATACATGTGATAGTATCACTTGACTCTCACTGGATTTGAAAAGCCAAATCAAAAAATGTCCAATCTAAACAAACAATTGGAGGATGATGCTAGAATGCCAGTCAGAAGAAAAGAACCAGTCATCATGAATTATAAATCAATCAAAATTTAAAAGTTCATCATCTAGAAGGCACAACAATTGCCAGTGCAATCTGCATAAATGACTGGAGAAAAGTTAGTGCTCTAATAAGTAACATGAGTAGAACTTTGATAGGGAATCAAAGAATGAGAGAAGTACCATCTGAGCAGAGTAACTGGTAGGCTCAAATGAGAAAAATCACATGAAACCCTCCTTTTTTTGGTGGCTTCTCACTTAGTGGATTGAGTACACACTAAGCACAGAAACAGCAAGCACATGTTGACTGATTTGCATATCAGAGCCTAGTAGATAATTTCTATACTAAAATTTGAGTTACTTTTTGTGTTCTAGATGTTAACAGTTTGTGTCTGAGATGTGCTTTTAATCGCTGTTTTCTCTCTAGTCTGTTGCCTAGCACTTATGCCTAATCTTACACTTTTGGAGATTGTTGGTCAAGCTACTATAGTATTAAGAAATTACTAGCAATTTCTCAGAGCTGTACTAAGTTGTTTAAATTAACATTATCTATGTCAAATCCATTTGTGACAGTCAATTTTTGTTGCTATCTGCCTACCAGTAAATATTTTTGTATACCAGCCCATCTTAAAATTCAATGAAGAAGAAATTATTATTTAGCATTCAAGCCTATCAGCCCTTTTAGATTTTCTACTTGTTTCTGTAACAGTAGCAGGAACAGAAAACTTGGGTTTTTTTCCCTAGAACTATAGTGGCATCCATTGGACATGTCTGTACTGAAATCACCGGGCTTTGGGGCATTAAGTAGGACCTTTAACATTGTTATTTGTGTTTAATTTTACATAGCATTGAAATGTTACCTTGCCCTAAGCTGTGGAAGTCACTGCTATCCTATCCAGTAGCACTTTTTAGCACCCTGTCCTTGACTTCATAATCCTCCAATTCCAAGCTTGGAAATCTGCTTCTGGCAGAACAAGATCTCTTCATCTTTGGGGTCACGTTCCAGGCTTTTGTTCAGTCACAAGTTTGGTTTGGATTTATCTTCAGTATGTCTACTTGAATATTCAAAAAATCATCAGCTAGTCTAATTTGTTTTTTTTAAAGTCATGTAAAAGACTGATTTGCTTTGACAGGTGGATCAGAAACGGAATTGTAGCTATTTTATCTGGACCTAATTAAACAACCTTCATTACTGGCAGGTATGTGTTCATGATGACGAGAAATTAGCTTGATTGGAATTAAAACTCAAAATATAAGGCATTGAATTGACTTGTTTTTAAAAAATACGCGGTTTAAAAATATATCTGTGAAGTACATTTTTAAATGTGGCAAGTGCGTGTCTAAATTTTAAATCATGCCCAATTCCACTTTGTATTTTATGTTAATGACACTTGTCACAGGTATTCATGAGGATGTTGCCAACACATATAAAATGGCACCACACTAGTTCAGAATTACGAGACTTTAATAAAACATTAGGAGCAGTCCTTTTTTCTTCTTTCAGGCACAGAAATTCTGCAGTATTTTGTGTGGTGTATTTGGGATGAATTTCAGTCATGCAAATGAGGCCAGCATGATACTGGTGCAGTGCTTATGCCCTCAGAAATGGGTTTAGTGGATCTTGAAGTAGTGCATGTATGTTGGTCCTGTTTACCTTCAAAGAGCCCAATTACTTCCAACTGGTAAAACAAACTCTGTGTCTTGAGTTAAGGGGATGTTCCTCCCACTGCCCATTGCATCTCCAGCCTGTGGAATAGATGTCACACCTCAGTGTCACTGGAATGGCATGTTAATGTCATTAAATCCTATGATAAGTTCTCTTTGTCCAATTTGCCTTCTCCTGTGGCGAATCCAGGCATAACTTTTTAGTAAAATCTTCCAGTAGCCCTGACTGTTCACCCAGTCCAATATGCTGCCTGAGGGTTTCAACACCTACCTTAAAATAACCTAAGTGTACACATGCAGACGAAATCTTGGATTGCATATTGCACTGTTAAGGACTTCTATATCACAATTTTCTAGGGGTGCTCTGATTACTGAGAGTTTAGGGCCAGGCATCTTGGAAGAGATTTTTCAGAGTAATTGGTGGAACTACTCTGAGGAACCACCAAGCAGTTGGTTCACCAGCCTTTGGTGTAGATATTACATAGCTGTAAAGAAGTGAGTATCACAGAGAAAAAGCCAACTAAATAAATACACCTTTCTTTCAAATAAAAATGATAGGGAAATAATATTATATATTCCAAATGGAAAAATATATGTTTATCTCAGTTTCTGAGCCTAAAGTGCTGCAAGGTATTTTAAAAAGTCCAGATGATATTTCTGTGAGTCATTTTCTATTCTTCCTATAGATAACAGGTGTAAAAAATCCTATATTAGAAAGACAGCTTCTTAGGACAGGATATCTGGTAAAGTTCCAGCTATTCTTGTCAATTGTCAACACTGATATAAGACTAGAATATTCTGCCTTTCAGTGTCAGATGGTGGCATCTGTAAGACAAGTAAGGACTGCATTTTGCTAATTATACCCTTTAAACAGTGTCATGTAGGGGATGCAGCACTCATGATAGTTACATGAACAGGAAATATAATTTGTCCTTCTGAAGGACAAAAATACATAGATGCAAATCCTTAAGTTCTCTTTAGTTGAGGAGAGGCATAAAACATAACCACAGAATCAAACACTAGTTCTATGAATCCATAGTGCAGTTCTGCTGGATAAAATCCGGTCTATTTTAGCAGTTTAGGATGTAACCGTTACCAATTTAACAATTAGTGATGTGTTGGGGCTTTGGAATTTCCACAGTATGTCTAATTTAATGTCCCAGGATAGCAGTACGTAATAATGGAACAGATTACATTTTAAATCAAAAATGAAAACAACTAAAACATAGGAACTGCTTTCTCAGTCAATGGCTACACTGTCAGAATAGCCCTCAATGAGCTGAAATTTCTGCTGTCTTTTCTGCCTCTTTCCCAAGAAGAGCTTTTTACTTGTGTGGATGCACATATTAGTCAGTCCAAAACTGTCAAGTAGGTCCTGTTGACACAATAATTTTTCTGTGTAGCTCCTTATGCTTGAAACTGGGACAAAAGATCTTTATAGGGCTGTCTGTAGAGCTGTATCAACTGCTAACTATTTCTCCTCAGAGGACTTTTGGACTGGGAAAGTCCAGCAACTGCCATCAGTAAAAATTATCTGTGGATAAAATATCACTTTGGAACACGTTAATGTAAGGAACTAGCAACAAATGGAAAAAGAGAGTCGGCAATAATGTGCTGACCTAATCAAGAGCCTTGGGTTTTGTTTTTGTCTCTGTTGCTGGATGAGTCAGGGGTTTTGTGCAGTCTGTGTGGTTCTGTCTGCTGTGGATACAAATGGGAGTGCTACCTGCTTGCTTTGGTAATGTGCTTTGAGATCTGTATGTGTGCTCTAAGGATCATTTCCGCACAGTGACAGTAAGAAGCAACAACACCTACTCTGCAATGCACGTTTTTTCCCATAGTTTATTGGAAACTGAATGTGCCTGCACATCCTTGCTGGGATGTGAAGAAAGGTGTTTTACATAACATTTTACTAAGCTAACTTACAAGCCTGGTTTTTGTGCAGTCATAGATACCTGTTTGCAAAACTCCTGTGTGTTAATTGTATTCTCTATCACAATGGTCCCTCTCTGTGAACCTCATTCAGTAATGGCTTGTGCACTAGTAGATGGGGAATTCCTTTAGGAGGGGAGGTGAAACAAACCAACAAAGGGTGTACATATCATTAGTTTCATCTCTCAGATGTTTCTTTTCCCATATGCATTTGGCTAACTGTACCAGGCTATGATCAATGTGCAGACCACGAAAACAGACAAAACCAGCTGAAAAAGCAGGTTTCCTCTTTAAGAAAAAGGAAAAACTTTCAGATTGATTTAGTGCTTCATAAATTAGCCTAGGGACACCTTTAAATTGTGTTCTTATTATGCATACAGGATTCTACTCACCTAATAATTTTGCTATTCAATTAAAAAAAAGAGATGTTTTGAATAGCAACCAAACATGCCATAAAAATATACTATCCACATTCTGCAAACAGTGAAAATGTAAATGAATGGATAGAAAATGTCCCCAGTATGATTTCTTTCTTGTTGACTTTCCAATTTAATTTTTCATGAAAAAAAAAAAAAAAAGATGTACTGGGAAATAGAATGCATGATCTACAAGTAGGAGTTTAGGAAGTCATTATATACCCATTAGTTATGTGCATTTATTAAATCTGTCTGGTAAAATTAAGGGAGCTAAGATTTTATGTATTTATTTCTATCTGGTGTGCCTTGTATATCTTGTATGCCAGTCAGCGTTTAAGATACGCAAATTAACTGATGGTATCAAAGAGCAGAAGCCTCGAACTGGGAAGGATATACCCACTGAAAAAACTCTCCTGAGATCTGTAGCTGTGGTCCCTGGGTGAATTTGGGATATTATCCATTTTCATTTAATGATCAAAGTCTTTTATGACTATCTTTGAAAAACTATAGGAAGTCTAAACAACTTTCTCAGTACTTTTGTTCAAGCTCTAGGAAATCCTTCAGACTGCCCTGGGAAGGAGCACTGAATCTGTCTGTAGTTGCAGTGTTTGGCCAGTGCACACTCCTGAGGGTCTTTACCGTGGCTATAAGACCAGATATTCATCCCTAAGGCACATGATGGTGAGAATATTTATTTACTTAGATAGTATCTTAATCAAAGCAAAGCCACAAGAGCTCCTTAGACTGCATATCTTGGCCTGAGTCTATCCAGTAAGAGCCCCAGGGTTTTTAGTAAGTATCTAAAACCCTCTTACATTAACCAGTTCCCCCAGTTTAGATTTACAAATATTCATGGCAGATGTCAGGATTTGCATCCTAAATTTTTACTGGTCAAAAAAGTAATACAAATAAATGGAAGGAATAATAGATTTTTATTTTATTCCTTTCCCATTGGAAAGGGAATTGGAGACTTCTGCCACTACTGCTCTTTGCTTTCAGTGTGTCTGCTTTTTATTATTGTAGAATCCAAATGAGCACAAGGAAATGGAAAGCAATGGACAAATAAGCATTTAATTGTTACACCCCACTTTGTTCACTCTGACATGTTGAAACATATGCTCAGGAGGGCTAGAACTAAATTTATTTTAGAAGAATGCTCCAAGGATCCTATGTAAGGATGCCTCGGTCATCTGCCTAGAGATTTGTTCAAAAGGGTTTTCTGAGCATAGATGTGAAAGTCTTGATTTGGAAGGAAAGAATCAGTGAGGTTCCAGAGAATGCAGCACAGGTTCTGTCACACACTGCCACTTGCAGGCCCCTGTCCCTGCAGGCTAGAAAGAATCAAATGGAAGTGGCCATGATAATGAGGCTGATGTCGTAACAACACGGAGCTATTGCCAAAGCTGGAAGCAGTCTCCAAATGTTTCACATATTCCAGTGGGAATAAAATGATTGTATGCTTTCTCTGTGTGTTATCAGCAGCAATAAGGATCTGGTTCGAAACCCAAAAGATTCCTCTGGAAATCAGCAAATCCATCAATCTGAGCCTCCTCTAAAGAGGGGAAAGAACACAGCATTATTTAAAAGAACCTTTGAAAGAAAGAAGTTTTACTTCTGGCAGATACTGCCTTAGTTTATGTGAATAGGAGATTGAAAAACTACCCCATACTCCTAGAAGTGCATTCTTTGGACTTTTGCTCATTTTTTTAAGCTGCCTCTGCAGAAGTAAAAGATGGCAAATGATCAACAAGTTATTGTGAATACCCTATTTCCTGCATACCTGTGCTTTCCCTTTATGTATTTCTTGTGCAGTTCATCTATGATTGATTAAGGCAGGAAGTTTACAAGTGAAGTTTCAACCCTGGTTTGTAGGTTTTATGGCATCTAAAGGAAAGTGTTCCCTATCCTCTTCATTCCTTAAGTTTCCATGTATCTCTGGGGTGCCACTGCCTTTGGCTGGGATGGCCAGTGTAGGTATGCAGCTGACAGCCTTGCTCTTGTTATGCAGAGTGTGTCTTGCTGTTGTAGCTGCTCCTTCTGTGCCTCCCTCCTGATGCTTCTTCTGCTTTGCTCTTGTGCCTTGTGGCCCCAGTAAACGGCTGCTCTGTGGCATGAGCAGAACGATACAGGGGAAACTTGGTGTGCAATAATGAATAATGAGGTTTCTTAGGGGTTGTTCTGGCTGCCAGCCTGAACACATCCCTCCTCTTTCTTTGTCCCAAAGAATGTTTAGACAATTTAAAGAGAATGGAGTGGCTTCAATGAGCACTGCTGAGAAAGACTTGCCTCTGAGGATGTCATCTTATGAGGGTCCTGGGAGCAGGGAGACCTGAGTTCAGTCAGTCATTACTGCAGATCACACAGGGGAATTGACAGTGTGTCCTAAGCATTACAGCAATGTCTAGATTTCCTAGGCCAAGTGGCAGCAACACAGAACCTCCAGCTTGCTGCGTGGACTGGGCAGTGCTGTACAGACAGCTGTCTGATGAACTCTTCTGAGGTGATGGACAGGTGTCTAATTTTTGGAGGCTGTGGTATCCAGGAGTGGATCAGTCACCAAACTGCTTTCACATGGTCGTGTTTAAGCAGTTTCCAAGCTTGTTACCAGTAAAAATTTGGGGGCTTTTGTGAAGGAATTTTAGCAGTGGTATTCAAGAATCCCAGTGGTACTTAGAGAACGTATTTAAGCATCTAAATCACTTTTATGCACGGACTGTGATTCCAATAAGGAAGTAAGAGCTTCCTAGTTTTACCTGATATCTAACTTGCAGCCCGGAAACACTGTAATGCTCCTCAAGAGGTCTCATCACTGAGAGGTGCACAAGTGAAAGGAATACAATTTTCCTGCTTCTACCTCTTTTTGTAAGGTCTAAGCTGGTCGTGAGACACAGACCAGAGGATTTCTCTGAATTAATTCCTCCTTCAAGTCCTATAGCTGTGACAAAGGTAGAAGGATTTTAGGATAGCATGCAAACCATTCTGCTTTGCTCTGAATGATCAACACCAGGATGCTCAGTTACCAGAGGGACAGAAGACAGAATTCCAATAATGTAAATTCTCTCTGAAAATGAAGGACTCTGATGAAGGTACATCAGCTGTGTGCATTAGGTTTGCAGTGATATTTTTAGGATGTGGAATAAAATTTAAAAAACCATTTGGGAGTGTTTTCCAAAGATAATTGACTATTTAGCAAACAAGAATGTCCTCTGCCGTCATACAGACACATGATGTATTGCTGGCACCCATTTTCCCTGAGGTAACAGGAATCAGGGAATTCAGACTGCTGGTTGGAGTCCTACATAAAATGCTTCATATCTAGTGACATGACCACCTGAAGCAGCAGTCTGAACTGCAAAGTGCCTTGTAGATATTATTTTTTCTGCCAAGGCATCAGAATTAACTCTTCTAAAGTTCAACAGAAGGCAAGTAATGAAAAAAAAAAAAAGAGGAAAGGTATGAATTTCTGCAGTTGTAAGAATAAACTCCATCAGACAGCAGTGAATTTTACCTTTTTTGCATGTGTAGAAAGCAATTAGATCTTTTGATTATACAAACACAAAGGGGATTCTCTAGACAGAGATCATATAAGGTCAGTACATACGGTGTGAATCCTGTGGTTGGAGCCTCAGGGGTGCCAGAGTAGCATTCAAACTCTTGGAAGAGACCAAACTTTTCCAATAGAATAGTTGATGTTATTCAGTCATTGACAACACATAATGACTCCCAAGGCACAAAGAATATTAGCTGTTTGTTTCAGTTCATTGGACAAGTTCTGAGAGAACTTTTCATGTGATGGATCAAAGGTAGACATGACTAAACTAAAAAATAACCTCTTCCCTTCCATTGGGTGCAGCTATGGCCCTAAATTCCTTCTCCTGTAATACAACGAATCAAAATAGTGGTGCTGAATATTGAACAAGTCTGCCTCCAGAACCACGTGTAACTAATTTGCATCCCAAATACCTGACTAAGTCTTTGCAGGCAATTGGTAGTTAGGTAATCTGCCTATTCATTTCTTCACATCTAGCTATCTCTAGTTAATAATCAATAGTATTTTTTTTCTAATGAAGAAATGGCATTGACATGCTGGCCTTTGTGCAGTGTTAAAATAACATTGATCGTTGTCATTATCATATGTCCTTGATGCACTGTATAAGGGCAAGGATATCAGTCTTGCAGTACAGGGACACTTCATAAACTGGGATAAATAATTGTGATTGGTCAAAGAGGTATTCACGGTTTTCTGGGCAAAGATGTGTGGGAGAGAATTAATAAAATGTTGTATATTAGTTCTGTCTCCAAATCTAAATGGAAGGCAGTCTCTCTAAAGATATATGAAAGATGCATGAAGACACATGAGAGCTCTCTATATCATAGAGCCAAGCTGGAGATGGGGTAATGTTTCTCCTCGTTGTATTGAAGCTCTCCAAAGAAAAGATCTTTCTTGCTCTGTAGTTGGATACTCCCACTGGTGATTTCTCCTTTCTGTGAGGAAGGTGAACCCTAACCAGTTTTAGTGAGGGAGGAAGTCTGTGGCTAGCACATCAAATATAGTAACTCATGTTTCTTTTTTTTTTTTTTTTTCCCCAATTTTACTCTTTCTTGTTACTTTCCTCCCACTATCAGTAGAGCTTCAAAATTTGTAGGTATTGCAGGAGCCCCTTTTTCCTGAGAGAAATCAAAATATTAATTGTGTCCTCCTGGACTCTTTAAGTAGAATTTGAGAATCATTTTTCATCAATGGTGTACTACAGGCCAGAGCACAGTCTATATTTGGATCGCTTGACTAAGGTACAATGTCTAATTTAAAAAAATAATGGTACTGTAGATCTTATTTTACTATTCTTCCATAATAATAAGATCTTTTTTTTTTTGCTTCCAGAATTTATATTCTGCTATTAAATAAGGAAAATCTTTTGTACAGTAGGTGTAAAATTACATCCCTGTCAAACCATTATTTAAAAAGAAAAAAATCAGGGGTCCCATGCTAAGGTTAAAATCAGAAAGGAATTAACATTTAAAATGTCCACTGCAAGATGATGGTACCTGCTGGTGAGTCTTCCCCACCAACCTACAGAAACCCTGAGTGTGTTTGGTTATGGTTGACATTCCTGTGTTTTGACCGCCAGTTTCAAAAGCGAGGTTTGTGGAAATGGCATTAAAATGACGGCATCTGAGTTTTGTTCAAAGAGATTGAGAATCCATGCCTTTGCTCTGGAACATAAACACAATCTCCTCGTACCGTTTGTTTTGTGTCTATAAATACACTTATGTTCATGGAGGCAGAGGGATTTAGACAACATTTTTTCTTGCAAATACAGAGACAGGTTTATGGTTATAGGCAGCTGCACAGGCTGTGCACATGATCTCAGCACAGGCTGTGTCCCCCAGGGTGAGCAGAGTGGGGGTCCAGCATGGCACCATGGGTGAGGGACAGGCCATGGCAGCCTGGCCCAGGACATGCTGCATTTGAGATCCCTAGACATTTTAAATTCGTGTTCAGTCATTTCCATGTGTACATTAAAGCGTTTTTCATTAGGCATGCCCCAGAGCATTTTGTGTGAGAGCTGAGTTAGCCTTACAATAGCCTGCATACCTGCATGTATGTGTCTCCACACACATGTGGGGCTCCTCTGCAGAAAAGAGTTATGGTCTCTGGCTGGTATGGTCCTCTGTTTGTCATGAGAGGGACAGATCCCTAAATAATTGTCACTAGATTATTTTAAGACTTCCAAATATTCCATTTGTAGCTTAAATATTTTATAGAAGTTTGTACGTGTGGAAAGTGTTTAAAGTGTAAGATGCTGGAGCCTTTTCTTCAGAGAACATTTTGGTTTTCAGAAGTGAATAAATAACAAGACTCTTAGCACTTTGTTCTGAGTCTTCTCAGTGCTGTTTGTAAGTGGAGTGAGAGCAGCTATTATTATCCTTATAAATATTTGGCACTGCCTGGCCTTGATACGCAATCGTGTCTGTTCAGAGAATGTCTAGCGAACAAAGGAACTGGTCTCAGGGCATGAATGTTATCCTGAAGCAACTAAAGGATACAAGCCTTGTCACTTCTTGTCTCATTTTCATTAAGAAAATAATGTGGTTTAGCTTTAGGGGGGTGGTGATGAATCAACCATGTGACTAAAGGCAGGTGGCCATCTTAAAGCTCTTACCCTTAGTAAAAATGAGAATTAAAAGGAGAGGATGGCAGAGTGAGGGAGTGGGGGAGGAGTTCAGCTCCATAAAATGTTCGGTCACTGGGCTGCCATGAAGTAAATATTTTTCCAAATATATTATTTACTACAAGGGAAGGTTTTCCCAGAGAGGCAGATAAATGTGCTTGCTATGGGAGCTTTATGGCCACTACAGGCCCAGCTGTCATTCCTTCGGTCCTTCCTGTCAGTCCGACTAAACTCTGTCATCCTTCAACCCAGTTTAAATTAACAGGTAATTTGTAAATGTCACTTCAGGTTAGGCCGCTCATTTTGTTTCTACTCTACCAATGCAAAGTCTAGGACTAATTTTTCTTGTCTTCTTTTAATAGGATTTTCATTTATAAATAGAATTATGTTCTGAAAATAAATTACAGTAAGTGATGCACAGAACTGGTAGCAGCAGCACTTTCATAGAATTTCAAGCACCTACATCAGAAGAGATTAATAAAAACACTTCAAAGGCTAAATTCTATTTAAGCAGAAGACAGCTTTTGGTTAATATTTAATCTGAGTAACTGAGATCTTGGTTGAAAATATGATTTTTTAATATCTAAATTAATTTGCAAAACAAAACCATTAATTTTGCCTGAGAGCTTTCATAATGCAAAAGTTTCAGTAATTTATTTGAAAAAAAAAAGTAATTCTTTAGCAAAAGTCCCTATTTTAATATGGAATTTATTTCTAATGCAATATATTATATTTGATCAGCAATACTGCTTTAAGTCTATACTTTCTTAATGATTGCTAATGTGCTGTATTGAATGAGGAAAAGAATCAGACTTTTCATTAGAGTTTTTAGTTTGTAAAGGAGATTCCTTTTAGGTTCAGTATAAACAAATAGACACCACCCGTTTCTCAAAGGCAGTATACAACTGGAAGAAGTACAATTTCCCTATAATATAGGCATGCATGATAGGAGCTGGTGTAATATTTTTTCATTGAATGGCTTTTGAAGTGTTGTATTACAGCACATGCTTTTCTTGTTCACCTCCTGGCAATGTCATACCCAAGTGAGCTGGGGTAGCTGTTTGCAGAGTGAGAATCCTGTGCCTTCCTTCTGCTTTCTGCTTGTACAAGACATTTCCTTTTACTCACACTCCTCGAGGAAACCTTGCATCTTTCCAGGAGAAAGAGAGGCTCAGTTCATGTGTCTGAGGGAATCTCAACACCTTCTGTTCCTTGTAAAAGTAGTCTAGGCTTGCCAGAGGCTTGACTGCCCCTCCTAGCAAAAGGCACAATCTAATCCCCTCTGTTGGATTCAGCAGTAGCCAAACTCGGCTGTGGGGAGTGCAGCCCAAATCCAGTTCCTTTCTTTCACTAACCTCTCCCCATGTTCATTTTATGCTCTTTTGCTGTCATCTCACTCATGTCTATTCTGCACTCTCAGCCCTGTGACTGTATTTTTCCTCTCACCATTTACATTAAAACGTTTATCTGGATTTTTGTGAGCCTTTACTTTCTTGTTGATGATGTTTGTGATTTCTTCTAGCAAGCCCCTCTTGGCAGTGTCAGCATGCAAAGTGTTCTGCAGTAGTTGCACAGATGTTTTGTAGGAGTTACAAAACAGCCAAGGTATCTGCAAGACAAAGGTATCCACTGTGCATAGTGAAGCACTAGTAAGGAATCTTTTCAGTAACATAGTGAGCAGAAATTCAAGAACCATAGCAAAAACTTTTGGCACTGAGCCACCACTGATGAGTGATTACATTGGCTGCTGCTCTGGTAATTAACATATAAGAGATATCAACATGGGAGAATGCAATATAATGTGACACAAGTAAACTAACACTCCCCGAAAATGTTGGATCCTTTAAGTTGGCTGCAGTGCAACTGTGCCTTAAGCCTCCACTCAGACAACATCTGTATTATTTAAAATCTCATGTCTGGATCCCAGGTAAACCTGTAAGTCCATTGTAAATCTATTTAGACTGTTATTGTAAAGGTTACTTCAGGTGTTTTTAAAATTACATTTTTAGTGACATTAGCAGTATTACAGTCCAGTACCAAATACTGAAAAAGCAATTTTCATTGTGTATTACTGCTGACCTATTATAAGAAACATAACTTTTCTATGTAAATATTAATTGTTTTGTTTAAATCTTAAAGATCTTACTTTATTTTGAATGTTAAATTAGCATCCATGCAAGAAGATCTAGAACTTGAAAAGAGAGACATGATGTATTAAATAGTAACTGAAGTTCCTCCATCCTGATTCATGATAATTAGTAGGAATGCATGTCTTGTTGGAATGTCACTCTTTTTTTCTTGTGCTTTAGTGGATTTTAGCTGCAAAAGCAGCATCAGTCCAATTTTCCACATAAGTTACCTTAACATGTTTTCACATACTGATCAGTTCAGACTTGTTACTTTTCCCCGCTGTGTAACATCCAAAAAATTTTGTGGTGAAGCAGAAGTAAGCTTGGATCTTCTCTGTATGGCTAAAGTGAATCAATACAAGGGAGAATGATGAAACTTAGGAAACTGACCTTTATGTGAACCAGTTGCTGGTGTTCATGAAATTTGAACTAAGACTCAGTTTTAGGAAGACTGTGCAAGAGCTAATATTCTGAAATGCTGACAAAAAGGAATCCACTGTGAAATGAATGCCTGTCTGCCTGTCTGACTATCAAAATTAAAGCAGAGAAGTAGAAATTTATTGCCACCTGTCCCAGAGACAAATATGCGAGATAGATGTGCACTGCTTTCTCCAGGATGACATCTGGAGGAGTGTGGTGGGCTGACCTTGGCTGGATGCCAGGTGCCCTCCAAGCTGCTCTATCATTCCCCTCCCCAGCAGGACAGGGTGGAGGAAAATAAGAAAGGAGAAAAGAAGATGGAAAAAACCCTTCCCATGGCAAGATAAAGGCAGTTTAATAAAGCAAAAGAAAGGCCATGTGCAGAAGCAGAGGAAAACAAAAGATTTATTCTCTACTTTCAATCAGCAGGTGATGTCCAGACACTTCCCAGGAAGCAGGGCTACAGTACACAATGTTTGCTCCGGAAGAGAAATATCGTAATAACGGGTGCCCCCTCACTTTTTCTCTCTTAGCTTTCATTGCTTTTATTGCTGAGCAGACTTAATCTGGTATGGAATATCCCTTTGGTCAGTTTGGGTCAGCTGTCCTGCCTGTGTCTGCTCCCAGGATCGTGTCCACCTCCTGCCTGCTGGTGAGGTGGGAATGTTGGAGAGGCAGCTCTGATGCTGTGCTAGCACTGCTCAGCAGAAGGCACAGCACTGGTGTGTTATCAACACCTTTCTAGCTATCCACGCTGAGACCAGCACTGGGAGGGGTGCTGTGGGGAAAATTGTCTCTTTCTCAGCCAGACCCAATACAAGGAGCACTTACTGACTGTCAAAGTTATTGCAAAAAGAGTTGCTCTGTCAGTTGCCCTAATTCTGCTTAAATACATGGAGATTCTTACAGTAATTAACTGAGAAGAACTTTGGGTGATTCTTTGAGGTGTTTGTGCTCAGTGTCCATCAAAAATTCACAGAAATAAAGTAAGATGAACATTTCTCTTTCAATCAGAATATTTTTTCCTGTTTTTGTCTCACTTTTACTTAACTTGAGGAGGCCAAATATGTATGTACTTAACATTCATTGCAGGGAGAAAGCTTTATAGAGGTCTGTCCATGAGGACATTCCAACAGCCCCTGGATGTAGTTGGCAATATTTCTAATTGTACACAAATAATGAATCTTTGTTAGCTGCAATACTCCAATTTAAAGAGAGGTGATTAAGTAAAAAATTCAAACATTATCCTTGTAATTTAACTCATTTAATATATTACACTTTTGTGTCTGTATTTTTCTTTCTGTGAAAAATTTTATAGATTGATAAGTCTCTTAGTGCAGATCCCAACAATCACATCATGCAACCTTAGCAGCTGCTTTTCACATGGTTCCCTTTTGCAAAATGAGATCTCAGTTTATGAGTTGCAATTTGTTGACCAGCCCCTAACTAAGAGCTAGAGTTGAAGGTGGTGTTTTTATCTAGGAAGTAATAAGACATCCACTATCGTAGCATCAATCCAGCTGTACCTTGGGGCATATAGAGGGGCGCATCACATACCAATCTCTATGCAAATTAAAGGTTGTGATATCTGAATTTGGGATTTTTTAAAGCACAGCATAGAACAATAGTAGTGACTGCTGTAGTGACTGTTTTCTATATAAATAAACCTTCTATGTGATATATCAGTCCTTTAAATATAAATTACTTTTAATTTCATCTCATGCTTCAGAGTACGTACCCCGTTTCCCAACACTGATTTTTGGCACGTTAGTTTCTGGGATCCAGAGAGAATCCTTCTGGGCTGTTTTAAATCCTGCTTGAAGGAAGCAGTTATTCCACGCTTAGTAAAACATAGGCTGAGATTCTCTCAAGTTTGCTCTCTAGTCTCAGGGAGATTTGAGGCGTTATGTTTAGCAAATAGCAAACAGTTGAGACAGATGAGGGCAATCTTCCTCAAAGCTGTTGCGTTAGACTGAGACAAGACTGCATCCATGTACAAATGAAAAGTTTATCTTTGCAAGCAGCAATGCTATAGTTTGACTATTTTTCAATTAAAAGTTGGATTCCATAGTGCACTGAATCTGTCACAGTGAGAAATGTAGGCTGATTGTTAATGATACTGCTCTATAATTATTGCTATTATACAGTCCAGATACTTCATGAGGGCATGATCCCCTGATTCTATTTGGTTTTGTACAGAGCGCATAAGAAGCAATTCCTGAGCTGTAAGGTTGGTAAGCTAAGTATAAGACTCATGCAAGTAGATGCAAGGAGCTTTTCTGTTGTGGCTCTTGGTGTTGCTGAGACTAATCTGTCACAGTGAGAGCTGCCCCCTTTTAGCCTTAACATTGCATGCTCATTCTCATGTTTTGACATGTCAGGTGCTGAATGACTAAGAGTGAGCTTTTTTGTTAAAGAAGATGGTTTTCAATATTAAAAAAAAGCCCTTTTAAAATATTTTCTTAAATTTATAGAGCGTTTAATAAAAAAATTTCAACACATGATTATTAAAATATATTGCCTTCTTTAAAACAGAAAGATTAAATAAAACCTCCACAAAATAGTTTTAATGTAATTTTAGAGTGAAATAATTACTTGGAGGTGCCTGTGGTATGAAATTCAGAACCTTTTCCCCAGGGATATATAATTATGGATTGAAGAGAACAAGAAATTGGTATAAATGGTTCTCCCACAGCATCACCCCCCCTTAGTGGACTGATGATAAGTGGATACTTGCAGTTGGAGAAGAAATTCAAGTTTCAATGTTTCTTCTCTGGCCAGATGGCTCATAAGGGTGTAAAACATATATTTTTATCTGGCCATACATCTATTTGCCAGAAACACACATTTGGCACTCTTACTGTCTTAGCCACAACCCAGACAGCAAAGACCCATTAGAAATCCCCTTTTAGATGCTAGTTGAAATTTTTAGATTGAAAAATTCCACTTTATTTTAGAATTTTACTGATTTTTTTTTCTGCTGTTCAAGAGAATAAAATTAGGGAAACACAGTGCATTGTCTGTATTCATTTCTCTAAGTTATTGTGTTACTGAGAATCACTGGAGCTCCCATGCAAGAGCAAGGCCTTGCCATTTGGCAGGAGTGATAAGCATGTCAGGGCACGGCTTTCACTATTGTCAGGAAGGAAGTGTGAAAGTTTGGCTAACTAATCAGCTGCTATTAAAAATTCAGTCAGTTTTTGCTTGTTTGCTCCAGGGAGAGCTGTTAAGAGTTCAGCAGCTAATTTTGTCAATTTTGCAGATTTTTGAATTTCTTTTTTCTCTGGCAAGGTTTAATATCTCACTTCTGGATTGCATCACTGGGTGTGGAGGCTGCACCCCTAGAGTGCACCAATATTCCTTCTTTCCTTCCTTCCTTTCCCAGAGCTGCTGAAGCAGAACAGACTTCTCTTCTAGTGATGCTGCCAGCACCAAAATGTGCTGGCCCGCTTAGGCACTTAAAGACCAAAACTTTGAGTGATGATTAACCTTTTGGTTATCTCAGTGACTTTTTTGGTATCCTGAGACCTGATTTCAGTATGAAGAGGGCAGGAAATGTAATTTGGTAAATTGTGTATGGGAACTAGTAGGAAAGGGCTGGAACGATGAGGCTGAGGTGAAGAACAATAAATACAGTGAAGATTCCCATGAGACAAGGATGGAAAATGCAAATCAGTAAAGGAGGCTGGCAATTGATAGTTGTCCTGGAGAACTGGATCCTAATCTTATGTCTGTTCAGGTGGAGAAATCTTTTATAAAAAGATCAGATTCACTGAGGTCTATAGTAGAAGTGAAACCCCCATATTTCTCTTTGGCTGGAGAAGCCTGGAGGCAGGGAAGGCCAGGAGGAAGAGCAAAGGTGAGATAGCTCTGCTGTGGGCTGTTTCCAGCCTGAGATACACTGGGTTTTGCACATGGTAGGTTTCTTTTTGTGTTTGAATGTCATTTCTGCTAACAGGAACTTGTGTCCTCCAAGGACAACAGATCCTAGAAAGTGGAGAACCATTCCTGAGCCCGTGTAGAGAAGCCTAGGCCTAATCCTTGTCTGTGTGGGCAGGAAGGGAAGGGGAGGAAATGGTCACTGTCTTCTACAACAAGAGCTCCCAGCCCTGGAGTGCTCCTATGAAGGATCTCCAAGGAAGTGTGTTAGTTGTGAGTACAGTGCAGTGTTCCCAGAGATGGGATGCTGGAGCCACTCGGTGAGGGGAGGCTCAGCCATGGCCAGCAGTGGCAGCAGGGGCTGGGTGCTCCTGGGCTGTCCAGCCTCACCCAGCAGGGACAGCTCATCTCAAAGCTGGAGCTGGAGGGAACACAGCCTGCCAGCCCCAGCACAGCTCCTGGAGGAAAAGAGTGTGAAGCTAGAGTTGGTAAATTAATCATTCCCTGCTTGTCTACATGGGCAGAGTTTGCTCTTCTATCTTTAATGAAAGTATGGGTTGTTAAACTGCTGCTTTGCAAGGGGGAGAATTAGGTTTCTTGTTTTAGCCCCAGAAAACCTAGTGTAATTACCTCTCGGTTCATTTTGATGGCTTGAGTTTTTGTTGTAATTCCCATGAATTTAAACCCAACCCTCGCTGCTGCCAATGGCAACAGGATTGCACTCGTGTCAGCTGACCCAGAAGAAGTGTGTTTTCATTAGCCCACAGAGGTATGCTCTGATTTAGTGAAGTACTTCATAACCACAATAGGTCAATAGGAAGTACCCTCGAACAAACACAGTGTGGCATGATGCTGAATAGTAAGGAGAAACAGTGTTAGGCATCTCAGAAGAACCCAGGATGAACAGATATTTTTAACCTTATTAGCTCTGTGCCTCAGCTTCCCACTTGTAAAATGGTTTACAATTAAATGAACCAAAGGGTTGTTCTGAAAATAAATTCATTAATGTTTGAGAATTATTCAGATACTATGCCATGGAGTGCAATAGACTATCCCACAAGTAAATGAAAATTCTCTGTTCTGTAAAAAACATTTTGAAGTGAGTATGAACTGAGGAAGATGGAGGTCCACTCTCTGAACAGTGAGAATAACGAAAATTCTGAAGAATTGCCCTGTTGCTTTGTTGAGCACCATCTACCTTGGTTGTGGACTCAAGTGATTATTTTCTGGGGGAAAAACTAGTAATGTAATCACATGATTTAAATCCATATTGCAAATCCTGAATTTAAGGGAATATATTAAGATTATATGAGTGTTAAGCCTCAGTTGCTGCCATGGGCCACCTTTTTTCCCGCATTCTTTAACTTTGCTTGAGTTTGCAACAGCATTGCTCCTTCAAGCTAGAGGGGTTTTAATATGACAATATAATTTTATCTGTCTATGTATCTATTTGTATATTCTTCAAAGTCATGTTACCAATTGAATTAGTTCCATGAGGAGTCCTTACAGCACATCTGGGTATTGAAATAGCTTAAAAAAATCTGAAGCAGCCTATGAAAAAATCAAGGTAAAAAATTAAAAGTAAAATCAGTTAAATTTGATAGTTGGAGGTAATTTTCTGTGTCACACCTGGGAATTCAGAGGTGGAACAGCCATTACTGCTAGTGGTAGCTGTCTGGCCTAAACCTTTACATTGCTCTGTATATCTTTACAAATCTAAATATATAAAGTGCACTGAAGTACTTCTCAAAATCTTCTGGTACAAAAATTACTTTTTGGACTACGTTGTTGTAGAAAGTCTGGGCTCTATTGGCTGTGCACCCAGCATCCCTCAGGAAGGAATAAACAAGATAAAATGGTTGTCATTTTTTCCCTTACTGCTCTTAGTCTGCAGCAGGACCTTACATATTCTCTTTGCACCAAGAAATGCTTCTACAGGCACAAGCTTTGAAGCCACATGGTTGAATCCAAGAGTCATCCTCCATCCCTGGACCAAATCCATCCTTTGCCTGGTAGCAGCTGTGGGGTGGAATGGGTAAGAGTGCTTTTTAGGAAACTGCACAGATGGTATTTCCTAACCAAACTTTACACTGTCTCCAGGATAAATGGGGGGGAAGGTGACCACCACATCATGGCCCCTTTTATGCCAACAAAGAGTATTCTGTTTAAGTGGCTTCCCTTGGGGTCTCGACCTGAAAAACCTACTCTTAAAGACAAACAGATTAATAAAGCAAGGGCATGAGCCCTTAGTAGGCAAATTATCTATCCATCTGACCCAGGTATTTTCACATAAAGAGAGATGAGAGGCACCACTAGACAAGACAGCCAATATTTCATTTCTATCTTGGTATTCCTGAGTGGGTTTTAAAGGAAATTAGAGACAAAAGTATTGGACTATATTTCTCTGGTTTAGTTATGTTAAGGCACTGCAATGCAGTTATATTTTGGATTTTGTATGTGACTTTACTGATTTGTGCTGTTTTATTGTTATTAAAAGTATTTTAGTTATATTGATAATTAAGTCAGATTAGGCTGTGAACACTTCCTGACACATAATAAACCCTTTTACTATTTTTGATACTAGAACAGAAAATTAAAGAGTTTCTATTCCTGAAATAGTAAAAGACAGTCTTATCTTTCCAAAGTCTATGTTGATTCAAAACAGCTCACGGAAATAATGCAAGTAGAGCACAGCACAACTGAGGAAATGCTAGAAATGGAACGTGATGTTCACTGGCTCATGTTCCTCAGCAGTGCCTGTGGAGTGGCCATAAAAGTGCTCGGGAGGAAGGCAAAGCTTGAACTCACTCAACTGCCCCTGTGTCTTTCCCAGTAGGATTTAGCTGATCAATAATATGTAGATGTAAGGATTTTGGCAACTTCACCAAAACCATGATCTGCTTGATTTCACTGATCATTTGAAGTAAACAGACTTCAACATCATTTATGTTGAGAGCTGCTTGTGCAGCAGCTACTTGGGAAAAATGTGCCATTTGCTTAGAGAACCACCACAGTTCAAGACTAAAAATACCATACAGTATTAGTTGATTTGTTCAGGGAGCTTTTCTTTCAAAATCGTTGCTAGTTCATGCTCAGAAGATACATGCTAACTGGTCTGGTCTCCTGAAACACAAATATCTAGCTGGGAAGAAAAACTTGTATCAGCTGGGCAGATATAATTAAAGTTTCAGGCTTACTTCATACCCAGGTGGAGACTTTGAGGGACTTAAGGGAATTTAGTGCTAATCCAAACCTAGTATCTCCCAACTGACGACATGATGGGCAGCATGGAACTGTAATTGGAAGGGCATTGGAGGGGGACCTGGAGAGATTATAGAGGAGCGAGAAGAGAGGATTAGACAAGCGCAGGAATAAGTACAGCAACTTCAGAAAATTACCTAATGCAATGCAGTCCTTGTGTCTTTGTGATATTCAGAATCCTAGGCTTGTCAGAGAATACAATACCACACACCTTTCAGTTCTGTTCTAGAAATCTGCGTCTGAGAATGCCAACTGTCAAAGCCTTTACAGGCTAAAGGAAGCCGCTTAGGAAGGTGTAGGCAGTTTGGCTGACAATGCCTCCTGTTAATCCTACCATGTATTAGAATCATTTATCCTTATCTAGAGATCTGTCACAACAGGCCAAGTGATCATATTTCAGGATGCTCGTCTGTGCATCATGTGGCACATGGCCTCAAAGACGTGGGGCTCCGTGATCTACCAGCACCCACAGATCTTGCTTAATGCTCACACAGACTCTTTGAAAGGAGTTTTTGGGAAGGTTCCCTTTAATTGAAATGGCATCTTCCCCTGTCTTAGAGTTCCTCTCTACCACATCATATAATCATATATTCCAACAAGTGCTCAGGAGCGACTGCTAGGGATTAAGTCAAAGCTTCCAAGCATGTGAATCCTCCTTTTATGACTTTGCCTCCATCTTATTTTCCTTATGTTGCTTTCACATTATCTTCATCTCTTCCAATACTGCTTTACTTTTCTTTACTTTTATTGGTGCTTTTCTCCTCGATCCTGTCCCCTCGAAACATTTATTTCCTGTCTTTGATTTGGAGTGGATCTGTATGCTTTTCTCTTCCTGCCAGTCTTCTTGCCTGCAGCTGATGATTAGCAGTCTTTTCTAGGCACCCTGTGAGTACAATTTGGCATGCAGCAGAGCACCAGTCTCGAGGAGCAGACACCGCCCAGAGGAACAGCATGGGACATGCCATGAAACCAGATGAAATCCAGGATGACCGCCTGAGATCCAAGTCAGAAAAGGCGGATTTTTAAATTAAATAGTGCACTGCAAGGTGAGGGAAGGAAGCTAATGAAGGCTGCTCCTTTAGAATAAAGGGTGTGACATATTTTTTCTTATTTTACTATTACTATAATTTTTTTAAGTAGTTGCAGATGAAAAATAGTGTCACTCTAGTTGATCCAAGAAGACAGATAGGAACTTAGGATCATCTGATAGCTCCAATTAGGGAAGAAATTGAGATGAGTAATTCTATGAAGTGATCTTTTTTGTTGATAAAATCCTGTTCTGCTTGCACATAGGAAACATCACCCAGCCAGAAACAGTTCTTTTGTTCTTATCACCAAACTCCATGAAGCAGCACTGCCAGGACAGTCTCTAGACTTCTTTGACCTTACACAAACTTGTAAGGCTTGCTTTCTGCTCATTGCTCCCATGCCTCCATCATGCTTTCAAGCAAGATTCAGCAAAAGCATTCTTTTAAATCAATTTATTTCCTGAAGTTGCCTTTTTTTTCCCCTTTGGTTTGGATTTTTTTTTTGTTTGTCTTTATTTTCCTTTCTTCTTTTACAGCTATGCTATGAGTCTTTCAGATGACTTAAGTAAGCATGAGAAGGCTAAAAGTGTCCTACTTTTTTGCCTTTAAGTGCTGCCTAGATTTTATGGATGTCTGTCTGTCTCAGCTACACCTTCAATACACTGACTTTTTTTTCAATCTTTTGCAGTGATGGAACTCAAAATTTATCAGGAAATGTGCAGTTTCCACCCCAATTCTGTCGAGTAGTCCTATGTTTAAGAAAGATTCCTAGGCCTGGAGTGATGGGCTTTTTTCATCAATGTTCTCACATTGTACTATTGGGAATGACGTAATAGCTTGGCTAATTAAATTCTAGTAATATGCACTTACGTGGCTGATCAGTACTGAAGCTATTCATTTTATAACATTTTAATCTTTAAAATGTTAGAAAAGCTATTTGAAATGAGTGGCTTACTGTAAATGAATGGACATAGACCACAGTCAATAAGTAAAGTGCTCATTCACCAAAGTGCTCTAGCAAGGTTATATTTTGTTAAGGATTTTGAAGCTGGACACAGTGTTGAATTGAAGCCCATCAGCCATTTCTGTCATTTATTTAGATTTGCTAAATGACCTGGAAAGAGATTGAGATGCCAACAAAAGGGGCTGGGCAGAAGGACTACAAGGCTAGTCCTCATCTCTCCTACTGATGTGTTTTGGATGCCACTGAAGGCAGAATGCATCACATGATGGAATCTGCACCTTACATCAAAACCTTGCCTTTGTTTTCTGGTGCTTTGAATGTGAATTGGTACAGTGTATGACAGGGGACTTGTGTGGCCCCATGAGAAGATGGAATGTAAGCCAAGTACACACTTAGATTATGCTGGCACTGCTTGGAAGAGCAACTGTTTGGCTTGAACTCTTTGTCCACAAGTTTCCTGCAAAGGTAACAAGCACTTGCTAGTGACACTTTGGGAGAGCAATACACAAGAGTCAACCCACAGCATGTAACTTTTCAGGTAATGTTTATTAAAATATTATCTTTGTTTCAAAGCAGTGCACTGGAAAAACACAGAAATTACTTCAAAGCTTCAGTGATAATTTTTGTGTTATATTTTAACAATGTGTTTTATCACAATAGCTCGCTATAGATTTGCTTCAAATATTAAACAGATTCTGGCTATAGTAGTTAGCTGAATTGTTTGTGGGATCAAAATCAAACTAAACGTTCAGAAAATTTTCAGCAAGAGATTCCAGTTAATGAAAGCACCATTTGTGATGTGCTAAAACATGTATACACATAGGTATTGCCCCATTTATCAGACATGAGAGCTAATTACCTCATCCACTGCTATATTTCTTTCATCCTCTGCATTTCAATTCCCAATATTAACACATAGGTGGTCAAGCTGACCATTGAATAGCCTACATGAGCATGAATGCATTAAATAATTTAATGTTAGAAGAGTTTATTAAACTGCCACATTCTAATCAGCATGCGTACCTGCCTTCATTAATCTTGCACCGGTCCATGGTGTGTCTCCACAGCCGACATAGAGTGTGCTAATGTTAATAGGAGCTCTTAACAAACAGGATCAGTTAATCAAGGAAAATTTACTATTAGCCACATGACCATGCATACTGAAATCTAATTACAATCAGATTTAACCTCTTCATTACTGTATTCATCCAAATATTTTTTTTTGTTAGCACTTGTGATACAGAAGTATTCCAAACTGATGCATGATTATACTCATTTGAACAGGAAATACTTACATCAACTCACATTTATTAAGAAGGGAGATTTTCTTTTTTGCCATGTTTTCAATGTATAATGTTATGTGGATTATATTTATTGCAAAAAGTAAGAAACATAGTACCTCCTTTCCTCATCCCAAACCTGGCCACAGAAATAATTGCTAGAACAGAAAGTTGAAAAGTAATCTATACTATTCTGGATTAATTCTATTCAGATAGAATTTAGCACTTGGTAAATTGTCAGTTAACTCTGGATGTGGTTGATATAATTGAGAACATACAGGGGATTTAGCAGCCAAAGTGTTTTAAGTTCTTAAGCAATGCTTTTTATTCTGATATCAATTGAACCATATTATTTTATGCTTGGCTATTTCCATTAGATCTTAGACTGTGATAAGCAATTAAGCTCCATCAGAGGCCATGATTCTTTGAGTTAGTTCACAGAATGTGAAAGGTTAGAAGGGACCTCTAGAGACTTAGTTCTTGATAAAGAAAGGGTAAATGGAGATAGTTCTGGTTTAGAGCTATCAATTTATATTTATTTTATTTTATGTTATCTATTTTTTAATGATATTTTTCTGTATGCAGAGCAAGGAGTATTAGTTTAGGGCAGAGAAGGTCAAGTGTGTTTCTTTAATTAGGAATTTGAACAACATTTTGGGTGGAAAAGTAACATATTTTGAACCACAGTAGAAGTTAGAATTCTGAACTATATGAAACTGATGAGAAGGTTGTTTGCATGGGAGTTCATTGGCTGAGAAACATCATATTCACTGCACCTCTGGTTCATGGTAGGAAGTGGGAATTGGATCTTAGGCTTGCTGACTTCGGGGTACAGACAACCACCGGCCTTGGGGTCACTACTGAGCCCTGCATTTGTCTCTATCACCATATGGGCTTTGCCGTCACACCTCTGTCTTCTGTTCTTCCTCACCTCTTCTCCATTCTTCCTCCTTCTCCTCCACTCTGCTGTTTAACTGAGTAATTTCTTCCAAGGAGATAAAGATAGTTTTGTGTGTGGGAAATCAGTTTGTTAAAAATCTGCCTTTTGGTGTACACTGCTCCATACCAGTGGTAGATATAGGGGGGTTTGTGAGCTAGAATAAGTCAGCCTAAGACAGGATGGTAGAGCTGAGTCTAGGAAGGGAGAAGAACCTGCTAAGCCAGCTTTTTCTCTCCCTCCTACTGTTCTTACACTCTCTCTTTTCTCTACTTACTTGTCTTTGTTACATATGCATTTTCTCCCTTTCAGTCCTATTGTTCCTCCCTTTGTCCTCTTGCTTTCAGTTTCTTTTTGTATTTCTGTTTCTGTGTTACCTTACTCTTGGACTACTCTTCTTACCTTGCTAGCACCCTTAATCCAAGGTATGCTAAAGCACTCCTTTGAGGGTGCATGAGTGTTTGAGGTGTTTTGCACCTGTTCTGTGAAAGACTTCTCTATTGCAAATATCCTTTTTAATTTTTGCCACTGTAAGCTAAGATTGCTTAATGTTCTTGATAGATGGCCATCACCATCATTATGCCATTCATAAAGCTGGGACAATCAATTAGCAATTAAGAACGAGGACTGTTTCTCCCTATCCTGTCCTGTCCTGTCCTATCCTATCATGTTGTAGTATCATTCTCTGTAGAGATGTTTCAGCTTCATTCTTGATACAAACTGAGGAACTCAACGAATTGAATTTTTTATGGGTGCTAAAGACCAGATGAGTCTCCGTGTTTGCTCTGGCACAAAAGCCTCCCTCTGCTAAACTGTGCACTTTTTAAGGTGTGTGATTGCATTTGGAATGAAGGTGTGGCTGTCACCCAGTTGGCTGTCATTTGCTGAAATACGTTTACTCTGAAGGCATCATTCACAGTAGCTGCTGAATTCTGGGGAAAATGCTGCATTTTTAGGTCACTTGCAGAGAAATTTTAGGATGAAGTGAACTTACTATTGTGAATGGCAGGTAGTGATGCAAGACAGAAGGCATTTCTTGCAACTTAGCTGATATGTAGTTACACCACTGTTTTTTTCAGCATATCCAGTATTTTAAAAAGTAACATTTAGGGACTGTATTAACATCTGGTGTACTGAACAAATACAATAGCACTGTCAGAACTAAACAGCAAAATAAATAACACAACATAATGAGAACAAGATCTGATTCTTCATTAGTAGAATATCCTTCCTCTGCACTGCTTTCCTTTTGTACTTCTTCTGCTTTCGATTGCGATTGCTGTAAAAATCTGTCCACAAAGGAGAATGCCGATAACTTGCTGAATGTACAAATCCAGCATGATAGAAGAATTAATGCAATAGTATATGACTCAAATATAATGTAGTTTGGAAATGTCATATGATAATCCTACATAAAACCCTATTCATCAAAAGGCTTCTGCTGTCAGGTCATGATGATGCTTTGATTATTTTAAACATTATTTACACTAGATAGAGTTAGAAGGCATATTCTATGCATGATTCAAGATGAAAAGTAATCCTCTAAAAGAGAGGGTGTATTCTTTGTACAGATGTTAATTTTGATCATAGGAAAGGGGGGGAACTACTAATAAAATTGGTCAGGACATAACAGTATTTTGAAATGACTCTTAAAAAGCAAATGGATGTGTAACGTGAAAGTATTTTTAAAAATTTAACATTACATTAAAGTATCTGCCTGAGTTCTGTGACTGGGAAATTGTAAGCTAAAGGAGATATGACATTTGCTGTAATGAAATCAGGATGGCTAGAAAAAAATGTCTGAAAAGGCCCTAGACTGAAGAAAAGAAGGGCAATTCAGCAAGATTTGTGGCATCATATATCATGTGACAGTACTGAGCTTATAGCAGCTGTTTAACATTGGAAATGTGAGTTTATCAGTACAAATGAATAAACAAAAGAGGTAGAAATGACCCTGAGTCCTGGTACTGTGTGTGCTGACCACTGCTGGAAGGGACAGGTTGTCTGTGGCAAGCAGTGTAGAGAGAGATGTCAGGTATTCATTAAGTGATCAGTGAATGGACCTGGAAGTCTGAGAATTACCGGCAAAATCTATGAATGTGATAGAGATGACTTCCCTTCCCTTCCCTTCCCTTCCCTTCCCTTCCCTGCCC
>VZSR01000245.1:4459425-4479257 GCA_013398615.1 Brachypodius melanocephalos
TTTTCTTCTAACAGCTCCCTGTAAGGAACAGGTGATATGTGTTGTCCTGTAGATTCACTACTCATTTGTTTGGATTCACCCAGGCTCTGTGGAGTGTTGGTTTCCACAGGAAAGCTAAAATAGCTGATGCAATTTCCCCTTACTTTTAAAGCATCTCTTGAGATTTAGTGTTTCCCTCTATCCCTGACTTAACAAGCAGAATTATATCTACCTAGGCTGATAAATATTGATGTTGTATTGATGATGCTGAAACTGTATTTTGCCATAAGGATTTTAAGTAAATATTCTTAATGTAAAACTTCAATTTATAATCTATGTATCAGGAGAAAGTGATTAATTAAAATCATAAGCTTTTTCTTAATTATGTATAGGAGTTCCAGCAGTCTACTGCCATATTTTACTGAAGTAAAACACTAAAAAGCGTTTTCCCCTTAATATTGATGTGTTTTTATTATCATGTTTGCTGAATTCCCTCCACACATCAAATAGCAGGAAAATAAAATGGGGCATAAACAGTTTTAGAAAATTAATGCTATGGGGAATTTGCTGAAGGAGCTGGAAGGCCAGATTAAAACATTTTCCAGACCTGCTGAGAGCTTATCTTAAAACATGACCAAGATAATTGTTTTATTTTCCTCTCCTGAAACATCTGGAATAAGTTCCTAAAGAGATAAGAAGTGTATGCACAAAGTGCAACTGTAGCATGGTGTTACACTCCCACATAGCTTTTCATTTAATGTGTTTCAACTACCACCTGGCCAAACAGAGATGAAAATATAGTGAAACATGTTCAAGCTCGAAGAACTGTTCAATCTTTTGCTATTGCCTACCACTCCTCACAGGATTTGTCTTCTGCTTCTTTTTCTCAAGGGCTAAATGTTGCAGGGAATCGCAGTTTCTAGTCAGCAGAGTAACCACAACAAAGCTCTTCTGGAAATGAAAGCTACATCCAGCCTCTTCTGCTTTTATCTGTAAATGAAACACACTCCAAGCCTGTATCTGCTGTTGTAGGCTGTAATATCTAGGGGAGTTAGGCACCCTTTTATAAATCTCATCTTGGAAATCCCATCTGAGGAGAATTATTTCCTTATTCTTTATGATTATAAGGCATTAGCAGATAAAAGTATTTTCACTGGGATAACTTATTTGTAGCTGAGCTTTCCCTTAATGAGAATATGCTCAGTTTTCTACACTGGCTGTGATTTACACACTGAAGATATAAGTGCATACAGCTTGAATATACAGGAATACTTGTATTCAAAATAAATGATAATAAATTTTAGTTTAGACAATGCTAAACTGTGGCATGCCAAGGAAGTGCTTTTCAAAGGGAAAGCTGTATTGTGCTTTTTTGCAAGAGCCCAATGATACAGTGCTGTCCATACTAGATACATCTGGAAGCAGCAGTGGGATACTGTGCTGGGTAGCTCATGAACATCTCCAGGCATTCCTTCCAGGAAAAGTATATGAATGAGAATGATGCAAGACTTGCATAACCACACTTGTTAATTCTTTAAAAAAGTGAATAATTATCCAATTGTAGTGAATATGTGTGTGACACAGAGAGATAAGTCACAGCTGCTTGTTGCTGCAAACCTATCTGCATAAATTCTGGTAGCTATTAATGTAAAAAGATTGTGGATACCAATGCCACTTTCTGAGCAATTCTGTTAGAATTGCCCTTAGTCTGCTAAAATTTAAAATGAAAGCTGAACTATTCCTGGTTAGATGATCTAATTGCTTTGTATGTCAGGAATCTGACTTCTGCTCCTTCAGAGAGAAAGACATGCCAGCAACGGTAAAATGTCTTGTGTCCAGTTGGAAATTACCACCAGAATTGTTCCAAAGATTTTTCTTGGAATAAATGCAGTTTCTGTGACTGCCTCCTTGGCTTCTAAAACACTATGAAGAATTGAGTGAATGAGCCCAGAAAGTATACTTCAGCACCTTCTCCTTTAACTATTTTATTCACAATGGAAGCTTCAAAATTGAAAATTTAATGATAACAACAAATTCTACAGGCTTACTTCTTCTTTTTCAAGATAGTTTGTCAAGAACTGCACAAGTTTTTAAGTCAGATCTCACTGCTATTTGAAATAAGTTTGTGTTTTAGGAAAATAAGTTGTCTGAGACAAGACAGAGTATGCCTTTAGTGCTGAAATGCTGTCTAAAATTTGCGTGTGGCCAGATATTTGACTTCTTGCTTTGCCGAGCTTTTTGCTTGTTTTCAAGTAATTCCAAAATGAATCTCCTTTCCCAAGAATTGTGAGTAAAAACCTATATTTTAAACTATTAGTTAAATAGTTGCATTTAATTTAATAGTAAAAAATATTAAACTAACCTATTCCTTTTAGGTGACCAACTTGTCTATTAGAAAGAAACAAAGAGAAGGAAAATATGGAGATAAGCCAAACAGGAGTTAACAAGAGTAACAAGTGTTCATACTAATGTGTTTCAGAGAGCCAAAGGCAGATGTTTGAATCCTGTATCAGATCATCTGTTCTACAGATCGCAAAGGCAGGAAAGCTCTACCTTGACTCAGGGTTTTCCTGAAAGCTAATTCCTGGATCCAAGTAGAGTTTTGACATGATTATAATTCAATCAGATGATAATGGTCCCATCTGGCAATAGAATAGCAAGTCAGCTGAGACTGATGATGACATTTTACCTTCTCCAAATTTCTCACTCAAGAGCTCAAAGGATCTATAAATTTGATATCCAGCTCTTCCTCCTCACTTCCTTGCAGCACAGCAAATTTTCAGTGCTTTCCCCTGTTTTTGCTGAGACTATTCCTTCATTTCAGCTCCTGATGTATGTTGTAAAATCTTACTAATTTCCTCACTCTTCATAATCCAGTAATTTTCCCACCTTAATTTGGCAATGTGATGGCTTCTTATATGTGTTTTGACTTTTAATGTGTTGTCTTTACTTAATTCTTAGTAGTCTTAAGTAGAGAAGGAGGTAAGTATGAGCTTGCCTGTGTCTATCCCATTTCTGCAGCCCTTTCCACAGGAATGAGGAAAGCAAGACAGAGGTAGCTATGCTTTTAGATACCAATGCAGACTTTCTCAGAGGCAGCCTGAATGCCATTACTTGTGATGTTTAGACTGGCATTTACTATCTGAATACATTAGTGCCATGCGCTTAATTAAAGTAAACAGTGATTAAAAGTCTGATGACGCTTCCTAATTCAATACCAAGGTCTGTAGTCACAAGACAAGACTGAGACTGCAGTGTTCTGAGGAGTGAGGTTTGGATGTGAAGTTCCTTGTCTGTGCCATTTGCTTCTTTTTGCCTGTTTGGTTATTCCCATACCTTTGCTCTAAGGGAGCTGTAAGCCTTGGGAGGAGAAGATAGTAAGGGAGAGAGGGTCTAATCCTTTCCTTCTATACAACTACCAGTCTAAACATGAGGGTGTGTGCCTTTGGAAGTGGGGGAAGGCAGAAGGAGCATGTTAGGAAAGGGTCAGGAGCCTCCTAAACTAACTTCATCCCTGACAAAACTGATACCACGAAAAGATAGTATGAGGTAGGGAAGAATGCAGCGTTTGTGATCATGCATTGCTGGAGATACAAGCAACTTAATCTTGCTATAAGAACATCCAGTGTAGGATTCTTGTGTTGTTGCTTGTTGTCCACCCAAATGATACACTTCTGAAGATTAAAAAACTTTATCAGTCTGTAGTGCTCTGCAAATTTCCCTAACAATTTTTCAACAAGCTCTCCTAGGCTTTATTTTTTTTGGTGTGCTGGCAGCAACAAACACTGCAGCAGGTTTTTCTGTCTGACACCTCTCGCTCGTCCTGATCACTATATTTATCCACACACAGATTTGTTTTTTCAAATCTCAACTTCAATCATACTCATTCTCTCCTCCCTGAAGATTGCTTGGCACTAATCTGGGTTTGGTTTGGGTTTTTGTTTTAATGACGCTTCGACAGAGATCATTGAGTTTTGAAAACATAAACATCCCTTCCAGCCTATCCAGAAAAGCGCATTGGAACCTAACAGAATAATGCTCCATCTTGTAGGGTCATTTGATGGATAAACAAAACATGTATTCAGTTGATACTTTGCTGGAACTTATCTTTACTTGTAACATCCTTCCTTTGACAGATTTTGTCATCTTCCCTTTACTGAATGATATTTTATTCCTCCAGTCATTCTGTACATCGTAACAGAACTGTGAGAGAAGCGTGTGCATGTGTATGAAGGAATTTGATCCACAGTGCTGTTCGTTTGTTGCTGCCATGTCGGTGGTTTTTTTCTCTGTTTATTGACTACTTAGTCAATATAAACTCACAGACTTTTAAGTTTTTTAAGGTATGATATACTTCCAATCCAACTTAGTTTATGTGAACATTATATTATGAAACTTGATTTTATTCTAAGGAAAATATTATAAAGACATTTTTCATGTTGAGCCAGCAGCTCTGAATTACTGAAAAAAAAAAAAAAAATTAGGGGCATTTCTTCATTCAGCCTGTAGTCCTATATCACTGTATCTGAGAGTCTAGGTAGGCGGGGAGGCATATGAAATTGATTGGGAGGTTCTCTTTCTTCTGTTCTTTCTAAAGCGTTTTTGGGAAGAGGGAGGAGAAGTGCTTAGGCTGTGGGGTTGCAAGTTCCGTATTCTTACTCCTTCAGCATTAGCAGAGTGCTATAAAGATTGCCTTCCCTGTGCTTGGTCTTGTTCCCACACTCCTGCTGTTGACACCATCACCTGCCTACTCCCAGACTCCCCCTTATCTGCAGCAAAATGCAAATCTTGTTCAAATTATGATAGCGATCTCACACCAAGTAATAGCTATTTTGTTGCAAACCATCAGTCATGTATCCCTTGTGCCCAGTGTTGTCACCAGATACAGAGAATAGGCAGGTCAAATCAGCTCTCTTAAAACTGAGCTATTGGGTCAAGCCTAACACTGAAAGCCTGGGCTCAGTGTGTGTTGAAGCTGTGTTGAAGTTTTCCCACTTTGAAACCCTCATTCTGTGTGTGCAACAGAGAGGATTTGAGGAAAAATTGAGAAATCCCTCAATGTATGCTAGATCCACCCATAGAATCTTCTCAATAGTATAAAGAGGCTCACTGGAGAGAACAGGTTTTAGGTTCGTGCAGCTTGTAGTTGCCAAAGTCTATTTTCAGCCTTCTATTTTTTTTCCTTCCTCTTCTCACAGTTTGTTTCCCTGTGCAGCCAGTTTTGAGTCTTGCAGTTTTATGTCTGTTCTCAACATTGCTGACAGGGAGGTGGACACAAAGGGTGTGCAAAGCAAAGTCTTCCAGTGGCATCCTCCCAAAGAGATCTCCTGCCATTCTGGGAAAATACTTCATGCAAACAAGGAATATCTGTGTTTTGTTGACACTTCAATGTGGAGTAAAATGAAGGCCTTTAGAGCTTGAAGCCATAAGTCCAGTACTTTCCATCTACTGATGGTTTTATCCTGCTTTTTTATGTTGAGTAGAGACAATGTGGCTTCATTTCAGCACCTTGTAATGACAAAAGCACCATCTAAATGATGATTTTAAAATAATCACATATAAATTTACACCCATAAATGTAAGGGAAAAAACATTGCTTCCTGCTGATCAGAATCTGTTTCTCATTTGTTAATGGCTCATTCAATGTCTGTTGATCCATTTAGCTGCAAGGTACTTGTTTAGTTCATAAGGTTTTTGAAAGAATGCTGTTGTCATGCAGTCTTTTAAAATAATGCCAATAATAATATGCCATTAGCTAAAGAAGAATGCCATGATTAGATCTATTCCTAACCAAAGGCAACCAGCCATGTTGATAAATTGGTGTGATCTCCTTGCTAAGTAGTTGTTCAGATTTGCCTTGACTCAGTAGTCTCAGTATTAAGTGGATCAGGAATTTTGCTTCTCTCCATTTTCTGACTATCTTGACCTCTACACCTTTTTTTTCACATTATCCAGTGAGCATGGTATTTTCTACACACTAAGTAATACAGACAATAACTGTGTGTGTCTGTCGAAAATTGGGAGATGTTAAGGATTTTTAATATATATAATTTTGTTACTTTCTTCCACTGTGCGTCAAAGTTCCATGCAGAGTGCCTGTTTTTACTTAGCTTTTTTTTTTTCTTTTTATTACCCAGAACTTTTCAACCTTGTGTGATCTCTTTATAATTCCCTTTAGAATACATAATTGTACTCGATCAATTTGTTAAAGGCTTTTGAAGTGTTAAAAAAGCTACATTAAAATTATTTTCTTTCAGGTTTTATGTTAATGAATATAGGTGCTATTCAAAGCAAAGTCAGTGTGTCAAGGGAACTTTAACTAAAGTTATTCATACATAAACTAAAAAAGGAAACATCTTTAGTGAGGAAAATACATTTAATGAGTAAGTGCAGCACACAATTCCTCCTTTCAAAACTGTCAGTTCATATTGAACCTCCATTCTAGATATCTTACAATTACTTTGTCAACAGAAGGTAGAGTAGTGATGGATGATACATTGGTTCTTGAAACCAAACTTTCTGTGAGTTACTTAGGCTGAAACTAAGTGCTTTTACATTCCAGTCTTATTGATGATAGTGGTTTTATATTTATCACCCTGTCATTTCAGTTGACTGTATCAGCCTCTTCAGTGCAGGAATATGGACACTAATGGAGGTGTGTCCTTAGTGCTCTAAAGGGTCACAGACTCATTCCACTAACACGTTCACAGCCCTGTTACAAGCTCAGAAATCATTTTGCCATTTTAAATAGTAATCTGCGGCTGTAGGTGTATGAGGCCTGGGAAAAACATTTTCCTACTGGTCTTTTTAGACCATGCTACCTGTTTGACACTGAATAGGCTTCTTTCAACTTTCACTAATAATAATGTTACTGTTTTGCAACCTGCCCTATAATAATCAGAATTCTACCGGGGCCTTGGGAGTCCAGGATCAGATTGCAGCATTTATTTATAAGAAATTCTGTCAAGAATCAATAATAGTCTTGGGTCTCAAGTTCCTTCTTTAATAATACTTTGATATGATTTGTCACAAGCTAGCCCACAGTATCCACCAGATTTTATTACTTAGCTTGCAGCACAGTCTCTCATCTTTGAGTCATGAGATCAGCCATGGGGAGACCTTTAAAAAGCTATATTCTTTACTGTTTGGTTATTACAGAAAGTCTATATTACTCAATAATATCTTTTATAAGGTGTGCTGTCACATCTTCACATAGATGTTTAACCTCGATGTAGATATACTGAATGCCTGGAGGCCATTTTAGTGACATGGACATTGTTTTTCATGATTGGATGCCAAATGTATCAACAAAAACAACAGAAGTTGGGCCTTATTTTCACAGCTTGGTAGTTCTGACTGAATCTCATACAAACTGTCGATAGCAACTAAGATTTTATTTAGAGTGTAGAGTGTAACATTTTTATTACCTGAAAGTAGCAGGAATTCTGTGAAAGCAATTTAGATTACTTTCCACTGTAATATCAGTTCCTAAGGTTCTACTGTGTATCTCAATAAACAAGATCCTACTGTGTCACTCGCATATTGTGGTTCTAAATATATAAGATTTAACTCAGACCATAAATTCAGATAGTTTCAGCTGGCATTTATTTATACAGATGGTTTACAAAATGAATTATATCTATTCTTGACTTAAGGCGCAATATGCTAGATTCAATGAAATTTTCAGTAAAGTTTGTTTAAAAGTGCTTTGAGTCAATACTGTCTAACCAACTTGTGAAATTCAGATGCTCATCTTCCATTTTTTGTGAAATTAAGAACTGAGAAATCCAGGGGAAGATGGAGATTTGCTCCATGGATCTTGGGTGTCACTAGAGTCATGCATGACTAGGACCAGTAAAACAAATTACAGATAAACATGTGGTCATAAATCATGGAATTTGTTTTTCCAAATAGGAATTTAGGAAAAAAAAATCCTTTAATTTTAAATTTTGAATTATTCTTAAAGTTTTCTGTTAGTGATAAGAATGAGGTATTGTGTATGTCTCTGAATTTGAAGGTTCTTTCAATTTGCCATATAACCGTGCTGTTTAGAAGACAAGGAATCTTTTAAACTGGGGCATGAGTGAAAATTGAGTTACGTTTTTTTGGACCAGCCAAAGGACGGAACAAGAATAGAAGCATGCATATTTTTCAATACTGCTCATAGTGAGGATCTTAGAAATAAGTAAGTGTGATCATTTAATTTTAAAATATTATATCTCCCTGGTTTATCATTTTTAAGCCTGTCCCAGTAAAACTTAAAAAGCAGGTAGGTCTTTGGGAAAGTCAATGCTCATGTATAATAAAGCTACATGGCCTGTTTTAGCTCAGAGGTAAGAATACAAAACTATTAAAGATCCATAGAGGGTTGTAATACAGATATTAAAAACAAAAATAATTCTAAGTTATTTATTAAGAGAGCATAGTAAATGTTGAATTGCAGAAAAGCAATCTTGAACTGATTCTAGAAATTTCCAATGTTTTGTTTTGAAAAGGTAACATTTTCATGGACTGAAGTAACTTCAAGACTGAAAATGCACATTGGTTAAAGATTTCTACCCATGAAAAGCTACACATATATGCACTTGAATATACCTAAATAATAACCAGAGAAGCAATTGTATTTACCTTTTATAGTTTTAGAGCCATATGTACTATAGTCTAACTTTCAAATATCTGAATAATCTACCTGCAGGTAGCATTGAGTTTGAAAAGATATATAAAAAAAGATATCAGAAAAGAAGCCTGGAGTAGCTTATGGGAAAAAATGAAATACCATAAATTAGATCTGGACATGAACATATCCTATAGAAAATAAAGGAGAAAAGGAATTGGGAAATCTGTGAATTTTAGGAAAAAATAAAAGACTTAGAAGTGGGCATTTAAACATTAAAATTAGAAATGGAGAGGTAGTGGAAATGTGTCCTCGTGCCTGCATTTCATAAGCTAACCTGTAGTCTAACTTCATGAGACTAAGAGACCGTGTTAGCCCTGGAGCTGCCTTTTCTAGCCTGACCTTAAGCCCACAGGTTGAATCTGTTTCATCAGAACAATCCATCCAGCCTGTACACCGCTCTTATCACCCTCCCTGAGGAACCTAAGGAAACATGTCCATCACAGGACCAAAATGCAGATGTGGCCTGTCTTACAGCCTGATTTATACCTGCCACATCCCTGCCTAGCAGGTATTTGGTTTTGTCCAGTAGCCTCCTCTGTGCATGTGTTGAGAGAAAGGTCATCCAGCTGGCCCTTGGTGCCTGCAGAAAAGGGTGTGTCATTGGATGCACCCACAAAGCTTCCCTTCCCAACAGGAAAAGACTGTTCCTCTCGAACATGCCCTGCCAAACTGGTGGTTTTCATTTCCTCAGGTTTCCAGCAGTGTGCTGACTATCCCTCTAACAAGAGCATGACATGTGCTTACTTTTTGCATCATTAGTAAGCAGGAAGGAGAAGAATAAAGAATGCATCAGTTATAGCTTTTTAATTTTATAAATGCATAATGGACATGTGCATAATTTTTACAACTAGTAGCAGAGGCAGACTCTTCAAGATCCTTCAGTGTTACTGGTTCTGGAGACCCTTACCAAGATACAAAACTAATCAGACTACCTCAAATCCTGTCTGAGTCTTTTTTCCTTGACTTCCTTGCTATTTTTCTTTTTTCCTTGTGATTTAGCAGTCAATCCTGAGAAGCCATTGGCTATTTTCATAGTCAGTTAGATGTAACATAATAACAAGTTCTGTAAAACCCCTCAAAATTCAAAGCAAAACAACATGCATGGATACTAATTGTATGAGCTTGATGATTCTGTGAAATGTATTGTTTACAAGCGTCATTAGTTTTATTGGTAGCAGGCCAACTGTGGCAGAGATCTATTTAGCTTGTGATAGGAAAGCAAAGGAAAGTGTTAACTTGGGTTTTGATCTTATCAGCTTCAATCACTTCCATAAATCTGTGTTCTAGAAATGCATCTAAGTTTGTCCTAACTTTCCTGGGAAGCCCATATTTCCCTCTAGTCCCATCAAAGTTCACTTTATTAACCCAGGAGTTATAGGTTTCAGCAGAAATAAATTCTTTTAGCAGCAACAAAATGTACTTGTCAGGCTTTCCACCGGATTCTCTGAAAATCTCATTCTTTTGTGTAGGAGCCACATTTTGTATGCTTACCTCTGGCAGCTGCTCTTCTGCAGTACATTTGCCATCTCCTGCACGGAATTCCACACCAGTAATACTCAGGTATCAGCTTGTGTTTGTATTTCCATCACCTCGCTTAAGTATACAATTCACAGGGGCCAAAAGAAATGATTGCCTTTTTTTTTTTTTTTTTGGAACAGGATTAGGACAAAATAAAAACTAGCAGAGAAAAATACAGGTTTTATACTCCTGAACATTTGCGAGAGTATTGAATGTTGAGGGAGAAAACAAAATTGGATTTACTATAGAGCAGAAATACTAAATCCTGCATACTCATCCTTGGCTTTCAGCTGAGCAGAATAAACAGTCTTGGTTTAGATAATGGCTTGTTTGCAGTTCTGTTTTGGTTATGCCTCGTGGAAGTATTCAAATTCTCTTGGTTACAAGTATAAGAATGCCTTTGAAAGGGAGATCTTCCTGAGCAATCTTTTGATTTGCTTCTTAAGCAAATTTACCTGATTTGGCCAGATCTGTTAACTGATCTTTTTGATGTTTTCTTAGGGGGGTGTCTATGTTATGTTTATAAATGTTGCATGTATATCTCTGTGATCCTTGTATGCCTTCTAAAAGGCTATTTCAGAATTAAGTCAGCTGTTCTGGCCTTAGATCTGAAGAACAGCATCAGTTCACAAGTTTTGAAAATCTTGGTAACAGACAATGGCTCATAGCTTTTGAATATTTACTTTGTCTAACCTGAACCAGGAGCTGCTTGATGAGAAGATGAGACTTTGGCCAGGATTGCAAGGAGACACTTTGAAATTAAGAAGTTGAAAGGAATTAGAAGGTAATCTTCTGCTGAGCATCTGATTCCCAACAGAACAAAGTTCAAAGGGGTGTGAAAAAACCACGAAAACACGGAAGCCTAATTTGAGCTGTTCAGCCTCCTGAAATTAAGTGTAGCTGTGTCTTGAGTATTCTTATATTTCTAGAACCTCTTTTCTTTTCTTACTATGATAGCTATGTAGCTAATTCCATTTCTTCCACTGAACATCATGACATCATCATGGTCACAGAGGGAATGGATGGGCACATCTACACTGCACTCTGCTGTAGAAAGCAATGCAGCTACAGCAGCATGGGGCTGTATACTTCAGGGCTGAATTCCCTCCAGAATATAAGAGAACTCATTTAAATTTAGCTCCGGGATCTATATATTGCTTTACATTGTTCTGTGACAGAAGATAAACCTGGTACACCCTGCTGGGGTTAACATGGTTGATAATCAGGCATTTCGGTAACAGTACCAGCCCAATCTCAAAGTTTCATTGTAGGAGCTAGAAGATTTGTGAGTTCAAGTTGGAAAGAAATGAGACTGGAAAGAAGTGAAAAGAAGACCCTCATCTCTGAGCTACAATTGCAAGTTCATGGGAAGTAAATTCAATGCACTGACTTTGACCTGAAATGAAGATTATTCTTGTCTTACTGTGACTCTGTTACATGATGATCTTGCATTTGTTCACCATACAGAGAAACATGACAATTCCTCATTCCTCCTGAAAGGAAATCACTGTATTAGAATGCTAGAAGTGCAGCCCTGGAATGTGCATTTCCAGTAACTCATTCATTAGCACTGAATATCCAAGGAAGGAACATGCTCACTGCACGCTGACAAACTCAGACCATTTGGCAGGTTCTGAGAGTTTTTCAGTGGTTGGCATTGTGACATGGGCTGAGCTTTTAACCTTGCCCACAACATTAATAAAATTTAAACTGAAAGAATACATACTCCAAGCAGGGCATGTTCCCAAGCTTGTGCCAAGGTCTAAGCCGTGCTGTACCTCAGGACTCTGAGCTCTGAAGTGCTTATTAATTTTTCCCTGTAATTCCTAATAAAATTGTATTGCTGCATGAAAGCAACAAGGGCCTCTCTGATAATTCACCCTCTGCAAGTTCAAATCCATGTTAGTGAAACAAACTGTCTGCCTTCTATTTCAAAAGTAATGAATCCAAATTCTGTTGGGATTGAAATTTTATTAGAAATTCTCCATATCTTCTCTTCTTATTATTTATGGGTCAAATGGATCATTATATTGATTGATCAACACTTAATTTGTTATTATCCATAAGTACACAGCAAATAATGAAAATACCCTGTCACTTTGTTAAAGAATCATCAAAAGTGATGGTAATAAGATACTTTTCTAATTAATTTTTTGCATACATGTAGGTGAACCTTGTATATCTCTGGAGCTTTGGCTGACCACTCAAACATCTGGTAGGAAAAGTTGAGTAATAAAATGTCATTTGTATATATATATATATCTGTACATACAATAAAGCCTGCATTTTTAGCAGCGCTCACTATAAAAATAAACAACACATAGGGCAGTAGGGTTTATAATAATGCTCTAAGTTAATATTCTTCAGCACAGCAACAAACTTTTTATGTCATGCACCTCTGTTCTAGGAATTAGGTCTACTTTCTAGATGGAAACAGGAGAGACTGGGAATTTAGTTGTATTTAGTGAGAGTAACCAGCATCTACCATTAAGAAAACCTATAAATTAATTACCTATAAATTAATTGTTCTGTGTCTCCACTGGCCTAAATACTGCCTAAAATAGGAATACACTTGTCATGATGCAAGGCAAAGCTGAAAAGAAAAATAAATTCTTTTTTTTTTACTCTCACAGTCATCTTATATGGATCAGAGTTAAATGCATTATAGATTAAAATTAATGGTTTATATATTTTATTGATAATGCAGAAAATCAGGCACCTCAATATATATAATGTATTTTTTTTTCTACTGAGCTGGTCTATAGGTATGCTCAAATTATACCACAGTGGGTTGTTCATGAACAGCAGCACCAATGCATGTGATGTTTTTTGCAAGTTGTATCCCAATTACCTTTACCTCTGCACAAAACCAACTCACTGTTCTTTTCTGAGTGTATTCCATGATGTGCTATCACGTGAGACTTGTAATTACTTCACGTGTCTCATAAATCCCTCCACAGTAACCTTGACTAATTACAAATGGGCAAGCTAACATATTGTGGTTGGCACTGAGCTCCTCACAGACTGGCCACCTGAGAGGCCAATGGTCCACAGAATTTTGAAACTCTCAGTTGAAACCTTTCTTCCATGGGAGCACCAATTTGTCTTTTTACTACCCAGGTGCCAGTTTTCATGAGACTTATGGCAGACTGTGTGTCCTTACAGTTTCCACAGTTTTGCCCCATCCTTAAAGGAGGGGAACTGACAGATGGGTGGAAGAGCAAACAGTGCAATGTTGTGTATTTTATCCTTTGAAAACCAGGCTATAATGATATAGAAAACTTCATTCACAAAGCTGTGAAATATCAAACAACACTCACAAAGTTATGTGACAAACACCACTCACAAAGTTATGAAATACCTTATAAATATGAAATATCTTATAAATATAAAAGGTGAACCTCTGATTTACGCCAATAATCTCTTCAAGCACTAATGTTTGTCTAATGGATTCAGCTACCAAAAATTATTGCATATGCTACAGAAAGCATTATAATTTGAGACCCACCTGTGCCATTATATCAAAGCTGAAATTATTCCATGAGACTTTGGAACATTCCATGTTGGTTGATACTAGGTACTTTTAACTAAAAGCTTCTCCTTTCACTTTACATCAACAGAAGTGGAACAATTAATGCTTCAAAATACAAGAGAGGCTTTTGTTCTTGTTTAAATTTTTGTACCTGAGCTTGAAAGGTATCTTGAGCTCCTTTGAAGTTTCCCTTTAATATACTGCGCCCAAACCACTTCTTTATAAGAGCCTCATTTAACTTTCACATTTTAAAGATCTTTCAATGCAAGCCCAAATGTAACAAAAGAAAGTGATAATTGTTGAAGCAGAGTTGTTAAAAAGTGTAGACATTGAATCTTATGGAAGCCACATCCTGGAAGTATCTTGTGCAACTCTGGCTCTGGTGTGTAGCTGGCAGGTAGGTCACATCACATAGGATTTGCTTCATGCTCTAGACTAATGTTTTCTTGAATTATTAATCAATTTTAATAATTCACAGAGACCCCAATCCCACAGAGCTTGTGTGGCCCCTTGCAGAGAGCCCCACTTGCTGCCAGTGGCATTCCCTCAGAGATCTGCTTGTGGTTCTTTGGTAGAGGATTGGCTTTTCTCCTGCCTGTCTGTGAAAACAGCTACCAGCCAGCTGATAGTAACATGAACAACAACTGAAATGCTGATTTGAGATTTCACTGAAGGCCCTTAGGACTGCAGGCAGAAGGTCAAGACAATCAGCACTGAAGAGTGCAGGATTGTTTGCAATTCATCCTGATTAACTGCCCTGGCACAGCCAGTGGCTGTATAGCAGTGGTATCCCTGCCTAACAGCAGGGTATGTAACAGAGCCTGCAGAAGGTGTGGTTGGTTTTGTATCCCTGTTCAGTTCCCTGAATTCCTTGAGAGTAATTCATGATAGTCGGTGTACAGATTATTTAATTTACCCTGTTAGAAACAGGTCATTTCAGATTTCTGATGTCTGCCTGTCTTTGAGGCTCTGGTGCTGTCATCAGACTCCATTGTGAGTGAGCAAATGTTGATGTCATACTGTGGTTTATGAGTCATATATCGTGTCTGTATTTCATCTTGGTTTTGTGCTGCTGCACAAACCTAGTGTTGTGGGAATTCACACATTTCAGACCTCTGAAAGTTTAATTCTCATGCACTATACTTATTTTCTTTCTTTCTGAACTGGGTCAGATGTCCCTTTCTGTAATAATTTAATTAACACTTTGGAATAATGATGCATTAATTAATGCCAGATTACAATGAAAATGCTACAGAATTACACTTTATATCAACATTAATGCAAAATGAGTTCCTCCTGGATAATATTTCTTACAGAGAATACAAAAAGAGATAATACTAATTAGGCCATCAATTTAAATTTACCATAATTTCAATCCATGTCACTTATCTGTTCTCTAGCACAAAACCTTCTGTTCTACCATACACTTTTTGCTGCATTGATATCGGTGTGGCAGCCAGACTGGGAGTCATTTCCTAATGTACATTCTTATACATGATAATACATTTTTGCATTATAGTCCTGGGTTTGGTGTGGAGGACTGAACTTTAAAAATCCTGTATAGGTTTAAGAATGTTCTGACACAGATCTTCTTTGGGTAGAGAAACTTCACTGGCGAAAGAACACCCTCACTACAGGCTCAGGATCTTGTGTCATGCGTGGCACAGTTAGTCTGAAACACACAGTCCAGGTTACTCTAATTCTTCCTGGCATGGCCCAGATTTGCTGCTGCAAATGCAACATCTGCAAAGTCATTCTTTTGTGAGCATTATTATTTTAACTGCTTCATACCAGAATGTTAGGCAAATAAGAAATGAAGCTTTCTTTCCCTGGAAGTTTCAGTCCAGATGTGTATTTCCACATCCAAGAAAAAATATTTTTTAAAAGCATATCTGATCTCACTGCACTTTGGTGCTTTTTTCTTTATATGACCATCACCTAGATGCTGCCTTTTGTGCAGGTAAGAAAAGAGGATTAAAAAGACAATTCTGAAATGCAGAGCATGAAAAAAAATTAGCAAAGATGATTCAAATTCAATGACCAACCAAAGCAGCTTGCTTTCCTTCTCTGGCAATCTGGTGGAACCTGCTGGGTCACCAGAATTTGCAGGTCCTTGCTCTCCCATGGCCTGTGCCTAGGACCAACAGAGAGGCAAGTATAGAGAGCACTGAGGCTGCCTTGGAAGCACTGATGTTCATCTGGAATTGCCAAGGTGTGCAGGAACTTAGCCACACATCTGTCCAGACTATGTAATGAGAAGTAGTCAGGGATCTGAAGTCATGTCAGTACCAGCACACGAGGAGTTTGAGAGTTCTTCACGAACTGTAAATATATTTGGAAATTATAAAAGGAATTTTTTTGTTGTTTTTACAGACCGCAGCTCTTTCAGAATTTACTGCATGATGGATTTTAATATATTTGGGGATTTTTATTCCAAAGACAAAGAACACCAAATTCTGAAATTCCCTGTGAAACTGACTCATTGCACATCTTGCTTTCTTCAAATATCCTTCTTTACAGAAGTGTTTTGTTCAGTCGATTTTAATGGGATGCTTTTATGCGAGACATTTTTACTTATTTTATTGTATAAAGTTGAGTGATTTATTTCAAAACAGATAATGGTGTTGGAATGTGTTCACCTACAAGGGAATTTAAAGAAGCATTTGCCATTCAGCAGATCTGATTAGGAGAGTAACTGTGAGGAACTACAAAGCAGTGGCAGAGTTCAAAGAAAACAAAACCCAACATAAATGGTTCTGCTTTATGGAAAAGTGTTCCAGCCTGCATAATAGCCCAGGAAATTATTTTGTTGGCATATTGTGTATCTTCAGAGGGGGCCATTCTTTTTTTATAGACGTTCTGAGTGAAATGTATGTCATGTAAAGAAGAAGCCAGTATCCAGTGAAATGACACAGCCCTAAATGACATAGCCCTAAACCAGGAGCTGTGGGGGATCTAACCGTGACAAAACTACATGGCATTCTGCACCAGAGTGAATCTGTACTTTGGCTTTAGCATACTGCTTTCTCTGGAGAGCTCCATTCTGGTCTCTCTATCACATGGGCAGATTGAGTTAATGCACTACCTCTTCTCCTTTGCAGAATTTCTTTGGAATTTAGAAAAGGTCAGATATGTAAATCTGTGTGATTTGTTTTATGAAACTACCTCTTTGTTTGGGACAGTTCACTATAACTGTCCATCAGTGTGCAGGACTGTGAAAAGAATATGGATTTAGGAGTGATAATGTGAGCAGATTTTTGAAAATATGAAGAAAATTAATTTTTCTAGGGGCAATCTATTTAGGTAGGGGAACAGGCATTTTTAAGATCTACTTACTGAGCAAGCTCTCATTATTAGATGGGCTTATAACTCAGTGCAGAGTAGACAGTGTACTGGAAAAACTATGATTACTACGTGGACTGAATTGATGTTGATCCCAGTGTTCTGGAATTAAGAAATCTTAAAAATCTTTTCTATCTGTGACTTTTGAGAACTGGCAAAGAATGGGTTTTGTAGCTCAGGACTCAAGCCAGTATAATAAAACAGCCTTGTATAGTAAACCAGCTTTGTGCTGAGGGAAGATTTACTCTGTGCCAATGTAGATTGGCTTTCCCATCCCAAGTGTTATTAATCCCTTACTTTCAGAAGCACTGAAGTGTGTTCAGAAAAACATAAAGAAAATGAAGATTTTTTTTTAGATTTCATACGTAACATTAACGAGAAACTAATTGGATTAAATACCGTAGTAAAAAATACCACACTGTTCCAGACTTTTTAGGTTGTCCATATTCAGTATTTTTTTTCTGTTTAAGTATTCACATTGAATTTATTTCTCATTAACTTATATGGTCCCAAAATGAAGAACTTTTAATCTTAGTCTTTTAGATGATCTTAAATCTTCATTGCTGAGAACTGTATCATGGGGATCCAAATAAAGTAGTTTAGCTGGACAGCTAACTGATGGTGCTGTGTTTAGTTGAAACTACAAATGAGTGTCTACAAATGAGTATCTACAGGGGACAGAAATAGGGTTTGATGCCTCCCTTGAAGATGACATCTTTATAGAACATAAAAGGCTAAATGTGCAGATGTCAGAGTTAAGTTCAAGTGTTTTAGTACCCACATATTTAAGTACTAGGGTTTTTTTCTGGCACATTTCCAACCTTAAATCAGATGTGGAATACTTGTAAGGTGGTGGCTGATACAGGATTTCAACAGCTTGTCAATTTTCAGTTTACATTTAAGGCTTCTGCAGAACATCCTTCTTCTATGACAGCACCAATACATTGATAACACCTGCCTCTTTCCAGTTGATCACACCTGTTGACACTTAAGTGCATTAACAAATCAACTACCAACCTTCTTCTGGTTCCCTTTCATCTGTGTTAGTACTGGTAGCTCTGTGCATATAAATTATGATATACAATGTATTCTTTATTTAAATTAATTTTATTGAGTACCAAACCTATTTCTGGTCATATTACTTATCAATCCCTCTAACTCAGGAAGGATAAATCTAAGAAAACTGTTTCACAGATATAGGTAACTTTTGTATAATACCATCCCCAGTGTTGTGAGTGATGCGTATTTAAATTTTGTTCAAGAGGAATAAGAAAGTTCACATTCATATTGACTTTCTGTCTTTAAGTCTATGAAGGAGAAAAGGTCTGAAAGAGCTGACTTGGAAGGTTACACTGGTAGCCAGAAAACATGGGGCCCTTACCGCAGTGATGGATGGAGGAGCACAACACAAATAATATCAAGCTAATTCCAGAAGGGATAATACATCTGCAGGAAGGGCTGATCTTAGGAAGTTTCTAGCATGGATTCTGAGAGTGAGAGAGCAACCCTGATGCAACAACTGAGTTTATACATCCTCCATCTTGATGGTGGTAATTAATCAGGGACAGAGCTGCACTGGTGATGCAATGGTGCTTCCAGTCCTGCTGCACTGGTATATGCAAGAGTGGTTGTAATTAGGTCAGAAGTCACTGCACAGATGTTTGTCAAAGCCAAGATAAATATTAATAACACCAGAGTTACATACTCAAAGTTTGCTAGTGAAAACTTTAACAATCACTACTCACAGATGCTCATTGGATCTATACTACATAGACTGGCTAACGACTATTGAACATTTGAAATAGCCACGTTGAAAAGCAATGAATAAAAACTGTGAGAATTGGAGAATGTTGAATAACTTCAAAGAAATCATCAAATCATTATAAGAGATCTGCTTATGGATATTTTGTAAACAGTAGTTTCCTAAGTTATTTGCTATGCATTGTTTATTCATCTCTAATAAGTATCATACAGTATAAATGGTATTTTCATTTCAGCTCCTAGAACATAAAATGTCTGTAGAAGCTAGCTGAGAATTTTGCAAGCGTGTCTGAATGCCAAATCAACTGAGGTAAGTTGGAGTTTATGTTCCTGAACATATTGTACCTTCAGTGGATAAGGCAGGGCTTAAATATAGATTGAAAACCACAGGCTATTAAGTATCTAGGAATATTTTACCTTATGGAGTTGAACTCTACAACTAAACAAAGAGGTAATGTGAAATACAGTGGAAAAAAAAAAATTGCTGGGTGGTCTCTGCCACATAGTGTATTGTGTAGTAGAAAAGGCTGAGAGCTGTAAGAGAGATATTGGGACCAAACCTGACATACTGTATACATTAAGCATCTTGCTATTTACTGTCTGAGAAATGTTCTTTAAGAAACTTGTGGGCTGGTTAACAAAAACTTTATGGCATTATAGGAAGTCCAAAATCTGGGATGAAAATGCTAGTGTTAGCCAAACTTTTAGGTGGAGCAAATTTTCCAGAGTTACAAAAATATTGGGGTTTTGTGTAGCCAAGGAAAGGATGCCATGTAAGTGGATCTCAGCCCATTTGGATAGCCTCTGAAAATGCACAAACGCACTTTTTCATTTGTTCTCATTAACAAGGGTGAACTGAAAAGAGTTGCACACAGTGCTGAAAGCTATGGCTAAGTAGATTTTAAATCATAAAGAAAATGCAGGGGGAAATACACAGTGGAAAGACAGGAAGCTCTATGAAACAAAACTAGTGTGAGATTTGTTTGAGGGTTTTTTGGTTCTTTTTAATATTATTTTTATGTG
>VZSR01000245.1:4479521-4497669 GCA_013398615.1 Brachypodius melanocephalos
CCAGCCCCAGCCCCATCCCACCCAGCCGCTCAGCTTGCCCCCGGCCCTGCCCTGTGTCTGGGCACATGCCTGGGGCTGGGGCTGCCGTGGCAGGGTGGGACAAGCCCGGCCCTTCCATCCCATGGGGCTGCCATGCTCCTGTCCTGCGGAGGCCTTGGTGCTGTGTGTTGTCGTGTCAGTGTGTGTCAGACCCATGGAACGGTGTCTGTTCCTTTCTCATCTCCTTGTGAAACCATAGCGGCTCAGACCAGAGCTCCAAGCGCTTGCAGTCACAGCCTCTCTGCAGACAGCCAGAGACACCCTGTGCAAGCTGCTCTGCTTCTCCGCTAGCACTGACACACAGGCCTTGTAATTAAAACACAGGCTTTGGCTGATTTCTAAGGGGTTTGAGTCAAGGCCCTCAACTTTATGTTATGTCTTCCCATCCTCTCTGCTCACTTCAGTCTTCTCAGAATTGCCACTCATGAGCACCATAAGCACCAGAGCCTGAAATGCTGAAGGCTGGCAATGGAGAAGGGTTACACAGTGAATGCAAAGAAGGATTTGTAGTGTGCTGCCTTATTGCTGCTCCTTTGATTAATGGGACAATAAACAGCCGTGAGTACTGCTAGGGAGACCTCAAAAGATGTGGACAGATGCTTGTCTTAGGGCTCTTCAAAGGGCATTTACTACCTTAAGTATTATATGATTCTAATTTTCATTGAGGTTTGGTGGCTCTATTCCATTTGTATGGGTATCCAATTGCAACTCAAATATTTGCACTTGACAGCAGTTTTAGACTACATAGTTAAATGAAAAATGAACCAAATGCAGTACATACTTTAATAACAATCAGTCTTAAGAGAATTTTTTGAGGAACAACTTCTGACCCACCAGGATTATTAAACATCCTGTAGCATTTTTTGTAAGATTAGTCACAGTGTCTTTCTGAAACTCAATTTATATTATTACATTCTCCCTCCATAAATCACCCTACGGTATCAACTGAATATAGTATTCTTCTGTCACATATGGTTGTAGAAAGTTAAAAAGCTGTCATGTTCCACCTCAGAAATGGATCCACTTTGCTAGAATGTAATGCAGTTCTATTACAAGATTTGGAACTTTTTGTTATTTTACAATCCAGTACATTTGCAAGAGAATCCATTATTTTTTTCAGTGCTTCTTGGTGTCCTCACCTATATCAAAGGAGTGTAGAAATGATAAGTATCAGTATTTTGCAAAGACACTAATTTCCAAAGATTTTTTTTCCCTAGGACTGAACACAAAAGAAAGAAAACCATACATTTCAATTTGCACCAGCGAAGAACTAAATTTCTAGTTTTTCAAATGTGATTATTTACTTAATACATTTTGTTTCTTGGCAAGTCTTGCAGATGATGCAATAAATGTCACTCCTTCCTTTTACTCAGCATCAAGTGAACAGATCATTCTCCTCCTTTATTCTTTTCTTTTGACTGAGAGGAAAGCCAGCAGCCCTGCTCCTCTTGATTATTATATATCTCATATGTTTGCCAGAATGGGGATATAAACCTAGTGCTCTCTCCAGATTCAAGTGTGAATAATTACATTCTGCCTACCTAAATTCCCACAATGATTTCATTTGGGTACAGTATATTTCTTAATTTCCTGCTCTTGGGTCTGTTTTGGCATCTATTGAAGTTAATGGAACGTTCTCAAAGAACTTTCTCAAAGTTCTTCTCTGGTGAAGGAAAATGTCCATAAACTATGGAGGAATTCTGTTGTGGTATTAAACAGCTTGAGTGGACATAAGTAGAGTTGGATCTTATTATAGATTGCTTGCACTGCCTGTCTTTTCCTGTTTGGAAAACTCTTCCCATTTTATCAATGTTATGTGCATATTCAGGATAAAACAAATGGCAATTAACACATTTTTTTAGGTCTTCTGTTGTAGACATATTATCTTATGTATGTTGAATTCATGTTATATATATGTGGTTGATCCTGGTGCCACTGACTTTTATGAAGATCTTTCTTTGGACTTTAGAGGATATCTAGGTAATATCTGAAGGTCAGTAGAGGATAGAAGCCTTCTGACACATAGAAATTCTGTTTTTTCAGACATCTGTGGATGTATGGGGAAAACAAAAGAAATAGAGAAGCTCTTCAAAAATTAAATTCAGATCTTTTGAACTTCCAATTAAACTTCAATACTTTACAATACTGTATGGTACTTCACCAAGACATGCATGCAGTTGCAAGTAATTGCTGCTTTCTTAACAAAACTTGGAAATTTTCCAAAATATATTTTTGCTTTTTCTAGAGATAAAAAGTACAGGTTTTGAACCCTTCTCAGTTGTCTCTAGGAAGCTCTTCAGAGGATAAAAAGAGAACAACTCAAAATAGAGGCAGACCAAATTGTACAATTAATTCAGACCTGAGGTTTCCTAATTCTTTACCAGAATTTATTTTATTTAGAATTTTAATAAAGTGAGGGTCACATTTATTGAAACTAGGTGACTCCAGGCTGGAATATATTTGATATGGTCATTCCCATCTTCTTTTCTCTTGATGATTTTGTTTTATAAGTTATTCCATTCACTCTCATTCTTGGGAATTTTTGATCATATTCTCATGAGCCAGACCCAAGCTGGGACAGGACACAGGCCATCTCTTTATTCCTCCAAAGCCTGTGTCGTGTACTTTTAACCTTGGCCTGAGCTATTGGCATGAAAACTGCCTGTATTATAAATATACAACATTCTTTTCCTTTGTTCTTAGACAAAATTGGGAGTAGGGCTGGTGTAAGTGGTGACAGCATCATACCATTTCTCAGAAACCAGCAGAAGAATTCTGTGATGAAGAGCCATGAAGATAATCTCAACAATTTAATGTTGTGATTCTTACTGGGGAGTTGGAGGTTATCTTAATTCAAGAGCAAAACCAACAGTCTTGCAGTGTCACATACAACATTTCTAATAATTCAAAAATCCTCTAGTCAGAAAAGTGGTACAGCTAAGCAAAAACCCTTCAGACAAGAAAGATGCTTTTATTTTATTTAATTTTCAAATGTTTCTGCAGCTTGCTAGCTTCATAACCCAGGGCAAGTTTAATTAAAGTCAATGAAGCAGTTAAAGTGAAGAAGAAATCAGCATTGGAAAAAGTGTTGATTGTTTTCTAATTATGCAATGGACTTTCTCTGTAATGGATTCTTGCCTCTTTAACTCTAGATAAACCCTGATACCCAATGTAGACAGGATACCTGGCAAACTCCTTACTAAAATTTCCTTACAAGTTGTTCATCTAGTTATCTTAGCATCCTTGTGACATGATCCATTCCATTGCTTTTTGTCAGCTGTTGGACTAGGTGGATACTATCTTCTGAAGATTGTAACAACAGAATAGTGTACCATGCAGGAAAGCTTGCATGTACAGTTTGAAAATATCTTAGTTTATTAATCCTTTATTCAGAAAGTGACCCTGTATGGTACAGTTTAAGTGTCCAGATTCAGCCTGAGTTGAGAAATTCCAGTGAATATGGAGAATAGTAGTCATTTTGAATGCTGCCTGGAACCTACACATGGTCTCAGTAGGATTTGGTTTTGACATGGCTGGGCAATTTGCCTACAATACAAGTGACCACTCCTCAGTGGGCGAGGATTTGCTGGTTGCATATTCCCTCCAGCTGCCCAGAGGAGCTGTGGATGCCCCACCCCTGGAAGTGTTCAAGGCCAGGTTGGATAGGTCTCTGAACAACCTGGTCCAGTGAAAGACGTCCCTGGCTATGACCTTTAAGATCTCTTCCAACCCAAACCATTTGATGATTCTGTGTTTCCTTCCCAACATTTACTGACTTGGTCCAGTCAATGGACAGTCTGCTTTCCTGACAGCTGATCATCAGCAAGAGGGACTTGGCTCTAGTAGACACATGTCTCTTTAGGAATGGTGGATTGTGGTTCATCCTGAGGTACGGATGAAGCTCAGAAAGGATGATTAAAGGGCTGCTTGGCTGTCCTAAGGTAGCAGTCCAAGATCCTAGGACAACGTAGAATCACAGAATCATTTGGATTGGAAAACACCCTTAAGGTCTTTAAGTCTGACCATAAAGCTCACCCTGCCAAGTTCCCCACTGAACCATGTCCCTCAGCACCACCACTGCACATCTGATTCTGAAGCTGCATTCTTCTCCAAGGAGTCCTGCTGTTTCTGTAAGGCTGTGTCTGCTGGCCTTTGCAAGGCATCTGCCGAGACAAAGCTACATGTAAAACTCAGCCTCCAGCTGGTGCATCTTTGACCTGGATGTGGCAAAGTGAACACATTGTGCGGCTCATCAGTCCACATCAGTATTTGCATTATCCAGCTCCTTTAGTCGCTGTTCATGGAAAACATTGAAAAGAACCCCAAACATTCCTACACAGAAGAATTTGAACACAGGCTGGTATTTATCGCACAGATTTGCAGAACAGCCATGGAAGAGAGTGTGTGCTTGGAAAGATGCAGAAGTGTAAGCATGAGCTTTGAGCAGGTTTCTTGCTAAAGTTCAGTAGAAGAGTGTAACATTTACAGAGGAATTGAAATGCTCCTTAGCAATGCAGTATACCTATGAGAAACTTACTAAATGATCACAGAATCAAAGACTACAAATTAAATCCTTTGCATCTCTCTAGAGAAGCAATTCAAATATTTCATATTTATTTTACAAACAATCAGCTTAATAATCTGGTTAGTTTTGTAGAAATGGTAACTTGTTTGTAACTTTGTTTTAAAAGACAAGTCAATTAGATTGCAAGATCAAGCACTCAGAGTTTCGAGGATGGCCCTAGAATCCTCAGTGAGCTTCTCTCAACTATGTGTTAGGGTAGCATCCTTATTTAAAAATCACTAATTACTATGGACTCATTTTGTGCAAGAGGGTGATGATTTGCAGGGAAGAAGGAAGGTGTTGGATATTTCTTTTTTACTTCATTGCCTAGTCTATAGCCTTAGGCTTTATTTATTGTCCGCTGTGCCAGCTAATACAATGCAAACCTGCACTGCACTTGAAATTACTAATTTCTTTTTACAATTTTCAATGGCATTCTTCATTATAGAATTATGTGAATATTTCCCCAAGAAGTTTTTCTGTGTTGGGGAAGAAAGAATGTTATCCCCATTTTATAGCAGGGAAAGTGTAAATTTACTGAACAGTGATAAGAAGTCAGCATGACTAAAACTCTTTTTTAAATTTATGTTCTCTCAGTGACATTGCGTGTCCTTTTGTCCCTGTATTATGTGTAAGAGTAAATAGGAATTTTGACTCTTTGTTTTTCTATTATTCATTATGTGGCCTCTGTCTATTACACCATTCTTTATTTGGGCAGTCTCTGTCTCTTTCATCTTTGCACATTGGGATTTTCCTTTAGGCTCCCATCATTTTCACTGCTCATATCTAGACATTTCGACTCTAGAGAGAATAAGATCAAAATTCTGTTTGACTGTCAACTCTCTGTCTCTCTTTCTCTCAATATTTTAATTTGGAAGACGGCTGTTTAAAGCAGAATAGATTCCACAAAATTACTACAACAGGGACAGTATCACTGCTGGCTTACTTGGTGCTAGGACTGAATATTCCCTTTCAGAGACAATGAATGTGCATGGCATCAGCCAACTGACAGAGGATGCTGGTTAGCATTAATTTTGTTGCTGGTGGTTTTATGAAACAAAATTCTGACTGTCGAGAATTAGACTAAGCTAATTGAGCTTAGTTTGGACAGACCACTGCAGAGGCTGGAATGGTCCTTTGCAATGACTGGAGCTTGATTTTAAAAGCAGCATACAGAATGCATATTCCATATCTAAACCACTCAGTGACTTGTATTTATTATTCAGACTGGCATTTACTTAGGTGAAAACTATGTCTTTAAATTGGAAACAATATTAAGTAATTAACATAAATATATCCATTCCAGCAACAAGCTGTTATAAAAATAACACCAGATGTAAATTTGGGAGGGCTACTAATGAAGGTGGATCAGTGTGCTCTTGAAGGCTGGGCCAAGGATATTGTTGATGGCAGCTAAAAAATTGTGTTCACGACTGTAAAACTTAAAGGCAGGGTCTCACCATTCCAGGTTCTCAGAGGAAGCCCAGTCCTTGAGGAACTGTAGAATTTCAATGGTGTTCCTTGCTACAATTTTTCTTTGGTTGCTTGCAGTGACTGTTCTTCTTTTCCAAACCAGTTCAAATGTGGGCACTGAATCATGTTTTGATGTCCTGTCATCATGGATCTCTGAGATCCCACAGCAGCCACTGGTGCATGGGCATGAGCACAACATCACTGTTCCAAACCTGCCCAGCTACTAAAAGAGAGGCAGCAAAAGCAGAAACTCTGCTGATAGCAGGAACTTCTGTTTTATCTGAGAATAATTTACTGAGAGGGTAATTGGTGAATTCCCAATGGGAAAAATCTCGATTCTGTCTGAGCATAGGTTACCAAATGTACCATCATAAAGTAATTGATTTTGTGATATATCAGGTAAGGACACAGTTGAGACTATTGAACTTTTCGCTTAGGGCCTCAGGGTGAACTTGAACCAAGCTTCCAAAGGTGAAGAACCAGTGCTTGACGTGTGCAGGGTTTTGCACTCTTAACAGCCTCTTTAATTTTCATTTTTCGCTTTTTACCAAGATCTGGATTTGCACAGAGTCTCATTAAGATGGTTGAGTTGTCATTGGAGATAATCACCAAAGGAATGTGTTATAAAAGGAGAAAAAAAGTATGTCTAGAAAGTCTGAATAATTTTTTTATGCTGTTGTTTTAGTGAAGAGGCTTTGGATGCTGATAGAAAAGTTACTATAGCTATAGGGCACATTTAATTGCATTTTAGAAATTTCTTTTAATCCAGTAATAACAAAAAATTAAATCAGTGCTGACATTTTTTTGTTGCCAGAAGAAGGTAGTAAAAGGGTAAAGAAATAATTGTTAGTTCTGAGAATATAATTAGCAACTTTAATGCTTTAATCTAAAAAATGCATATTTTGAGCCTGGGTGAATGATTAAAGAAAAGATATTGAAAGCCTTTGAAATTTCTAACTGTTTGTTTTTAATTGTAAATTATGATCACTATAATTAGCTCATTTAGTACATTTATAATGTAAACAAATATGAATATACAGAACTTCAGTGATATATTTCAGGGCAAATAAGAGCAACATTGTGACCCTGGGCTCTATTTATTAAGCCTTTCTTGTAGTGTTTGGCACTGTTTCATTCTTTCATACCATTTCCCCCCCCTTTTTTTCCCAGAAGATAAAAGAAAGCTGTACATAATGTTTGCAGGTCTCTGCTGAGGTCTTAATGCATCTGGAACTACACCGAAGAAAACACAGATAGAAATCTGGTCCTCTTTGGGCTCCATTTAGCTCTGAAGCTTTCTTAAAGCTAATTTTATCATGTTAGAAAATAAATACTGCATGTTTTCTTAAACACTAGGCTGTTAATACTGAGCAATTAGATGAATTGAAAGTAATGTTATTTTTCAGGTAGACTTACTATGTCCACAGCTAGCTATCTGCAGAAATGCAGTGTGTCTGATACTGCCTGTCCTGTTTCCTGGTGATGCACTTTGTGTAGCATCCTGGGACCAGGTTTCAGGAATCTTCTCCTTTCCTGATCCACGTGCTGCCCTCCACATCATAGGAGCACAAACAGGGGCTGCCTGTCCGAGACTCCCTGCATGCTAATGGAAACACTTAACGAGTAACAGGATGTTATTCCCACACCAAGTTCAAAGATTAAAATTTGGGGTTTAGTCTCACCATTATTTTTGTAAAAGACATCTTTTGTTACATTTCCAGAGCTCAGTTATCATGCTGTGACACACTGCATCCAGTTCTGATAAGTCATGGAAAGTTATGATTAGTTAAGCTCCTTATGAATACAGAAGGCTTCCCTGAAGGTTGAAACTGGCCTCTAACTTGTAATTTTAAGTCGTTGTTGAAGTGTTTTGACGAGGCTGCCTTTGTGTACACTAAACAGTTTAAGGTTACTTTTTAATCCAGTGGTGCCTGTTTTATGATGTTCACTTGCTGCAATTGAATGCTGTTCTGTTCATCACTGCCAGCTGTCTCCTTGGGATCCTCTAGTAACTAAGTTGTTTTATCTCAGAGGAATGAATTGTCAATAACAAGCAAATAATAACTTTTCTGCTGAATTGTCAAGATTAAAAAAAAACCCCTCTTCTTCTGTCCTATCTCCCTTACAATGTCTTGCGAGGGTTAGTTGCGCTGTTCTTGCACTGTGAGCCTTCAGGAGTTAAATGTTTACAGCATGACACAAGGGTAGAAGAGGTACATATTGCAGCAGTGTATTCACCATATTCTGTGGATATTTTTTAGCTGAAGAGAGTAAGCCCTGGTTATTACAGCTGTCGTGGTGACATCTGAGCCTTCAGTATCAGTGTCTTCCTCACCCACCATGTGACCCTGATCACTGCCATGATTCTCTGTCTGCTATTAAAGTGGGAAAGGTCTTGGCCCTCCAGGTGCTGTTTCAAGTCTGAAATAGCAACTTGTCTGTCACACTCTCTCTGCCTAACTTATTGCTTAAGGACCAAGCAAAACTGTTTAATGTAGAAAGGGCCTCATGCAATAACAAAGTAAAGAATGTGTCTTACGTCTGTTCAGGGCTGATGTAGAGCTAAGGCACTGAGAGTGCATCAGTTCTTAAAAATGAGCAAATGTTGAAGCAAATTTGAGGCTTAATCTCAGCAATTACATTTTTGCACTTCCTTTCTTCTTTTGGGAAACACAACTGCTTGAAAGTCGTGAGAGGTACCTTTAAATTTCACACGAGAACGGGGGCGTATAATAGCTTGATAATTTCCATGAGTCAAAATTGAGAACTTTAAAAATATTGTTATACAAAAATTCATATCCAAAGCAGATCTTAACTGAATTTGGGAAAAAAAAAATGAGCTAACGAGCAAAAATGTTGCATTAAACTATATTTAAAAACCCTAAGGCTCTAAACCAAACTCCAGAATTGTGTCACTGAAATGAATAGGGCTTCCCATGATGTGCATTTTCCTCTCCTTTGTAAGTACCTTGTTTGTGCTATTAATTTAAAACTTTCTTAACCTAGGCAACATGAAGGACTTAGGATACTTTTCTATGCAAATAGGTAGGGCTTATCAGGCCTGCCTAATTTTTAAGAATGAGACACTGGAAAAGATTCTGTACTCAAGATAACGGAGCTGGCCTAACTAGCTATTGCTCTGTACGTTGTGCAAGTTTGACACAGCAGTTGTCACATGTTTCCAGCCCTGAATGCTTATCTTTTTAAGCCCTGTAGTGTTGTTAAATTCATGTAAACAGGTATGTGGGGCTTGAAAACCAAGAACCAGTGTTGGTTTATTGAAATTCAGCTGCATCTGGACTGAACCAGAAATTAAGTAGATGTAATGGAAGAGTAATAAAGAGATTGGATAACCAGCTTCTATAAGTTTTGGAGTGATTTTAGGTTTTTAAATATAGTATTACAAAACTTTTTTTTTTGGCTTTGATGGATGTACTTGTGAACATCTGACCTAGAATTCCTCCTCTAATGCAGAGGGAGGGGCACTTCTGGGCAGAGTGCTTCTGGTCACCTTTGTCAAGGTAGTGCTGAGTTTCTTACAGTGACCCCCATGATCAGGAAACCTTAACAAACACAGCTGCAGCGTGTTACATCGAAAAATGTTTTTCTTTGAAATAGAGCTATACACATTTTAATACCCTTTGCAATATATTCTGGATTGCAGTTGCAAATACTATTTTTTATAACATGAAAAGTCCTCTCTTCATGTTTTGTCAGAAGCATCTGTCCGTGTGTAATGATATACATATTTAATATGTATATATGCTCACATAGTGTATGTGTATATATATCAAGTGACTTCATAGCTCGTGTTAAGATAACACCATCCTTTAAAAATAAAACCTTACAAAATTTTATATAGTTGTAAACTAAAGTTATGAAGTTATATGTGAAGTTAAAATGTTATAAATGCTGTTCTGCTTATCTTAGTGGAAAACCAGATCAGAAATTGTCAGCAGAGTACTTTTAGAAGAGTTCTGTCATGACTCTGAAGATGGAAACCAAGATAGATGAGGATTTAGAGCTGATGCAAAAATAGAAGGGAGGGTGTGTGTTCCTGAGAGAAAACCATAAAAAGAAATGTAAAATTGGGAAAATTAAGGTGTGTCCACTCTGACCATATGTTAGACATTAACTCATAGCAGGCAGGGCTTTGCTCTCTGTTAAAGGGAAAACTAGAATTCTGTCAAATGAGGGACACAGAACAAGCCAGTTGGATTGGACAAAATCCTGTTGTCCTTCTATTGGATATCCAGAATGGCTGAATGTTCTCTATGTGTCCTTGATCCATCTGGATCTGTGCTGCTCTTTAAAACAGTATTTACTGTAAACAGAAATGTCACAACTAGAATATTTTGGGGCTAGAGATGGGATTATGTGGTTTCACCAATCCTCCTGTTTTCACTTTGTTTTCTTCTGAAAGTTAAAAAAGGTTGTTAAAAATTGTCAGTCATTTGTGTGTGGACAAATGAAATGCTTTAAGTGTTGGGCTCTCCAGAGTATAACTCTGTTTGTTCATTTTCAGGGATGTGCAAAGCTTTGGTCTTCACTGTGCTCATAAGTCTTCCACAGTGATTGTGACCAGGGTCCTTAAATGATATTGTAATTACCATTATTCATAGTAATGGCTTACTAGTGATAATTACTAATAATCTTGGTAATCCCCTAAAGAAAAATACTATAGGTGGAAAGCCAGATATGGAGTCATTATAACAAAGAGACACTCGTTTCTTGTGTCCCTCTTGTAATCCAGTAATTAATTCCCAGCTTTTTTTGAGGGTGATGAAGAGATTTCTGAAGAGACTTCACTCATAACAACACTCTCTGCCCACCTGCCCCAAAAACTAAGAGTGGAAGAATGACCAGAACTCCGTCCTGATTCCTGTGAAAAGTCCAAGCAGCAAATATAGCTCATTTCCATCCAGCCTTCTGTCTCTCCTTCACTATTTCTTCATCCTACTTTTCACGGTCTTCTGTGTTTTCATGAGCCTGTAACGTGTGGTAGACAAAAAGTATGGTATTTATAGCTTGGTAGACAACATCTTCCCAGAAAATTTTCATTAAACCTCCTTCTCACAGGATATGTTGCCAAATATGCATTGTTTTTATATACTTAAATTCACTTTTAAAAAATGTGCACAAAGATCTGGCTGTGTTTATCTGTGGCTTTAAAAGAGCAACAATCAAAAGGAACTGTGTACCATGATCATTTAGCCTTAAGACTCAAAAAAAAAAAATTCCTATTCACTTCTACAAGTGCATCTTTTTCCAGTGGTTTGTCCCATATACGGAATGTACCTGCAGCTCTTGGTGTCATGGAGGGAAAAGAGGCAAATATTTCTCATAGGCAGGTGACATAACGTAATCTTGAATGGTGTGCTCAGATTTTTTCAATAAATGTTTTTCGTCACTGCAGAGCTTTATACAACAGCAGTAAAGGCAAGAAAGGAAATTAGAAACACAGCTGAGACTGCATCTCATACTTAATAATGGCCTAAAATTCTTACTGTTTATTAAAGCTAACACCCCATGTCAAGGTGTTGATCAAAAATTCTCTGCAGTCTCTTTTCTTTGATCTTTTCATTTTAGAAACCACAGATATTTGTTGCCATTTCTTTATTTAGTTTTATGTCTAAAACATTGAAACTCAAAACTGCTTTCCAATAATGTATGGTAAGGAGTAATCCTGAATTCATTGAACCAGCAAACTCATCACTAAACAAATCTGATTTCTCACAAAGAAAGGAGAATTCTGTAACACAAATATAAATGGTCAAAGATGGCACTAGAAGGGATGCTTTTAAAAAACCTGCCATCTCTGTGAGCCTCATGCATCTACTGCTGTCCAGTCTGAGTATGGGCTATTCTAATATCCACATTTACCTTTTGTTTCACCAGCTCCCTGGCTCCTGCACACGCAAAACATTTGAATTTCCTGTTGGCTCAGAGGTGAGATTTATAACATTTATTAAAGCTGCTTTTCACTGTGAGTTTACTGGGCAGAAAGCCTAAGAGGGCCTTTTTTTAAAAGGGGGTTTAATTGCTTGAATTTACCAGAGGGGTGAACATTATGCTTTCTTTGCAGCACCACTATCCACTAAGATTGCCAGGTGTTGAATTTCCCTAGAGGTTCCCTATTTATTGAAGGAATTCATGAAATACCCATCTATCCAGAGCCAGAGCTCCTACTATCCCTTTCCCATTCGTCGTCTTGATTTTGTTTCCTTCACGGCTGCTTTTGAGTTTCTTGACTGATCCTGTTCATTTCTGTCTGTTCCTGTCTGTAAGTGTCCTCCCTCCTCTCTACTTGAGCACCTTGGGCATTAAAAATGGGCCAGACTTCCTTGGAACTGAATGTGCCTGACAGCCTTTAGCTGGGGTGTGGCTGTGACCATCAGTGCTGGGAGTACGCTGGTGCTCCTAGCAGGGTGGAAGGGAGATGAGCAGAGGACAGGAAAGACGGGACAAATAGAGGGAAAGCTGAACAGCAACGAGGTATTTTTCATTGTTTAAAGAACAAACCTAGAAATAGCCCTTTAAAATCCACGAATGGACTTCTTAACAGATGGCAAGCCTACTGTCAAGCAAGCCCAAGGCAGGCAGACCATAACTGTTAGCAAGTGTATTGTTAAGGGAATTTACTAATTTACTGATGGAGCAGCCGCTTCAGCTGAAGAATAAATTGGAATATTTTGGTGCATTTCCTTTAAAAAGTCATCCGCTTTAAAGTCTGTGTATTAAAATTACATAGTCTTAAATGGGAGTCTCCTTTGCTAAACAAAAGATATGCAAATTACATTTCAAGATTTATATTATGATAAAAACTGAAACACAAAAGAGACATTATCTTGCAAAAATGTAAAAGTACATTGCTTCACGAGTCTATAATGATATAATGTGATGTTGATGTAGTTTAAAATGTCAGAAGGGAGACAATGACCTTAAAAGTTTAAGGCAGACACATTAATATTGATTGATTTTTAAGAGATTAAACAGCAAGAATATATCTATACATGGACTGGATATTGGATTGTTTGAAAATTTGAGATGAGATACAGAACATTATGGTCTTGTAATGCTTTAGACTTAATAGCAAGAACATGCATTATATGCAGCCATTTGTACTACAGGAAACCAGAATATAATTTGCCTTGAATTTATCAGACGATTTCTTATAAAAACCAGTGGTGTTTGACAAAGCTAGATGATCATTCCTGGCTTAAGCACAAATTCTGGTCTGTCAGAGATATCAAAAATGTCTTAATGTTGATTTGTTGGTTTGTTTTTAATCCTGTTCTATGTATCTGATCTGTATGGTGTATTACAATTATTTTATGTACACACACATACACACATTCCTAAAATATATTGAGCACTGTAAAACCTCAACACCTTCTAGCCTTGAACCAAATGATGTCACTGTACATAAAACATCATGTTTTTTCTTTATTCCCTATTTTTTTGGTCAAACTGGAAGAAAGTAGTCAGTAACACTTCTTGTTCAATTAAGTTTAGGCTCATACTTATATCCGTGGTTATGCCAGGAAAGTCATAAAGAAATGTGTTTGTCATTGACGAGGAAAGTGTTAAATATTGTGATATTTGTTATTCCCTTGGGGCAGTTTGTTTTATCCTCTTGGGTTGATGGAAGTTTCATCTCACTCACAGATAAGCTGTACTCTTAACGAGACTTCCACTGGCCAGAGAAATTAGGGTGTTGGTCATGGTTGGCCCTTTAGACTTTCAGGAACCAGGCCACAGATGCCTTGGACTTGGACTTTAACTTGCAAGAGAGAACTCTGACCAGTGGGAGTTGGACCATCTTGCTGAGAAGAGATCTTGAAGCACTGTAGAAGCTGGAGATTTTCATTCAGAATCAGACCTCACAAAACATGAGGCAGATAAACATAAGGTCTAGACAACACTTAGAAAAAGATTTTTTATTAAATATCACTTTCCAACAAATCATTAGTCTTTTTTTCTCTGCACATATGAAGTGACAGAAGATCAATATCTGAAGGAAAGAGAACAGGTGGGAACCTGGAGTTAAGCACAGGCATTTTGCATAATAGAGAATTCTTGTTTGCCAAGAAGAAAAGACAAGAAAAATTATTGTGTGGCCACTTTGCCTCCAGATTTTTATTTTTTTTTTAATAGAAAAAGGTGGATTCTTTTTGGGAGAACTATCAAACAACAAAGTCTGGATGTTGTAGCTACATCCTGTAAATATCTCTTCAGTTTTACCAACTGTAAAACCTGTTTTGACCTTCTAGTACAGGAAAATAGCCTGTTTAATAGACCAGAGAAAGCACAGTGTCTCCAAATGGCCTGGCATAAGTGAGCACCCAGAATCCCAGAAAGCCAAGGAATTTGAAGGCAGTCAGACTTGATTTAATTATTTTTTACTACAAGTCTCATTTCAGAGAATGATTAACGGGAGAAGAGACATAAATGGCAAAGTCTTGATCAAAGAAGCTGCTGTCAGGGTACCATCTAGATAAATTAGGAAAAGAATGCTCAGGTTTCTGTGAAAGAAGACTGATGACATCAAGTCAAGATGAAATAGAAAGGAGCAGCATTGCAGGCTGGAAATCATAAAGGACTAGCCTGCCCTGACAAGAAGCCCTGAGAAATTTCCCAAACTGGAAAGTAATTGGAATTGGAAAGGAATTACTTTCTGTAAGTGCCAGGTCTTGAAGTCACTCAGGACTGAAGATGACCAAGGCACCAAACTTCCATTTTGGAACCTGTCAAGACAAGTGAGAGAATCTTCTGGAAGCATGTGAAACAGGAGCTGTTAGTATCAGCTCTACACACTGCAGGTGTTCTGTATCTCATGTGCTCGCTCCACTCAACTCTGATCAGTCCCTTCGCTTAAAAGCTCCAACAGTCCCACCTGGAGGCAAGCAGACAGTGGATAAAAGGAGACTGTGAAACCAAAAGCCAGTCAACATTTGTGTGATTTGGTGAACTTCTTTACAGGAATGGCAGTCTCCTGGAGAGAGCAGTGGCCTTAGCTGCAATCAAGAGAAAGCTTTACATGTCATCTGAATGTACTTGTGTGAAGAGAGGCATTTTAGAAGGTAGGATTGGTCTTTTGTTGTACCATAAAGGATTTTTAAAAAGTAAATTATAAAAAAACTCCAAATCTCTTTCAGGGGTCAGAGGTGCGCTCCTGGAAATCTGGTGTTTAAACAAGAATGAGATGACCCATTTCTCAGAAAACATTGAACTGTTATTTAACTGTTGACTTAGTTTTCTAAGAAACACTATTTCTTAGTATTCCTGTCTAGAGGAGCAGACCTTCCATTAGAAGTCTCCTTGCCTCAGATTTAGATTATAATATAGAGTAGCATTTCTGCAGACAAGCACTTAGTGTGATCAGTACTAAAACTGCGTGAGATTAGCTAATGTACTTTTCTGTGATGTGCAAAGTGAGTGCCAGGATGCACCATTGTACCTGACTGCAGCAGCATGAAGCTACGCCTCAACAGCATTCCATCGTAACGTGGGATTTTGAAGGCAGGGAAGCGGTCTCTGGGGTGTTGCCCGTCAGCAAGAAAAGGTTTTTAAAAGTGAGAAATAAAGGAAGAGTCTGAACTGATGTTTAGAACAAATAAATGGGAGCAGCAAAACTTTCAGTGGTAGTATTACATGCCATCATAGAACAATAGCTAAATGAAGCATGTATTTAAAATTTGGTGAGAGGCTTTTGTACATTTTAGTTCTGTTTGGCTCAGCGGGTGTGCTGCACTTTAGACTTCAGTCTCCAGGGCTGTCAATCCAACAACTTTCACAAGCGCTATATTCACTTAAAAGCTGAAAGAGAAAAATAGAAGGAGATGATGCTAATAGCACTTAGCACTTATATAGCTTTCCTTCCTGAAAGTACAGTGAAAACATGAGGTAATTAACGCGTACTTTGTCTTGGAGATGCAAATGTATCTCTAAACAACCTTTAAGCAAAGGGAATGCAGATGCATAAAACCAACCCTATGCCCAGCTGCACGTTTGCAAGCTTAAATATTGCAAAGTGCTACTTATGGTATAATTTCTCCCTGTAGTTGATCAGTAAGTCCAGCCTGTGGAAACCAACACGGTTTATTTCTGCATGCAGGGCTCCTTCATTTTGTGAAGATCTTAATGTAATGATTTCAGATTTTATTTCATGAAGAGCCTGTTACAGGTAACCACCAGCAGGTTATACAAGGGGGTGTGTTTGAATAGTCAAAATATGGGATTAGGTTGCACAGATGCAGCATTACTCAAAGTGCCAGGAGCCTCTGGAGCAATCCTGCTGTGCCTGCTCCAGTATCAACCCACCTGGTGTCAGCTACCCTGAATATGTTCCACAAAGTCTCGAACAGATTGTTGCCCACCTAATCCACTTACTTAGAAACTTCAAAGTCTTAAAAGGAAAGAACCAGGAAAGAGATGTTCAGCTGGCACTGAGAGAAGTGAAATCCTTTTGAGGAGAAAAAGAGACAGCTAAAACTACAAGTCTCAGACGTAAAGTTTTTCTCTGAATGAGAAAGAAAAAGGTCTGCAGCTGAGGTGTGTTTTCAGTGTACCTTTTTTCCCTAGTTAAAATAAAAGTTCAGTGGTGTTTGCAAAGCTGGAAGCAGACTTATAAGTCAATTTGATAACTAAAGAGTTCTTTTGAGCCCTTGAGCTACTACCAAAGGCTATCAGCACAGATCAGCCAGGATATGGAGCAAGTCTGGTCAGGATGTGAACAAATCTGCTTCACTCTCCTCTTCATTCTTAGGACATTATGACTTTAGGATGGCAAATCTGTCAAATTTGCAATTTCCTCCAGTAATAGAGTTTTGGCAGAAGCTGATGCTGGTGCTGTACTGTACTCATGCACAGTTAGGTAACCAATGCATGCTTCATTTGAGAGAGGCACAGAAAGCTTCTCAAAGTTACTGCATTATAGTCCCTCTTTCAGTGCTGAGCTCAGCTACCGAGAGCAGAGGAGGTGTGAAAAGGCTTGTTAATAAAAGTCTGTTTAGATTTCATTACTCTGAGTAGCCAGATCAGGACAATACACCTTGCCAACCCTCTGAGAATTTTAGTCCTCTCTGGAAAAACTTTCTTTCCGGCACAGAATATCCTTCCCAGTTGAATGTTTATGCAGTGCAAGCAGAACTCTCTTCTGCTTCCTTTGATTAACAGAGAGAATGGAGACTGCCTTCCACTTGTAGAAGATGGAGCAGGAAAGATGAAGGAAAGAGCCAGGGAGGTCTTGTTTCTACTCAGACACACCAAAGAAGCCTCCAGCTCAGCCTTCCATTTTTTAGTTTTCTGTTTCCCTCCTGTTTTAGAAAGGGGAACTCCTTTGAGCTAGAGGAGGAGCAAAGGTGACTGGTGTGAAGGATAGACTAGATGTGGCAATCTGCCAGATTGGTGTTGCAAAAATGCCAGAAGCATTGGGGAAGGTGTAACTCACTGATTGCTCCATGGGATGGGCAGTTTTAGGTTGGTTATGTTCAGCTCAGAGCTGGGGTTTGGGGAAGCCATGTCTTAGCAAGCTCCAGTGTAACTTCTGCATTGTGCCAAAAGCATTTTAGTAGCTAGATCAGGAGAAATCTCCTACCAAGGCTTACTGGAAGAGAGGTGCAGTGAACCACAAAGAGCTCTACCAAAATATTAATTTCTTTCTCTTCACAATGGCTCTGGCCTCTGAGTGTTGAAATAAAAATGAGCATTTCTGAATGATAGCTGTAGCTATGGAAGTATCTTTGGCTGCATGACCAGCCCTAGTCTTTAACCCATCTGAGGATTTCAGTGATGTTTTTCAGTTTACTGTAAAAGAAAAATACCAACCTGTGGTAGACTTGGCATGTGGCATGGGCAGGCTTTTTCTCCCCCAGAAAATTAAACCTCCATTTTAATCACTGTGATTTTCTTTTGTTGTGGTCTTTTTAATGTTCTGAAAGTTTTACTTAGATATTTATTAAAGTTTTTAAAGACTTAAGTCTTGATGAAAGCAGATATAGCCTTGTAAGCATAACTGTACCTTTCTCTATCTCCATATGCACTAAAGTGAATACCCTGTGCATATCTATC
>VZSR01000245.1:4497769-4620269 GCA_013398615.1 Brachypodius melanocephalos
ATCCCAGAACTGCAATTTTTTCTGTAGAGTTACTTAACAAAACCATTTTGTTATATGGAGTGGTTAGTGATGTAGTCATTGAAGTCAATATGACTTTCACAATTGATGTCAATGAGAAGAGGACTGTGTTGACTGTGACTGTGTCACCCCAGTAAAAGATGAACACTGTGCTCTTTTAAGCAATATATCACACCCATATTTTAAGGGCACCACTTGTAAAAAATGCCCTGGAAAAGAAGGGAAGAGAGATGTGCCTCTTATTGCAAAACTTGCCTTCTGAATTCTGTTTCTAGTTGCAAGAGAAAATATAAAATGTAAGCCATGTGCTTTATTAATATTTATTTAAACTGTCTTCTGATACATTGCCTTTCTGATGCTATGTGGTGTTCTCCTGCACTATTTCCCAGCATGATGGCTAATGTCCTGCTCTGAAAATTACCCATTAAAATTTTATCAATTTTGCGTTTTGGTGAGACAGTATGAGGAAATGCCATTGGAAAATTGGATTCCTCTTTGACATCGGGCGCCCAGTCAGCAATCCAATCCCATGTGTTTCTACTGAGACATTAGGATTTGATATAATTTTGGGCAGAAAACATTTTAAAATGAAACAATTGAATTTTCTGGATGGTCGTGGGGACCACTTAGCTTAAGAGAATACACTTCCAAATCAAAAGCCTTTCAATCATTCTAAATATTATTTGGATGATATTTGCTTTATGTGTAGTAGCAGTTTGAATTTGTATTGAATGTTTGACTGGCTTGTGCTCACATAGATGATGTATGAAATTATTATTTCATATTTTTCTAGTGTTTGCATTGCAAGTGACATCTGGCTGACAGGAACCTGGAGAAATGGGATACAAAGTGAATGCTGCAGTTACCACGGTATCATATTTATCAAAAGGTTTAAGGTTGGTCTGTCTTTGTTTCACATGTGAAACTAGCAGCAATGAAAAAGAAACAGCACTTCTTTTTTTATTTAACTGAGCTGCTTAGAAAATGAAGACAGATGAAGAAAAAAAGTTAATTATATTATGTATTCTATTCATTTAATTAATTTATGTAGACAGTCATGTATACTGGCTGAAAGACAGTTCTCAAACTTGTGTGGAGGGGATGATGATGTTGCTATTATACCTTTTGATTTTGGCTAATGTTATATATAACTCATACACACTATATCACTGAGATAGGGAAGTCTGGAACAAGCTACTATAGCAGACTGCCACAGTTCTTTTTAAAATTTGTGTTCAGCTGCACAAATCTGACGGTAGGCTAATTATAATTGCATTATCTTTTTGAAATATACCTGTTGAAATCCTGTCTTTAACCAAACTCTTACCCCAATACTTTTTCATTAAGCTCTTGATGTGTCACTTGTCTAATGGTAAATTTGAATTAGTAAATTCTTGACTAGAATACATGTTTAAAAAAATGTTTTACAGTTTGAAATGTGGTATGAAAACATACAATTTAGAAACACGAGTCCAACCCTTAAAAAAAGGTATTTCCCTAATGCATGCAGTTTGTGAGGAAGCTCTGCTGATGTGTTACAGGACAAAACAAAAAGCGATGCAGTGAAGTGTCCAGCTTCTGGCCACACCCTGGCTTCTACACTGGCTAGAAGTGTCTCTTGGATCCTCTTAGTCACAACCTTGCTGTCTTGCATGCTTGTTGGTTATAAAGACTGTGGAATCTGTGAATTAAATGGGGGAATTTGTGATGGTTGGGTTGTGTCCCAGCCATCCTGGGAAGGAAGGAATCTGGGAGCTGTTCCATGTATGCATGTGTAGTTCAGAAGAGAAGAGCAAGAGGAGGTTGTACAGAGATAGTGAGGTGGGTAGAAGAGTCTGGGAGGGGAAAAGTCTGCCTGAGAGAGACAGAGAGACGGCAGACAAAGTAATCAAAAAATAATTGCATCTCCACTGCTGTCAAGTGATTTTCTGATCTATGAAGTTAACAAGCCGAGAGCACTCAGCATCTTCCAGAACTTAGACCTTTGCTTTTAAACAAATAGAAGATCCAGCTGTGTGGTCCAATTCACAGGAAGCAAGAACAGTAGTTTTTCTTTAGGTCTGCAATTGCAAGGCCAAGTTGGGAAACTTAAAAAACAAACAAACCCAACAAAAAGAAGTGGCCCAAAATATGAAAAACTGGGGGCAAGAAATACAAAGCAAAACATTTCCAAATTGTTCACAGAGAAAAATTTTATTCCCCTAAGTGAACCCCAGGAAGAGCCTGTCTGTTTACTGATGACAGAGGGCGTTTGCCTGTCCTCTTTTGTTAGACATGGGCAGTGTGAATACCTTCATTCTATTTTTCCTCTATGCTGTTGCAAACAGCCCCAGTCGATAAAGACTGAACTTATCCATTGCCATACTTGCCTTTCCTATATTTTTTTTGTCAGACAACCAAGCAAAGATCATTGAAGCGTTGATCACTTCAGACCAGCGAGTGTTCTGAGCCTAGCAATGAGACAGAAGCCAGCAGAAACACAGAGTTCCCACTGCAGCCCAGTCTAAGCCTGGCTTCCTAAGCATTGCAGAGTAGCTCTTTTCAGCAATTTGTGAACCATGCAAATGCTAGATATGATTCACTGGGATATGCTTTGCAATTTTACATGAAGATCACAAATTATTTACCTTGTACTAGTTTAGGATATTGTGACAAAAAATTTGCCATGAGGAAACAGTAAGTACCTTGCCACTTAAAAAACAAACAAAAAACCAGAGTGGGTACTCTTGGAGCCTTTATGAACAGATGCTATTCACTGTGGTGGTTCATATGTGCTAGGATGGTTGGTTGTTGATGGATTGTTATAAAACACAGTCTGCTTACCTGTTTCCCATATTGTCATTTACTCTTTTGGAATGTGACATCTTTATTTGGGTTCCTTTAGAGCTCAAAAGACCTGGCATCCATCATCCCTAAAGCAATGAATGTATCCAGGCTCTCCTTGTGGGAGAGCTGGACTGGGTGAGCCAGACCTCCTATCTGAATTTTTTATGCAGTGTGTCTTAACTTACTAACAGAACGATTTGTATACAGAGATGAAAAGGTGTCTAGAACCTCATTTAAATAAGTTTGCAAGTGCTACAGCCTCCTGTTGACCTAAAGTCACAGAAGTCTTCAATTTATTTTTTTCACTTGTATTCAGCTCTGTGTTGTATTGTTACATAGTACTTCTGTCTCTGCTTTGTGAGGTCTGAAACAAAGCTGCTCTAGTTTCTCAGCCAATGTTATTTATGCTCTGTGCTGATGTATATTACACTTTTACTTGTCTACTTCTCTGTCTACCTAGTCACATGCTCAGATTTTATCAGCTTCTGGTTAATATTGCTGGACTTCCTGTATGCCAACACAAACAAAAAGCAAGGAAATAAGTGGTTAAGTCATTCAACACCCCATTTACACTACTTTCCTCAGCAATCTTTCTCAATCCCAACTAGCTCACTTCCAATGACCACAGTCCACAGGCTTCCAACTTCACCCTGATTGTATGGCTTTTCCTCTGTTTACTATTCAAGGCATTTTTTTGTTTCTTTTGTCTGCTCCATGATTTTGCATTTTCTATCTTGAATATTTGCATCCTAAACTAAGACATCTTTATTAATTAAAAATTGAGAGAAGTCTGTAGATCATAATTATTTGCAATATTGCAGGTTTAAGAGTTGAGAGTCTGGGAAACCCTTCATTCATTGCATTCTTTACGATTGTCCTTTGCGTGCTGAATAGTAAAGTCATGCTTCTTCTTAATAGTTTGCATTTCACAGAGCAAGAATAGGTCAGACTTCCTCTATTGAACCTTTTGAACCTCTCTCAGCCTGTGGGGTGAAGCAGATTGGTCAAAGGTCTGATCCTTGTGAAAGTGGAGTCTTGGCACTTTCATCTGTGGGGATGAAGATGAAAGTGAGTGAATGACACTCAGTATAAACAACCTTTGCTCTTCAAGAGAAGAGTAGTAGCACCTACACGTACTACAGGAACTGAGGTCTCTAGATCATGTTAATGCCACTTGAAGTATTTGCAAGTGAATTTTGAGGCAATTTTAAGGATTTGTGTATATAATAAGAGCCAGAGAAAAAGTATTCGCTTTTTGTTTAATGACTAAAACTAGTACTAGCTGTGATTAGACTGATGAACTGCCTGGGACATTTCAATACAATAGCAGACTCTGAATGTATTTTTATTTGGCAGAAGGCAGTAGGAAGGGGGAAAAAAGCCTATGGACATAAGACATGAACCTGAGATTTTTCCCTCTTCCCTTTTCTTCCCCACTTTATTCCTAGTTCTTACATCTGGAAGAATCTTTGGATAAACAGCAGTCCTGAGGTAATACACCATAATGGCAAAAGCATGCTGAAGAGGGTGGAGTGGAAAAGAAAGGGGACATTCTCTGTTGATAAACAAAGTAATTTTCCTTCAGCTTACCTTCACAAAGTTTCTGGGTAGTTTAGAGGAGTGTTGTAGAAAGGAATGTCGCCTGCTTGAAACATCGCTTTCCCTAAAGGCTACACAGTAGTGTATTGGAAGATGCTTGTCCTTCTAGATGAGAATTTCAATTCTTGACCATGGATTTCTTTGGCTGGACTAAACAAAAAGCATGGAAGGACTTAAGAGAGCCATTTTTACCCTCTGTTATAGCTGAATGTTGTTATGACATGTCTGAAGATCTTGCTGGTGACTCATTTTGGCCTAATTTGTTTAATGTTTTGGTAGACTATTTGCTTTTTCTTCTCTCTGTATTAGCTTCGTATAGTTGGTGTTGAGTTTTTGTGCTTTTCTTTAATGATTTTTTTTCCATATTAATAAAAACAGACTTTATTTATAGATTTTTGTCTAGAATAAACAAACCCTGCCTACTCTGCAGATGATTAAATGGCACTCGAAACAGAAAAACATAATGTGGAAAGTTGTCATAATGGTGGTAATAGCTGTGAATTCCAATAATACTCCTAGGGATGGAGAAGTACTGAGTGTGTGATCCCCCAGGAGGGATGTTGGTGCCTGGTCCCTGTGTGTGGACTAATCCTTTTTGAAGCCTTCTGTACAGATGAAATTTGACTCAAAGCTCATCTGAACAGCCCTTTAGGAACAGCTATTCTGAAGTCTAAAATCCTCTAAAAAAATTGTTTCAGCATCCATGAAGTTGAGTTTGGCTCAGATAGTAGAAAGCTCAACACCTCAGAAACACAGAGATCCCATTTCATATCTAAAATAAAATGGGATTTAGATTGTTATACCCTAGCCATATCCATGTGGCTAGGGTATAAATCCAAATTCACATGAGAATGCCTGGCTGCTTTCCATCTGACAAATAATGCTCTTTCTACCAGCAAAGATTTCAATATAATATATTTTCAAAGTAATCTTTCCTTGATCAGCAGACTACAGTATTTTATAATTTTGTAGACTTTTTTTTTTCCTTTTGAGTGAGTACTTCACCAAATTGTATTTAATATCAATTAACTTGGATTTTTAAAAGGTCAAATGGCTTCCACATCTCATGATGTTGTTCTTCATGATTTATTTCTTCCAAATTGATACCACTGCATACTTAGAATTGGATTTCTGTTCTCTCATTCAATCTGAAAACAGGATCCTGACAGGAGTCCTGCCTTATGAAAGCATAAACTTCATGGGAGTAACAATTATTCCCCTCTTCTTGAAGGAGGCATTTCTATTACATTTCTGCTCTTCCAGGAGCTCTTTTGAGATACAGAATCTTTTGTTGTTTACTTCCAGCATCTCAGTTCTCAGAACTGCTCTGATGAGATGATGTGTTGGTTTTTTCACCTAATTGAGCTTTTACTTTTGTGTCTGTTAGCACATTGTTACACTGTCCCACCTGCTCTTTGGCTCCCCTGGCTCTTAGAATGAATGTCAACATTGAAATTTCAAAACATCCAAGTAAATGACACAACCCATACTTCTGCTACTTTTTAAAAGGGTCAGCTTCCCAAAGAAAAAATTACATTTTTGCAAAGTTATGAACACAATAGTGAGCACATCATAAGAGGTGTTGCTCATATTCTGTTCTGTTTCTTACACTATGAAGTTAAGTCTCTTATGTGAGACTTCAGTCTAGAGATGTCACTGTTTATTTTTTGGAGATGCCCAGAGTACCCAAGATACAACTGCTCTGAAAATAAATGTATTATGCATTGGCATATGAATATTCCTGTTCAGAATGATTTGCTCTGTTCATACAGGCATTTTCTCATCTATACTATGCATAGCTACTATAAAATACAAAATAAAAAACATGAAAAATCACCTAGAAGGGAAAAGATTTTTTTTTTTCAAATGGTATTGAATAAAAGTCTTAGAAGCCATTGCTTGTTGTGTGACTGTTGTGAGTAGATATGTTTCTAGTCAGGGGTGGCTGGTGCATGCACTTTTTGTCCACCTCAGCAGCTTCAGTTTTATAACTGTTTCCATAGAGGTTGTTAGAGCAATTAGTAGACTGTGTGCAAATGCTTGGCATAGGTGTTTTGGCAGACTTACACAAACTTGAGTTTGCAGCAGCATTAGGCATTGGATCCCACTATGTATGTGTCCAGTCACAGTTAATACAGGTTGCAATATTTTGTTGTGAACAGTCTTCATCAGTTGTTACAACACTCAGACACCAATGATCCTGTGGGGACACATCTGCCCTGTTAGCCATTTGCAAAAGTTTTAAAGTGTATTAATCTTACTTCAAACTCTATGCATAAACAAGAGCCCTCTCTAGATATTTATTTAGTTAACTTTCTTCAGACTTCAGAAGTGATCTGTTCTATTCAGATGCACTTTTTATGTTTGTTGCTATTGTGTTGTTGGCTAACTATCATGTTGTTGATTATTAGGTTGGCACTTCTGAACAGCAGTTTGCATTATGATGCTTCAGCCCATAAAGAGTTCAGATAAACTTGTTTCTTATATTTAATTTTTTAGTTTTAATATTTTGTTTCCCTTTTACTTTGCAGTCTGTTTTTTAGCACTATACAATAAAAAAATAATGCAAATTTTGTGTTTCTACATGCACTCATATGTACATGTATATACCATAGCTTGGTTTTGGGGGTGATGTGCTTTTGAAAGAAAATCCAAAGCCCTCTATTTGCCCAAACAATAGGACTAAGGAAGTTCTAGTATACTTTTTCTCTTGCTGTCTTTCATTTGCACTCATTTTAGGTCTGGGTATAAATATGTGCATGTTTCTAAGGTGGCTGTGCCACAACAACTTTCCCAAAACTTTACATTTACTTGTAAATAAAGCTGAGTTTCTGAATTCTAACTCCTGCCATTTTATCTGAGAAGTAATGAACTTTCTGCCTAGACTGAAGGCACTAACCCAGAAAGATAAACAGAGAGCACATGTTTTGTGCTTGTGAATTATTGTTTGTGGTTTGCTTTGATAATTTTGGCCTTCATATAGAGCTAGTTACTTGTAGACAACTGGCAATTACGATTGAGACTGTGGGTATAATCCATTAATATCCCCTAATTTAATGCAACCATCCAAATCAAACATTCTTCTGTTTTGAAAAAAGCCTGCAGGTAATGAAAGCTTCAGAACATTCGTATGTGTAGTGTTACATTAGAAAAGTCTAAATTCTGGATTCAAAGACCTGGTAGAGTCCCAAGCTCATATTAATGCAACTTCAAGCTTCTAAGGGAATATTTTGACTGTTTGCCATTAGCCCTGTTGCTTATGGAAAAGCGAAGAACTAAACTGGTGCCCGCTGGCTTTGAATTCCTCCTTTTAGGGGAGGTCAAAACCTGAGCCAAAGAAAATGGGGGGGCCCACCCCAGTGACTGTGCCTGATGACATTACCAGATGTATCTAGAGAACAGGAAACTACATCTGTGATGTTCTACAAATATTCAGCCTGTGGAAAATGGTGGTATGGATGGGAAGACTTTCTTATGTCCATATATTTCTGATTAATCTGATATGGTAAATGCTAGGCTTTCCAAATGAGGAAACAGCTCTCTTCATTCCTCATTTGGAAGATTTTATCCTGTGAGACCTGGAGAATATTGAGTATGGATTTCTTGTGCTATATCAAAAAACAGGACAATATTTCAGCGAAAATGCAAAAAAACACCGTTCTTTCATGAATTCATATTAATTTTATTAATCCATATAACAGAATGTAAGAAAACTCATCAGCAAATTACCTCAAAATTGGCAAATAGATAGAAAAGGATCCTCAAATGTATTTTTCTTAACTGGATGTCAGAGTCCTATAAAACTAGATTGTAAGGTGTCTTCCAGTGTCATCAAATCTCTTGTGGGGTCACCACTGTGATCACTCTCACACAGAGAGATCAAACCATAAACGACCTAGAAAAAGTCAGGTGGAGGAAGGCAGTTTAAAATGGACTAAGGAGGCTTTAAACAGTTTCATACTTCTCTCTGCTTTTAATTGCTTCTTTTTGCAGTCAGTCTGTTAATAGTCTGTTTGTGCTGTTTATTATTTCTGAATCTTAGTTGGCTTAGCCTGTATATAAACTCTGTCTCCTTTTGGTATTGCTGCATCATATTGCTGAAGAAGGAGATCAAATTGCTATGTGTGGAAGCAATGTGGAGGAAGCAATGTGGAGGATATCACTTTTGTGTTTTTCCAGTCTTAATGTTCTCTTCAATGAGATGGAAAAAAATCACTAATAAATATAAATTTGATAACCTTCAGAAAACCTTTTGCTGAACAATCTTGATTTCTGATTTGTACTAGTTTAAGTAATTCTATTTGCATATGAAAACAATCTTTCTTTTCCCCCATCTGTTATGTTATTGATTTACATCTTTCAGGTAGTTATCTGCAATGATGCACACAAACATTCATAGTTTAATACTGTCATTTTGAGCTGATTTCCTATAGTCTATTGAACATAAACCATGAAAAATTTAGGATACATTCCATCTCCTTTTGAAAGTTTATTACAAACTTTGGAGGCCAATTGTAAGTGAATGGATATCTTTACACTCTTTTTGGTGCTCCATATTTTTGTGCCACTTGATAAATACCACTCTATAGACCAATAAATAGTAATTTTGAACTAGCTTAGGCCTTGATTGCTTTGTTTAGATAACTCTATGTGTAATCATGCACACAGACTTTGAGTCATGACCTGCCAATTCAGATGACAGTAACTAAAAATACTTTTTCCCAATGGCTGGCTACAAGAGAAATCAGCAGAGTTTTAGGACACTCCTCCTGGCTGGCAGGTATCATCATAGGTGGTGTTAAATGTACCTTCATGGTATCCTCAGCAGGTGAACCAAATCGTGATTTGCAGAATTTGGATGCCTTTGGAAGTCAGTGATGCATTGGAAATAGACTGAAAGTATAATCTGTGCTTTAAGGTGCCTCCTAAGTAATTTCACTGAAAGGGCGACTTCAAATTAGTAAGTATTAGGTCCTCCTTCAAAACTTGGGTACTGTGTGCAGATGGAACTCAAGTTCTATGCAAAAGTGGAGTTACAGCTCAAGCTGATACAGCAGAGAAAAAGCCCAGTGTGGGTTTGAATTGATATTTTTCTCTAGTAAAAGGTATATATTCTGAAAACCACATTTCCTGGCAGCGATCAGTATCAGACAACTGAGTCAATATAGCTGAAGTCTAGCTTGCTTGTCTGTTCATCTGTGAAAATAGCCCCTTCTCTCTGTTGGTGAGTGAAATCATGAATGCTTTCCCTTAAGTACAGTACAGGACAATGAAATGCATCATCCTCACTTCCTAGATACACAGTTCCTCTCACAGCTCTGAGGAACTTTCTCTTAGCAATGCTTCTGGACACCATTACATCCAAAGCTAGTCAGCCAATAGTTTGGAAGGACTTAAAATAAGACTAACAAGAATTAAGAAATTGAAATTATGAATGCTTTATATGAGAAAAGAGTGAAAAAAAGTACAAGTAACTTGGCTGGCAGATGTATTCTGGCTCTTTATCTGAGGAAGCCTCATGGGAGTGACATCTGTTAGACTATAAACATGATTTTCTATAGTCAGGAAAATGTGCTCTTTAAAACTCTTGACTGTAAAGTTGGGCTAGCTTTGGTCCTGAGTTACTCCACAGCAGAAGTACTCAGGTGACTCAAAGCTGGACAGGTCACAAAGAGCTGAGCTTTCATTTTACTGCACTGATAAACTGGTGAAGGCTTGAGGTCCTGGCCTTGCTTCTGCCCTAAGTCCTTGCCTTTGCAAATGGTACTTGTAGTGAGAGTAGGAGAAGATCCTGCCATCACACTGCATGGTGCAGAACGTCAGAGGACTTTATTTCATTGTAGTGCTGCCATCAGCACATGAGGAACTTCAGGAAAAAAGTCTCTAAAAGACTAATCCTGAAAGGATTAAACCCATTCAGTGGTAAGGAAGGACATCTTTAGCTGGAGACTGTAAATGAACATCACAGTATTAAAGAACTGAAGGATTGCTGTTCCCCTACAGACCTAAGAGCATATTTTGAATCTTTTTATTCCTCCAGAAGGGGAAGAATTGATCCGTTTCTTGATCAGAAACTCTTAAGTGTTTTAATAGTGAGGGAAACTGAGGCTTGGAATTATAATACAGAATTCCCTATGCTGTAGCAAGGCAGGGTGGAGGTTAGATCTGAAAAGGGGAAGGCCACACTTGATGCTGGAGGGTTAGAATATTTTATACTTTCTCTTTGGAAATGGTGAAAGCCCTGTTAAAATGAGTTGTTTTGAATTTAGACTGAATGAAGCACTTCAGAATTTACTATGGGGAGCAATCCAGCATTGGCAAGAGAATGAACATAATGACCTAATACTGTAAAGACTGTCTGTCTCTGTTTCCTGTAGATCTGTGAAATGTCTGACTTTCTTAGGATTTGATTCCAATGTGACCACCAAGAAAACAGAATAAGCATAGTTTTCTTGTTCTTGGTGTGAGTGTGCTATTCCCACGTTTCTTTGTGGCAGTCCTAATCTAAATGATCTGCAATCCTTGAGTACAAACACTTCAGGTTTAGCTGGGGCAGGTTGCAAACTGCTAAGCCCTGCTAAACATCCTCATAGCTGAAAAAAGGCAGAGAGTTCTTAAGCTTTTATTTGAATAGGCTGTAGCTATTATAAAAATAACCTTCAAGTATTGACTCAAAATCCCTTCACACTTTGCTAAAATTGTCCTGAAATTTCTGTCATTCTCACTAATATGTTTCATTTTCTTTTCCACATGCTGTACTTAGCATTGTGAGTATGTCTCCCTCTTCTACCTTCTGTATATTAAAAAAATGCTGGTGCCATTTTCCTAAAACAAATAAGTAAAGTGAAATTTTCCCTTTGATAATTTTCTCTTATTCTTATTAAAAAGTATATTGTGTTTAAAGTTGCTTCTTGTCTATTGTAGTTTAAATGACAAATCCAAATTAGGTACTTTAAAAGTTTGCAGTTACAAATGGAAATGTCTTTATTTATAATTATCTTTGTTTAAATTGTCCTTACACATAGAAGCAAGGTAAGTGAGGCACTGAAGTGAATAGAAAACAGGATCTTTTTAAAAAGTCAGTTGTTTTGTGAAATGGACACATTGTTATCAAGGAGGAGTTTTTGGGGTTTTTTTGGTTTTGTTTTGTTTTTTGGGTTTTTTTTTTGTTTTGTTTTGGTTTTTCCATCAGGATATGAAATATTTACTTGTTAGGCAGTATCAGAAATCCCCATTTTCCATAGTGTTGTACCAGCCCAACCCATCAATGTGCTGGTTAATTAAGTGTGACCTAAACCAACTTGACTTGAGCTCCGCATTAAATGCACAAAACCCATTTGAGCTGACCAGCAGCAGAAGTGGTACTCAGAGAAATTGAAAAGGATTTCTCCCAAATGCTTTCTACTTACTTACAGCACTCAAGTAATGGCTGAAGATTAGCATATGACATGACAGATTACATTAAGTCATGTCTTTCCAGTGCTTTATGACAGCACTATCACATTAGCTTCTTAGCACTGGCACATCGAGGCATGCAAATGTTTTCAGACCCTCTTATTCAAATCTACAAGCTGACATGGCAGCCTTGATATGATTATTAGTCATTTGAGAGACTTTAATTCACGTCATCAGATAACAGGTTCTGCTAAAAGGTTAGAGAAACTGTCTGCTTTTAATGAAGCCCTCAAAAAAGACCCTCAAAAACCTCCCTGCTCACAGAGAGCCTGATTTGACTTTATTGACAAGATCCCCCTAAGAGTGAACTTGAGTTGAATAAGTAAGCAGGCATCTAGAGTAAAAAAACCACCGACTTCATTTCAAAATTAGACTGAACTAGGTTGAATTCCTATCTTTCTGCTTCCCATTTTCTTTCTGGTTGTGTTGTAGTTTTAAAGACAAGGTACTCTGGAAAATGTTTTCGGCATATGATGCTGAATGAGGAAGAGTGGGGCAAAGACTGGTCCAGTACTGTAGTGGCAGAATCTCATTGTTATACTGAGTGGGGGTCACTGCTGCTTGTTTCAAAGGGTTAACTGATGGTATCTTGACACAAGGGCAATCTTGTGCAGCACAGTTAGGAATTCTTTTAGTCTGCATCTATTAACATGTCTTCATATTCAGATGTTGTTTTATTGTGAAATCGTGCTGAGTTTGCCTTCTAATGAAAATACCTTGTAAATGAGTTACCAGTGATCAGTGGCAGTTGGCACAGGGTGAATGAGGTGAGAGATGATGTTCTTCCTGAGCAAGTAAAAAGGAAAAGAGGCCTTTACCATTAGAAGATATTTGGTGCTAGAGCAGCATCTCTTTGCAGAAGATGTGGGAAAATGGTGCTGATCCCAGCCAGCACTGTCCCCAAACCAAAGATACATGTCACAAAACTTAAAAAAAAATTATCTGAGTTCTTAAAATCCTTTGTCATTGCATCACTGTGGCCTCTGTATCAGTAGAGCCTATGTCAATATAGCACTGCCCAGACTACAACAGACTTCCAGAAATCTACTGGTATATATACCTGGAACTCACAGCAAGCTTTTATTACCTGAGTCCTTACTGTTGACTGAGGAGGAAGCTGAAAGTTGCTTCTGGACTTTGTGAAGCACCTAGTTTAGAGATCACTTTGCTTATGCCTCAGACTTTCTCTAGAGCCTTGCTTGGTTTTCCTGCTAGCAATATGCTAGTGGGGAAAGCAGTAAAGAACTGTATTTAGGTTCAAATGTGTATTTAGGCTGATTGTTGCAGTTGACTATAATTTTTTCTTTGAAAAGCCAGTTCAGAATCCCCAGTGTCAGGCTCACACTAGTTGTCAGGACATGCATAGACTGAGTTTGAGACAAGTGATTGACTGCAGCTAATTCACCTTGGTGTAGAGGAGCTGGTTTGTATCACCTTTCACATTGCCTCTGAGTGTCACCTCTACAGCACACATCCTCCAAGAACTCCAATCCTGCTCCTGCTGGATATAAATGTGCCAGGTAAAAATAGCTGGCTGCTCTGTGCCAGCTTACTAAATCCTCTCATCTTCATTTGCCTTTGCCACTCCTGCAGCTGTGGCCACAGTGGTCCTCTCAGATCCAATTGACTTGTTCTGCTTCTATTTCCATATCTTCCAGCTCTTTTTCTATCTGAGCAAAATCAATTGCTCTAAGTCTAATCTGACTGTACTTCATCCCATTCCCTAGAGGTAAATTAACAGGATGAGCAACAAGGCAGTGGAACACCAGCTCCTTACCCTTTTTACCAAGAGCTGTTCTGTCCTTAACCACAGCTCTTCATCACAAGACTCCACTTCTGTGCTTCACCAGCACAAACCAAGATTTTTTTTGTTTGCTTCACTGATTCTCCATCTCCTCTCACATCCATCTTAAAATATATCTTTCAGCCTTGCTTATCCTTGTTAATTTCTCTGTTGTTGGATTTATGATCAAGTACTTTAACTTATTAATCATACTATGTCTTTGTAGGTGTGTTCTGTAACTTAAACCATTATTTTATGTAACTATGTACACTGTTTGGGGTTTGTATAAAGGCTACTTGCCATACAACACAGTTACAGTGATTTTGAATGTTTTTTCTCTGCAACAGTAACAAAAAATCTTCTATTACATTGTTATGTCATTGCTCATAAATGAATTTGCAAGACTGAAATGAAATATTTAGACTTCAGTCTTGCAAACTCTTCCACTTGAGTTCTCCCACTAAGCTTGAAGAAGATTGAAAAGATTCAGGCCTGTTCATGGGGCTCTTCATCAACTGGCAGAACAGGTAAATGAAAACAGGAGGGTTTAGGGCAACACTCTCCAGTGCACCTGTGAATCTTCCTACCTATAGCAAGAATAGAGGGAAATAATGAGATTATGATGAAAGACAGGACATAACTGTACATAAATAGTTTTTCCTCATCATAGAATAAGTGTATGGGCTGTTTTAGCACAGGTTATCCTTGAAGTTTTAAGCCAGATTAAGTAAAACAAATGTAGGAATGTCAATAGTATGTGTTAGGAAGGATAAAGATGTGTAACAGCTGTGAGTCGTCACAGCACAAGCAAAATCAGTTGCACAGTTATTCTTGTGGGATGTGGCATGAATTAGCCTGGCTGAAGATGTTTCTTTTGAGCCATCCATCATTTCATTGGGCTGGGTACTTGCTCTGAAAAGGAAGTTCTGTACAACTTCTTCCTGCAGCTTTACCAGCAGCAGACACTTTAAGCAAACTTTTACTGCACTGTGTGGCACTGGGTGTTGAGATCCAGGACCATCCTCCCCTGTGTTGCTGTTGGATGTGTTGGTCTTTGAGTCCTCAGCCCAGCACATTCCCAAACCCAGAATGGCCCCATCCTCCTTGATGGATTGATTCCTGCAGCAGAGGGAAATGACTTCTAAACAGGAGGTTCCAGTTGTTGTCCTTCAGCTCCTGTCCCATGAGGGTATCATGTAGCTGCTGACCACATTAAGACATCTGACCTGCTTGCATCTCCTCTGTAGATCTACTCCTAGTCCTCATTTTTGTTTTCTGAAACACTTGAAATAGAAGAAGGGATTAGAGAAATACGAATTATTTTAAAAGCCCTGCTGAGTCTCTGAGTTTTTGCAGACAGTCCTGCACTTGCCATTATTTCCATCTTGTAGTTTAATACAAGGTTGAAAATCCATACTGCTTTGCTCCCTTCTGCCTATTTCTTCTGCAAGGTGTACATGTTGATCAATAAAGAATCTATTTCCCCCTTTTCATTACTTCTAGCCTCCCTGCCATACTCGTAGTCTCTTATACACAGGTTATGAACAATTCCACTGTCTCAAAATTATTTTAAATGTAATTTGGGCTAGAATGCAGTAGAGTGACAAATGCCAGTGAATTGAGAGGGTTTGTTCACCAGAGGCTGCAATCTCTTGCAACATCAAACTACTGCTCTAATCTTCATTTGCACTTTCCCAGTCCTGTAACAGATTGCATTACTCTCACCCTTTCTCTCTCTCTCACTGTTATTAATTCTTCACCTTTAAAAAGATTAATACCTTTCAAGAAATGGACTTGTGTGCTGATTCAACTCTTCTGACTGCTAATATATGGAGCCCACGGCACTGAGAACAGCAGTTTGATATCTGCCTCCTGATGGACCTTGATGTACAGCCACTGTTATCTTAAGTTTCCATGGTTTGTGAGGCTTAACACTTACTGTTCTTGGGCAGAAAGGTGCTGTTAGTGGGAATGAAGGAATTGCTCTAAGAGTTAAGAGAACTATGGGATAGTTTCATATTAATCCTACCTGCCAGCTGTACGTTTCAATGTTGAAAGGCTGACCCCGGTGCCTGGTTTTCTTGTCAGCAAAAAAGCTTTCAGTGGCCTACTTGGGAATCAACACGAATATAAGGTGTGATAAAAGGGAAGGGCTGAGGTAAGTGGCAGAAATAGCAGGAATCACTTAAATTTCATCTGTACCAGAACAGATTATGATGTCGACTTCACAGGGTATCAGCTCTTTCTCATTACATTGTGCTATTGCTGATATAGAAGTGTATCAAGTTGTCTGCCACTGAAATCTTCTAAGTATGAATTTAATAAAAATCCTCATCTTTAAAATCTGGCATTCAAATCTCTGGTAGCAATCTTCACAGTCATGAATGTAATATGATTCCTTATGCCTATATTTGCATAAAATAAGGTTTTTGTTAAAAACAGTTTTGTACTGTTGTTATACTAATTTTCATTTTGTTTTCTAATTATTTAATAATTTTAGAAGTCTAAAAAATATGCATCTAAAGTATGAAATGACAGCTGGCATTTCAGAAAACAACTTCCTGGCACAGGGCAGTTCCAGGTGCATTTTAAGGAAATGCACAAGCCAGAATAAAGCAATTTCTGAGTGATTGTCTTCTCTCCTTTGGCATGTTCCATCCCTTCACCCTCCTGCACTAGCTTTCACTCAGTCTAGCTGTCTTTCATACATCAGTTCTAAGGCCTCGTGTGATTTAGGACTTCCAACTCCATCCCAGCAGATATGAACTGATGTATTTGAACTAGCTGACCTTAATACCATGTGTATTTCTATACCAATCAGTCCCACGCTATAAAATTGTGCTTTAAAAAAGCTTCTCTGAGCAAGTGGACTCACCAAGTGCTGAACAATTGTGGGTTATATATTTCTGTCACTGAACTGCCTCAGATATTCCAACAAACATTTCATTCTGAAGTATAAACATACTATGTATTTCAGATTGCTTCAGACTTATCTTAAACATGAATTAGCTGGTGAATGTGGTGCCTAAACTGCTATTTAACTGCCTCTTTAAAATACATATTTAAATCCTAGGCTGTGTATGACTGAATTTGATTTAGCACTTTGTCTTAAACCACAGTCCAGTTTAAGGGAGCCAGTAATTGGGTTTTCATCACAGTGACAGAGGATCTCAGAGTGAGGTTGCTTTGACAAATATTGTGGGCATTATAATCTTATGGCATGAAACTTTACTCTGTTGTCACTGAAGTCAAGGGTGTCCATTGATTTTACTGAAAAGTGGAAGCAGCCCCACAGCCAAGATGGCTTTAAGACACATTTTAGCAGAAATAATTCTTTGGGCAGGTGGCATTGTCCAAAATACTCTTGGCAAATACAGCTGATTTAGAAAGCAGCTCACACTTTTCCTTGGTGATGTAGTACAACATATTTGATAAATGACAGTGGCATTAGATGAAGCTGGTACGAGCCACAGTTGAATCCAGCTATTGACTTTAAAAATAAACCAATATTGACACCCTTCTAGAGAGAAAATGTTGCCTTATTACAGCTTGACATCTTCTTCTGCATTTCTGTGCACATATCAGTGTATGCATATGTGCCCTCTGGAGCTTGCACACCCAGGTTCTGCTCCTGGTCTAGTGGGCAGATATCATCTCAAGGCCAGTGGAGAAGATGCTTACCTAAAATTCTGAGTGAAACTTCCTGATTGAAGGCAATCTGATAGAGCAGAGGAGGCAAATCTGTGGAAAAACTTATCACAGAGGATAAGAGGAACTTACTGCATGAGTTCAAAAATGATAGGGGAAGATCAGAGCTGGGGGAGTGGAATGCATCAAGGATTACTGTATGCAACTCCAGTGCTAGTGTTCCTGAGGGGGAAGTATTCTGGAGAAATGGTACTACATGCTTACCTTTATTCATGTGGTTTTCAGTGTCTGATGGACTTTGTCAGAGTCAGGATACTTGACTAGATGGATCTTTTTTCTGATATAGATAATGCAAAATAAGAAACTGCAAAAAGAAAGAAGTCTGAAGAAATAACCTTACTTTAATAAAATATTTAATGACTTCTTTATTCTTGTTGTCAATACTAGAATGTAGTCATGATAGGCTCTCTTATCTGCTAGGCTGTGTCTGTTCACAAAGTCCCTGGAAAATCTAAATTATGTTTCTATTAGAAATGTGACTTTCAGAATAATATGTATTCAGGCCCTAATAAAGAAGCTATTGGATATATGGATGGATGCATTGCTTTATTTCAGTAGCAACCATAAGCCAGAGGGCTATTAGACCTTTATTATTTGATGATGGATAGTATTTACTGCTTAAACTAAGGAGAAGGTAGTCAATGTGATCATCTAATGACAGGGCTATTCAGTCACATCTAGGGAACTTCTGGTTTAACTCCATCCCATTCTCTTCTGGGCGTGATGATGTATTGGTGGAATTCTAAGGGACATCCACAGAGGAGGGGAAGAAGAAATAAGTGTTAATCCCTTACTGCTCAGAGGAGGTCCTAAACACAGAGACCAAAAGGGCATCCCATCAATTAGGAGCAGCTCTTGGTTGGATGGAATTGTCCAAAGCAGACATGGATTCCTGTTCCCTTGCTTATGAGAGAAGATACCCGTGACCTTCAGCTATAGATTCTCATCATGTTGTTGGCCCAGGGAACAGATTTTAGAGATCAAAACTCATAAGGAACCACTGTGTGGCTGAATTTCTGGGCTTTAAAGAAAAGGTACTGTAGGAGAGAGAGGACTTGTTCTTCAGAAAGGCTGAAATAACTGAAATACACCACTAAATATGACTTAGAGGTCACAGCAGAATGGAACTCCTTTCTTCCCATTTTAGCAATTCCCTAGTGTTTAGTAGTAGTTCATTCACTTCATGATAAAAATGAGGAGATTTGAGGTAACACATTTTACAAGGCTTGTTAAACCTTGACAGAAAAAAAAAAAAAGTTGGCCTCTAGCACAGCATATTGTGAGCTGAAAGAAACAAGAGTGAGAGGAAGATGAGAATTAGAGCTCCTTGGAGAGCAGAATCTCAAGGGTTTTACAAATACCAGGTCTTAGTTGAGAAGGACCATGGAGGGACAAAAAGAGATTCTGTGATAGCTACCAATGAGGTGTACTGGAAGGATGAAAGTCTGAAGGACAAGCTGATGCCTGCAAGGACTGGCTAGAGGGCACAGTCAGGCAGCAGAGCTGATAGTAGATGCCTGCTGAGATAAAAAAATATGGAGAAAATCAGATAAAAGGCATAAAATCTGCTATGTAACAGTTAGCAGGTGTTATGCCTGCTTTTTTAACCACGGGCAGACTTTAAACTGAGCTGGTTCTCACTGGGTTTTGTCATTTCTTGTACAATTGTTAGAAGTTTGCATTTGCACCTGCTAAATTGTAGCTGGATTCTAACTTCATAAATACCAACATTCATCTTGCTGCTTCTCGTTCGGCTCCTGCTGGTCTGCATTTGCCTACGTGTAACCACCGCACACTCACCAAAATATACTACCTCAAAGAGTGATTCAGACCAATAATTGTGCCCTGAGGCGTATAGTTGAACACTCACCTCAGAAAAATGAACAATTCTAGTAAGTGAGCTCGTGTGTATCATATACAATCAATCCTTTTCAGAAGACTTAACGCACTTAGAACAAAATGTAACCCTGCTTTGTTCAAACTCAGTGTATGTTTATAAAAGTGCCTGACTAATGGTTCTGAGGGCTCCTTTAATATATCCATTGGGGAAACAGTGACAAAATTTTGGACAAAAAGTAGTTGAATTCAATTCAATATCTGCAAAGGAAAATAATTTGGAAAATTTTTAAAAAATTTAGTCAGCCCATTCCAATGATAAGTATCAGTGTGTGATGTGTGATATATCAGAGAAACTTAACTGTAGCAATGCTGGTGGATTTTCAAAAGTACATTTCTTCAGAGTGGTTTGAGACTGAAGACAAACCTCTCTGTTAAATCTTTAATGGCTGGTTCTGTAGAAATTGTCTATTCAAAATATAGGGTATATAGTGTAATGCTCAAGCTAGGCTTAAGGTTCCACCAGGTTTAGAAAATGGAGTTTGATCATAAATATTATGATAGTTTTATACTTCTATTTTTGTAGGAACATTAACTTGCCAATCCATCTGTACATGGATCTGTACCCATAGCTTTAATTCACTTAGAGTTGATTGCAAATATATATACATACACACACATATATATATATATGTATATATATATATATATACACACGTATATCCATGTATGTGACCGTTCCTTAGGTGGTTCTATTCAATACATATCAAGGAGTTTATGAAGGAAGTTAAGTATGATGATTGTCTCAACTTTGCTGGTGTGGAACTTAAAGTAGGGAGGGCTTTGTCGACTTGCTGAAGGTCTAAAAGTAATTCTCAAAACTGAGTGGTGGTTTTGACTAAAAGGTTTTTGACAGCATAAGACAAACCGTATTCTGCTGAGCATTTGTGCTTTGGTATCTCCAAAACTTAAAGTTGTGCTATTACCCTAGAAAACATAGGAAGAGATTTGTAAGTGTTAGCTTGTTAAAGTTCAGCTGAAGGTTTTGCACCTGAAATTAGGGTGGAATGCAAAATCATATTTTTCATGTGAAGACGTTTATGTCAATCCATAGCAAAAAAAGAGAGGCAACTGGCTATGAGAAAATAATGAAAACTGTAAGAATTTTTAGATTCTTTAATTATTGTAAATCTAATGCAAAATAGAAGTCCTGCCCTGGGTTTCCTTTCTTGCTGAAAAATATCTCTAATGCCCAAGATACATATAGACTGGAAGTGTATACATGCATACATAGAGATGCAAGTCTGTGTATAGAATTATACCCATGTGCCTCCATGCACATCCTTTATATTTTGTGATCCATCCTTTCCTTCCTCTCATTAAGGCAAATCATAATCCACATTTTCACCTTCTTTTCTTGGTGAAGGTGAAGCAACATTTACATGACCATGGGTTTTGTGTTTACAGCATTTTCTATTGTGCCAGCTGCAGTTAAGTGTTTATTTGGAGAGCTTCATTGAGATTGGCCAAAAAAAACAACCCTTAGTACTTTTCAGAAATAATTCTTGCTATCACTTATTATTTAATGAGGTGAATATGGAATTGTTGAACCTGCAGCCTCAGTGGTAATAATATTAAAAATTTGCAGATTTTGTGTGCCCTTCCAAACAGTTGCAGTTTGTTCTGATGAGATTCCATGCAGGAATTATGAGTTGGTTTAGTTTTGTTTGTGAGTAGCCAGTAGCTTTCAGAGATGATGGGCTGGACTACTAAACTCAAAGCAGTATCTGCAAGACTGATGGAAACTACTGCTTATCAAATAGATGGTCCACATCTATTTGAATTGTTACTTATTAAGCAAAAATCAGCCAGCAAGATGGTCTTCATGGAAAATATTCTGCCAGCCAGTGATTTCTGGACGACAACCCTTGTCCTGAGTCACAGTCCTGAAGAATGTGAGAGAGGTTGGTTTAGAGGTAATAAAACCTTCAAACTCTTGGCTGTGGTGAGGAAATTTCCCTGTTCCACTGTGGCAGTTTCCTAGCTACTCTGTTTGCTCAGGCCAGCTAAAAAGCAGCTTGGAAATATTTTATGTTAAGGTCCATTATGCTCTTGAGAAAATTGTCTTCTAGCTAAAATCCAAAACAAAGGAATGTGCTGAAATATAGTAATGAGATTGTGTACCAGGTTTATGTGGACAAATCTTCATAACAGCAAATGAGGAAATTAGTCATAAAAATCCAGTCAACCAATAACAGAGTTTGTGCCTGTAAATTCTTAAGCACCACTTTGAAAATGGCCACTATAATGAAAAGAAAGTAATCTTGGTTTGATGGAAGCAATGGTAATCAGTTTTCTCTAGTAAGCTTTGGTAAGGAAAGTTTGTGCTCATGTTCAGTGTATAATAGGACATTGTGGTATTGGTACAATCCTACTTCTAGCAAAGAGTTACTCCTAGTTGGATCTGGTTCCTCTGTGTCTTCATTCAAAAAAAATATAGAAAGCAGAACAAGAACACTACAAGGAAGCATGAGGACTCTTCAGAATTCTGTCTGGTCATCTGTAGTAATTTCTTGCAGTTATAGCCCTTTCTGCTTAATTTCTTGTAAGCTTCTGTCTGTCTTGCCACCCTTTAAAGAGCTGCATGGATGAAGAATGTGTTATAAGTGAGCTGGGTACAGGTAAACAGAAAAAACAGGGTGTGTCCATGGATCTGTGTTCTCTGTGGAAATGTTTATTTTACTTGTTGTTACTTATTTTAGTTTTGAGGAATTGTTAATGTGGATCTGAGGATAACCAGTTTAGGCAGAAGTTTGTGGAGGGGAAAAAAGTATATTTTAAATGTCAAATTATATTTCTAGAAATTGCAGCTTGGATTACATGTAATTGACAGTGCCCTTTAGATTAACAAGTGAGATAGGATCATCTTATTTTCAATAACCTTTTATGTTTAAGGTGTTTCTTTAATGGTTTGGATTGCAGCTTAAAAATAGAAAGCCTGTGCATACGTTTCTGCTTGCTAGGGTACTGCAGACTTGATTTCTGAGGTTGCTGACAGCTTCTGAAAGATTTAGGAACTGTCAGCAGGAAACATTCCCATAGAATCTGTACTGTGAACTTTTTCTGGAAAAACAGCATCATTTAGCAGGTAATATATCTGCAATAAAAATACAGTTATGCAATAATGGCTCATTAATATGGTCGATCATAACATGGTCTTTTCAATTCAATTTAAAAAGGAACTTGTGGAAAGAAATAAGTTCCTACTCAGCTAGTTAGTGAACTTGGTTATTTCTTTTATATTGTTGGGTTTTAAGCTTTGAAATAGCTATTTGATTTGAATGAGAGATAACATTTAGTCATGACATTTGATTTCTGCATAAACAGATTTCCATTTATGTTTAGATTAGTACAATACTTTTTTTTTCTTTTATTTTTTTTCTTTTTTTTTCACCTTTTTGGATATGCTAGGAACTGCTGGAGTACTTTGGTATGTAACTGCTAATTTATCCTTTATGTCTTTATGATCTTGTCAGTGCTTCATGTCTACCATAGTTTTTCTAATCTAAAATAATCCCAGTGAAATCCTTTGATTGTCTGTTTGGACCTGATCCATTTCTAAAGCAGGAATGTAATGGGCTTTATGGCACTTACTTGGAAGTAATTTATCCAACAGAGTGAATATAGATACTTGTTTTAATAAGAATATGCTTTATGGTAAGTGGAGACGGCTATTTAATTAGCCAAAGGGAAAGTAGTTCATGATACAATCTGTTCCAATCATCTTGGACATTAAACAAAAAGTCAGACAAAGTTATTTATGTACATGCACTTTATTTGCAGTTGTTTTGAGTAACCTCTTGGTAGAACTTTACAGAATTATCCGGGGAAAAAAATGTGGATGTGCATTTCTTTAAAAAAAATGTAAACAGGAGTTTCACTTATTGCTGTCAGTGCTTCAAGTGCTCATCTCTTAAAGCAGTTGACAGTGGCAGCAGTGCTCAGTTTATCCTGGATAATACACTCTTTTGACATTTGGTGGTTTACATCTTTTTGGTGTGAAGGCTGATATAGGATGCTATAAAAGCATTACACTCTGCTTCTTTCTAATGTGGATTTTTCTATTGCCTTGAGCTGCCTATTGCATAGATAAATAAGATGTATTTCTGAAGCAGGATGATTCCTGTGCAGTGCTGTAGAAGCTGCTAGGATTTTAGGAGGGATTAGAACAGCATTTGGAAACTAAATGGGAGCATGCTTCCTTCAGTTTTTCTGACTATATTGAGTACTGAACTTTTCCTTAATTCTTTGTGTTAAAAGCTGCTATTAGTTGTATTTGTAGTTACAAACCTAGAAACAGCAAAGGAGGAGCAGTGTGCAAGTGTTAAAGCCTTCTGTTATTTATGAGTGTGATATACTTTGTCGTTAGAGTGTACTAACTACAGTGCTTCATCTTCTTGCAAAATTGTCTTTCTTTAAGGGACTAATCCATAACCTGTTTGATTTGATTTAATAAATTCCGTGGACTCCAGTGGTCTTTGGATGATGTGTCAAGGAAGGAACAAAGGAAGTCTAGTTTACCCAAATGAAGTTGGAGCTATTGCAAATACAGGAGAAAAGTGGTTTTTTGGAGAAAAAGTGGTTGCATTTCCATGTGTGAGAGGTGCTTGCCTTACCAGTGGTTAAAATGGTTACTTGGAATTGTTAATGTCTCTTCCCCACCCACCACTTTTTTTTTGTCTGTAGAAAATCTTCTGAGGTTTTTACTCTTAAGCAGATCACCAGGATGTTCCTGAACAACTGATTTCATATGCAGTCTGTCAGTTCACAGGAATTCGTGTACAGTTCACAGCATTTTGTGTAGTAAAGCCTTCATTGTGCTGAACAGACAAGTATTTTCTCAGCATTATGATAAGAGACACAGATATCAGGCATACTCATTCAAGAGGAATGCCTGCTGCAAGAGGAGTGAAGTCCTAGGGCTGAGTTTATTTAGTGTAAAGAAAAATATAAAAATGAAGGAAGCACTTTTCTTACAGCTCTAGCTTCCAACCTCTTGTAAAGTGAGTTGGAAGAGTTTTTGATATAAGACAGCGGGTAGAGTGTGCTGACACTTCCCTCCTCCCCACAAACATGTATCACCAGCTGGTTTATGTGACCCTGCTTGTTCCCATGAAGTCAATGGTAACGTGCAATACTAAGCAAATATGGCCTGCATACAAACACAAATCATGACATAGCCTGGAGTCTAAAAGCCAACAAACTCATGTCTTTCTCCTCTGCAACAAGTCAGAGATGAGCAACTACTGTCAATGGTATGGATATCTCAAACAGACCATTCTATTCAGCTACATAATGCAAATAAAAGCATCACACTAAAGGGGAGAGATGTTTGGCTTGGGTCGTATTATGACAAAATTCCATATTAAATCAATTTAGCAGCTCAGTTCTGGCAAATCACCAGTAGGTTACTCACAAGTATCAGAGATTTGCTGTGTCCAGTACTAGCATGATAGCAAATATTGATAGACAACTCAAGCTCTGTTCAAAATTGCATTTTAAAGTTGAAGCAAAAAAATAAAGCAGGTATTTATTATGTACAAATAGTAACTGCCCCAAAACCCAGGGGAAAACCTGTCTGAACTCCCTAGACCTGATTGTCTAAGGCCCATTTTCTGGAAGGTGCTAATTGCCTCCTAAGGGATGCCAAATGCTCTCAGATCATTGAATTCAATGAAGCTCAATTGATGTATTTCAGTGAATTCCTGAAGTCAGCCCTGTGAGCACTACAGACTCAAGGGCTCTCTGAAGTATGCTGGATCATGTCCTACATGGACAAACAAAACGATGTTAGTACAGTGTTCTGTACGACAACCAGGGAAGTTAATAGGTCAAGAACATCAGTTAGAATTGATGTAGCTCTGCTTTATGCCTGCATTTTTTGGACACAGCTGCATCTTTAACTTTTTGCACTGTGAGTAATCCCATCGATTCAGATATAGGGAACTATTTAATGTCTACAACTAATGCACCTAATTCCTTGCATGGCTAACACCTGAGGGATTTAAGAGCAGGGACAGGACAGGTCTGCTGCTCTCCCAGTCAGCTGGACAATTGAGCTTCCTCGGGAGCTGCTCCTGAAGCCCATTTTGTGGGCTCTGATGGTTCAGGTGCTGCTGCAGAGGCAGCTCAGCTGTGCGTGCAGGTGTTCCATAATTATGAATGTGGTAACATCAATGGTAACCCCAGCGTTAAAAGTGCCCTTCCTTTGCAAAGCTCTGAGATTGAACGATGTTTTTAGGGTGTACACAAACTCTTTAAAAAATACAGCAAACACTTCTTAGCACCTCTTTGGAGCTTCTGGGACTAAACTACTTACCCCAGATTGGCAAATTTAGCTTTTCAACTTCACTGTGAAGTTGATCATTACATTATATTGGCAGCTCTTATCTGTTACTGACATACAACCACCTCTACAGTGAAATGCAGTAGCCTTTTCAAAGTGACATTGCACACTCATGGGAAATAACAGGCATGCTTTACTGATCACACATCATCAGATCCTCAGATTTAGATCTCACACAAAAGACCTTCAGATCTCCTAACACCTGAATCCAATACTGAATCAGAAGGAAAAACATTGTCTATTGCATCACTAAGCTGTTCCTGTAGTGGTAAGCTTTCTTGGAGGTCTCTCTTCCAAATGCTAAGCAGCCCAACCGGTCTTAGCTTTTAAGATCACAGCCCAAGGTGGTATGGCTGCAGGCCATAACTCTAATGAAAACCTGGTACAGTGGGTAGATTGTTTCTGGATCTCATTATAGGCAATTGTTCCACTACTTCTGCTGTTTTTAATTCCTAAACCTAATATTTACCTCTGAGCATTCAAAGCTATTTTGAATTTTATCTTGACAAATCACTAAGGGGTCTATTCTTCTTTCAATGCGTGCATTTAACTCTCATTAATGTTCATATGAGTTATGCACAGAGCTCAGCTCCAGCAGGTTTTTCCAGCAGGGTCTGAGTCCCAGCCCTTATATGGTGTTTCAAAGTTTCTTAGGCTTCTGAACAAACACAAAATTCTTCTGCCCAAATGGAGCAGAACAGTGCTGCCTCCCACCCTCCACTATGACCTTCTGGTCTGCTACACCTATCAGTGGTAAGGAGTCTGTCCCCTTTTCTTTCCCCATTTCCAGCCATGCTTATGTATTTTGTACTGGGAATCTTGAGAGCATGATTTAGCAAAGAACTCAGGCTTGGTGTCACAAGTCCTTTTACTGTGGAGTAACTGACAGTGTATTTTGTACTGAATCAGGCTCTAAATTATGCCTAACGCTCAGTTAACTGTAAAGGAAAACAAGTCTGGGCATATTGCACGCCATTTTGATATTCTGTGAGCTCTCTGGCAGTCTTTCAGTTACACTTCTCAAAGATACTTTTGCTTTTTTCTTCATAGTCTTGACAAAATGTTATGTATCCTGGACTGAGCGCATGATATCTAGCAACAAACAAACCCTGAAGGAATTAATTTTTAGACACAAGAACCCAAAGGTTTAATAGGACGAGTGTTGTTCATACTGTATTAGCTTCTGTAGCATGAGTTGAGAGACTTAGCATAAAGGTTTTGGAAAATTATGATTTCCTGGGGCTTTGGCACCAACCCTTTGATACAGTGCAGGTTACTTTGTCAAGCTCTGAAGCAATCTCAAAGAAAATGCTGGAAATAGAAGGGGCTATTTCGAAACTTAAAAATGCCTCTGCAGGGCAAGGTGCATTCTCCTTTGCCTGGCGGAAAGAAAATAAATCTCTTTGTAATAGAGAAGAGCTGTAGAAAACAGACCTGGAAATACCAATGTCTGCATTACAGAGATCTCTGGATACTGTCATGAAATAGCCAAATATGTCGCTTCTGCAGGTAGAGCTCACTGGGAAAAAAAAATTCATTCTTCCACAGACTTTAGTGTTTTCTTTGAGGTTGGAGGAAGGAAGAGGGGAGAACTACCCCCCATTTTTGACAAAAGCCAAAACCACAGGAAACACGATACATCTGAAATTAACTGTGCTGCAGGGAACGCTGGACTGACTGATGGTGTCTGACATAATTTTGGTCAGTTTTAGTGCTGTGCTTTGCAGAGAAGAATCAAATTGGAAGGAATTTTGTTGGTTCTGGGGCTTCCAGGGCCCACAGTCCACTGTACTATCTGTCCTGAGAGTGAGGACACAAGATTTCAAACCCACTTGGTTCCCAGAATTTGGAGCAGTATTGAAGACAGGCAGCCTGAACAGATTTCAGAAATGAGAATCTGAAAGTTTTGGGATTCAGTATGATGACAGATGTCATCCTGCAGATATCTACAAGCGACAGTGCAAGCCGTTTTCAGGCATGAGGATCCTTGATCCCAACAGCTCTGGTTCGGCTGAGGTTGGCAAGGCTTCCAGATAAGTACCAGTACTGAGGACTTCAGTGGAAGGACGTACAGCAGTCCGGGAAACTGGGCTTCCCAACAGCTCAGCAGCCAGGCTGGCAAGAATCCAGACATGCTAAAACCTGCCTAACAGACAGGGTGTCACTAGGGGTTGGCTGAAATACTCTGGGGACAATTTATAGATTTTGATGAACCAGCATTTTTGACAAGCAAATGTCATTGGAGAATTCCCAATGAACTGTAATTTCCAGCAGTTTGAGATGGTTCCGATGTTAGTTGGTTTAAACCAGGTCTTCTTATAAAATGCAAGCAAATGTCAATTACCATGTGCAAAACTATGGTGTCAAAGTTTTATCTTTTGGGGGCATGAGTTATTTACAGAAAGCTAGTTCCTAAGTAAATACTGTGTATTTTCTGTACAGAAGGCCAAGGGTTCTAGGATTTTCCTCCTTTTCACTTCCTAGATGGAGCAACCTGGCCAATCAGACAATAAAGGAAGAGGGGTGTGTGTACCAGGGGGCAAATTAATAGCTCTAGCCTCAAAGAAGGAAAGTGCTATTTGATGTTGTGATTTCTACTTCTTCCTTGGGGACAGAACTAAGAATTTCATGGTCAGTTATAGGCTTTCAATCAGGGCTGCCTCCCTTGCACCCTCAGGAGCTAAACAAGCTGCAAAGCCCATATGTGTTTTTCTTGTGGAGATTTCAGTTTGTCATATGAGCAGAACCCAATGTGTTTCTAATTCATCTTCTCATTCTCTTTAGTTTTGGGATAAAAATGGCTCTGACAGTGCCTGCCACTTATTTTTGCCCTAGTTGTTTTACTTGGGTTGCTTTTTGGGCATGTACCTGGGAGTATTTCAGTGTTTCTTCTATTTCTTCCCTGTTATCCAGGTTCTGCTCTTGAGGTGCTTTTTGTCCTAAACCCTTGAGCTGCTTCCCCAAGGCTTCCCCATTTTCTGCGTGTCTCACCACATTGTGCAGTGATGTAGCATGGTCATCATGTTCCTGCTGGTTCCAGTAACAGCCTTGTTCTTAGTCTCAGACTGACTTTCACTGTTGCATGAGAAAGGTGGTGTTGATGTGTCTGACACTGTATCAGAATCTCCCATCTTTTTCTTTGTCCTAGTATCTAATGTTAAACTAATGCACTAAATCAAACACCATGCCTTGCAGACAGGCAGTCCGATATAAAAGTCACACATTTACAAGATTTCATGCTTAAGAAAGTTGAATCATAGAATCATTTATGGGAAAAAGAATCATTTGTTGGAAAAGACCCTTCATAAAAGGGTAAGAGCTAACAACTGCATATGGATAGCAGCCATCACAGCATTATTTTTAATATACTATATATTTTTATTTTTCCATCCTCTGGATAATTTTTCACAGAGATGGTACAGTGAAGTGTGCTTTCAGCAATGATGAGAGTGGCTTTGATGCTCTCAAATGACAGTTTTACCTTAGAAGGAACAATAACCAAGCTTATATTTTCACTAATTGGTGGCACCAGTGAGCTCTACAGTTGGTGCAATATCTTTGTTTTTAAACAGTGAGCTCATTAGAGGCAGTAGGCTGCTTCCATTGGAATGGTTAACAAGCTGCAACTCAGAACATTTCTGCGTGCCTTTCCACCCCCTCAGAGACTGCCTTAGTCATCATAGCCTAAGAAAGTAAGAAAGATTGTTTGCTGAAATGTGAAGGAATTTTACCATTCTGCGGTATTGGAATTAACATATTATTATTGGATTCCAGGCCTTTATTACTTTAATGTCTTTATTTTGACTATGGTTCTAAAAAAGCAGATCTGTGAAAAAACTTCTAACTTAATTCAGAAACATAAAACTTTTAAGGGCATTATGGTGGAAACATGCTTGATTGAGAGCTGTGAGCATTAATATAACTAATTCAATCTAAACTTGTTTCAGTACCCTCTATTTACTGAAACAACTTGAGCTAAGCAATGGTTATATTGTCTTGTACTGGAAGGAAAACAATTGTTCATTGTATATCACAGAATCATAGAGTGGTTTGGGTTGGAAAGGACCCTAAAGGTCATCGAGTTCCAATGCCACTGCCAAGGGCAGGGATGCCTCCCACTACTCCAGGTTGCTCAAAGCCCCATCCAACCTGGCCTTGAACACTTCCAGGAATGGGGCATCTACAACTGCTCCAGACAGCTGGTTCCAGTTCATCACCGTACTACCAGTAAAGAATTTCTTCCTAGCATCCAGTCTAAACCTACCCTTTTTCAGTTTAAAGCCATCTGCCCTTGTTCTATCACTATTTGTCCTTGTGAAAAGTGCCTCTCCAGCTCTCTTGGTACTGGAAGGGGCTCTAAGCTCTCCCCAGAGCCTTGTCTTTTCCAGGCTGATGAACTCCAATTCTCTCAGCCTGTTTTCACAGAAGTGCCCCAGCCCTCTGATCATCTTTGTTGCCCTCAACTGGGCTCATTCCAATAGGTCCATATGTTTCTTGTGTTGGGGCCCCAGAGCTGGACACAGCACTCCATCTCTTGTCCCATGAGAGAAGAGGGGGAGAATCTCCTCCATCCCTGCTGGCCACACTGCCTCAGCTGCAGCCCAGTGCAAGGTTGGCTTTCTGGGCTGTGAGTGCACATTGCTGGCACATGCTGAGCCTCTTGTCAACCAAAACCCCCAAGTCCTCCTCAGGGCTGCTCTCAATCCATTCTCTGCCCAGCCTTTTTAGTGCTTGGGCTTGCCCCAAGCCAGGAGCAGAACCTTGCTCTTGTTGAACTTGACAAGGTTCACAGAGGCCACCTCTCCAGCCTGTCAGTGTCCCTCTGGGTGGCATCCCTTTCCTCCAGTGTGTCAGCCACACCACACAGCTTGGTGTCATTGTCACCAATGAGGGTGCTCTTGATGCTGCTGTCCATGTCACCAACAGAGCTGAAACAGAGCCAGTCCCAACACTGACCCCTGAGATCACCTCCAGTTACTGGATTCCACTTGGACACCCAGCTGTTGACCACAACCCTTTGAGTGTGGCCATTCAGCCAGTTCCCTGTCCCCCAGGTAGTCCATCCATCAAATCCGTGCCTGCCCAGTTTAGAGACAAGGATCTCGTGTTAGGGTATGTCAAATGCTTTGCACAAGTCCAGGTGGATGACATCAGTTGCTCTTCCCTATCCACTGTAGCTGTAACCCTGTCATTAAAAGCCACCAAATTTATCAGGCTGGTTTGCCTTTAACGAAGCCGTGTTGCCTGTCATCAACCAGCCTCCTTATGTTCCATGTGCCTTAGCATAACTTTTTGGAGGATTCTCTCTGTGCTTGTGATGGGCAAAGAGGTGGGGCTTGACTAGCCTGTAGCTCCCCAGGTCTTCCTTATTTTGCTTTTTTAAAAATGGAGGTGATGTTTCCCTTTTTTCATCCAGTGGGAAATTTACTGGACTGCCACAACTTCTCAAATATAACAGAGTTATGATTAAGAATTCAGTCCAATCACCCAGTGGAATAACAGGAGCTCCTTACACCCCTGCCTGGGGTGTTAGTCAGCTGAATATTTAAACTTGTTTGATGTAGTCCCATCACTCTCTGCATGCAGTATTACAAAGCTAGGGACTTAGTTCCATGTCAAACCTAAGTCCACAAGACCACATATTCCTTGAGAAGCCATAGACACAACCACTGGATTTGAAGTAAGACAAAAGAGCTTTTGCTTTCAAGACCATTATCCTCAAGGCTGGGAGGAGGTTTTGCTTAAATTTTCCTGATTATGACTGTAGTAGATGACACTTGCAGCTGAAAACATTGTCAGGTGTCAATAACAGTAAATCTAAATAACTACCCAATACTCTACTGAAGAGAAGTCTCAAGAGCTAATTGGTGGGAATTCTAAAGGATTAACTGGCTAGCATTGATCATGCATGCAGGTATAAAATCTGGTACAATCAATAACTGCCATGAACAATTGCATTTGTACATCTCAAACATATCTTGGGTACCTGGTCAGAGATTTAAAACCATGATTACAGGCTTCATCTTTCTAGACAGTGTAGTTACTGACTCTTGGCTCAAGCTCAGAACTCAGTTACACACAGGCTGCTCACCTTTCTACATATTACTACTTTTTGAGCCGAACACAGCGTACTGTGTTTCAGGGGTTTTTTGATTTTTTTGCTACCACTGTATTAATGATGATCTACCCATAATACTTCTGTGTTGTGTAGACCTATTTCTTTGCTAGAATCAGAATAAGGGTATGAAAAGGTGACTATCTGAAATATCTTATTTCTATGCCACTGTGTGCCTCAGTGGCAACAGAAAGGATTTGGATTACTTGCCTGCTGTTTTCTGTTACTCACCTTGTAAGAAAGGGGAAGGTAGCATGGTCTGTGTCCTCTGCAACCACAGCCTTTTTCTAAATGCTTTGGTGTGTTATTGTAACTTGCCTTTTTTCCCTCTTAAAAGTCTCTCTGTACTACATCATAAATACCAATAAAATGTTAGTAGGAAAAAACCACATAAAATTCATGTTATTTGCTTTAGACGTCTAAAAGATACAGTCAGTGTAGGAGGCTGGAATTTTTTTACAAGGAGGAGTATTATTTTCACTTTTTAATTTCACATTGACTGATATTTTTACTTTGGGTAAAATAAAAGCATACATTTTCCTGAGCCTTTACCAAGATAAATTTTCTGAACATTAGGCATTCCAGGATATTTAGCCAACTCCTCCTGAGAGGCCAACGGATAGATCCGTTTGCTTTGGAATACGGTTTTCTCCATCTCTCATCAGCTCTTGCCCGTGTCAGCAGTATGGAGCATCATGGACAAAGCAAATGAGAGCTCTAAAATGGATTGGTCATCACCACCTTCTCATGCCTACTGTCCTATCATGGTTTAAATCAAGGGCTGTGGTCAAGAGGAAACACTGAGCTTTTTGCTCTCTGTACACTGGGGAAAAGGTGGGCACAATGAGTTTGGGGTGCAGCTGTTGCACGTGCCCCAGGGTGGCAGAGATGCCAAGGCACTCTGATGGGGTAAGGAATGCTGGAGTGGAGAGTCAGCCAATCATCTTGGTCACCTCTTTCCATTCCTGGTAGTGAGTCACTGTAACCATGCTGTTAAATGAAGTCATCTGTTACCTCTTCTCCAAGCCATATGATTAATACATTTCATAACAAGCAGATCACTGCTCATTATTCCCCAATGTTCTCAGATGTTGCTTTTATTTTTCTAGAGGTATCTGAGCCATTTGCTGAGCACTGGGGATGCCAAGTAGGCCAGTTGTCTTGCAGAGATGGTGGCTGGTGTGCCATCTGAGCCCCTGTGCAATCTTTGAACAGTTTATTTATGAATGGTCTATAATCCTGTAGATTTGAAAGAAGAAAAATACTTCAGTTTGTAAATTGACTTATATATTTAAAACTTACAAATACGTGTGTTTTTGTATTTTACTGTGTACCACTTGGATGACACCATGAGGGCAAATTCTCTCCATTGAAATTTTGAAGGTTTCAGTATTGCTTAGCTCTGCAGTTCTCTCAGTTAAGGATGCAAACAAGAAAAAATTCTTTTACCCAAACAGGTTTTTATTGCTGTTAACATACATTTACATGATATGCGTAGATAGAGCTTTTGATACAAGGACCACTCAGTATCTTCAGAAAAATATATCACAGTAAGTTAGTAAGGATTCCCACCATAGGACACTTAAGACCTATGCATTTCTTATGGAAGTTTTCACAGCAAAATTGTTTAAAACTTAATTTTATCAGTCTGGATAAAGACTAAGCTAGGAGCTGAGCTGTCTGAATTTCATTGTAGCCTGTTATGTAACAAGGTCCTGTGCAAATAATCTGTAAACCTTCCATGGATAATCCTCCAGAGGCATTGTGATGTTCTTGAAGGACTTCAATTTTTCCGTCTTTTACTGATAGCAACAGACCAGTTTTTTACCTTAGGGGTGACCAGCTTTAAACTTTGTTTAAACTTTTGCTGAGAAGTTGAATTCCGCTCTACTAGGGCAGCAATGATTTAAGCATCCTATTCATTAATTTTCAAAAATTCATTACAACCCTTTCTTAGTTGTTCACAAAAAATGATGGCTCTATAGAACACTTGGTGAACTCCACTGCATTTAGGTCATGAAACTTGCTGGTACTCTTTAAACTTGTCTGTAGTGCTAAACAGTGCATACTTTGTCTAATTGCAAGCTGCTGTGGAAAGGTATTCTGAGTTGCTCTTACACCTGCATTTCATGAGCTGCTCAAAGTTTGAGTCCCCACAACCCAGCCCCGTGTGTTGATTATGATGTAGCTGCCCTAACGTTCCTTATCCTGTATAGCCAGGCTTTCACACATATTCTCCCAGGGAGGCATGTTGTAGTCTGGGAAATCCTTGATACATTTTAGTTAATAACGTTCCTCACCTTTGTTATATATTCTAGTGAATTAGTTACAGATGCTAACATTGAATATATTACTTTTTGGTTTCAGGGTTTGTCCATTTGGAGATGACCGGGACAGGTTATATTTTGAGTCATGTTTTTCATCCTCCTTCCAAACTCAAGCAATGCTATCTGCATTATTTTCACTTATGTTATTATGATTTTTTTTCTTTGAAATTCTACAAACTATAGGCTTACTTATTTTTAATAAATGTGTGGCTCTGGAGTGTGAAAGAAAGGTTCAGATGTCCCCTCTACATGGACTGCAGCAGATTTTGGATTCTCCTATACAAAACCTGACATTGAACCATATGGAATTTCTGTAGTAATTTTATAGAAAAGATTACTGTTTTGGCAACTGTTTTTCTCTTACGAATATCAAAGCATATTATTTGGGAATTTACAGTGAAAAAACGTGTTTCAAAATATTGTAGTATTCAATGTATTGTAGTCATTTTTATATTCTTAAAGTGGAGGTCCTAAGGTGACTAGCAGGTTTCATACCACATCAAAGCAAGTCTGTAGTTCAGTGCCAGCACTGAGTTCTTCTGTGTGATGTAGCAAGTCCTTGTGTGTGTGAGAAGCAGTCTCTGTGAAGGGCTGAGGTATCAGCATCTGCAGCACTTGGAGGAGTGGACTGTTCCTCACAGCCAGAAGAGTGCAAGGGAGGATCTGAATTATACTCCACGTAGCAAAATAACCACCTTCTCCATAGTGAATATTGTGAATATATAATTATTTAGTGACAGCAGATAGTTTAGCATTCACCTGCTATTAGCTGGTTACTGATTCTGCTGTGTTGACCTGCCTGCTTGGCAAACTGAAAAAAATATATAACCAAAACAAAGAAATGGAGCTGTCTGCACTCTGGAAAGGACTTTAGATTTGTCTCTGACAGTGATCCATGGCAGACACTTGAGATAACAAGTGTCTTCATTTGTCCTACATTAAGAAGGTGTGGGATGATTTTTCTCCCTTACAGTATTCAGTGCATTGATAATACATAATGTTCTGAGATTGGTTTAAATTTGGAAGAAAGCGCTTTTAAAACTCAGTTCTGATAACTTGCATTTTTGTTTGCTTCTGTAGAAGTTACATGAATTTTATATCTTGAAAAGTTTTTTGTGCCATGTTTGTCCAGTGGTTATAAATGGTACTAAATATTTTGATTTCTCCAACTTTTAACTTGATTAAGGATATTTTGGCTCTTTGTCATGATAGGAACAACATGATTTTCTTTCTCTCTGCCATAAGCATTCTTCCAGTAAGTCCTCATCTTGTCCATCTCCCTTCTAGAGTAAATAGTCTTAGTCCTTTCAGAGCATTCACACAGTCTGATTGTTATTCATTACAGCTCAGTCACCCAACACTTCTTTTTTCCTTTCTTTTGGTAGCTGTAGATTTTGCTGGGGTTTCATTTGCTTTTTTTAGGTCTTGCTCTTGGCTCAAAAGGTTCACATTTTCTATGTTGATATACATTACTGTTGTCAACAATTAATTTTGGGTCCCTTTGCATAGCTGCTTGTGATGTCTCAGCATATCATCGTCCTACTTTGTTCTGAGATAAATACCCCTCCATGCCCTGCAGATGCTGCCATCTCATCGCCCCTGGACCTCCCAGAGCATTAACAGGCCATGAAATAGAAGAATAACTTCAATAGTTAGCCTTTAGCTGTACAGAAAATTGACCTGAATGCCATACCCAGATTTTTACAGATTTTTACCCCAGCAATATCTCTTCCTAACCACTTGGCTTCCTTAGTAGCCTCTCATGGAGAAGCTTCAGGCTGGCTCTGGCTGCAGTTAGCTTGTGTCAGACAGCTTTCCTTATCCTGCTGTAGTACTGGCAGAGCTGTGATGAATCTCAAGGGATTGAGACCTGGTTTCCTATTTGAATCAGTTCACCAAATTCACCTGGTCAGATAGGTGATGAATGATTCAAGACTCTAATTCGTTGATCATCCTGAGATGACACTTAAGCCCTGAAGGGACAGTATTCCCATTGCCTGACTCCTTTGGAACAGGACCCTTCTCAAGTAAAAGCCTGTCTTTTGCCAGCAGCCCAGCCAGTTTATACTTAAGATATTCTGGACTTTTGGTGTAATGTCATCATCTGTGCCTGATGACTCATTGTTTTTATAATTATGACTTTGCTGGAGAACCTCTTCCCTGACACCTCAATTTCCCAAAGTATATCATCCTTATTAGCTTAGCAAAGAGGAAGGAGCTTGGATCATGGTCCTCACCTACAAATCTCTATGACATGCCTGGGAACATTAAAGCATGCCCTGCAGTTCATGATATTTTCTAATAAAACCAAATTTAGAGATATGATAATGCACCACAAGTAGCAATATTTTCCCCCTCAAATTCTGGTTCTTTGTGTCAGTGTAATAAAAGTAGAGCAGTGTGTTGAATCTTTTTTCCTACCCTTTTCTCAATTTTTCAATTTATGTGGTAATTAAATTGGTAACTGGGACAAATAAAATTTTGTGGATAGATCCCATTTTTGTTCTCGTTTGTCATTCAAGAGAAAACTAAAATTTTGGTTGAAAAATCACAACTTTCCACATAAAATACTACATTGAAGTTACAGAGTTCAGCTTTCATTCCATTTTCATCCCACAATCACCTGAAATTCTTCCATTTTTTCTGATAAATTTCCTTCTGATATACATGTCATCATATTTTGCCACCCTGAAATTCTTTGCTGGAATTTTAAAGAAAATAAAGGGTAAAAACCCCCTAGTGAATGGGATTTGAGAAGTGCCAAGCTTACAATCCAGAGAGGGCAGTACATAGCACCATTAAGGATAACAAGAAGGATAATTCTCTGGTGGGGACTCTAATAAATGTAGTGGCGTGCTGTACTAGAGAACACATGAAAATGGATGTGGTATGACAAAATTATTCATAAAGAGAAACGCAAAAGGTTGTCATGCTGAGTGGTTACATGCAGTTATGTGGAGCACTAACAAGGTTATCACTAGAAGCAGAGTGCTGGGGTGCTCACAGATGTTTTCTAACCAGCATAGAGCGTAAACTGGTTTTATCTTAGAGTGTGTAGAGAAAGCTGGAGTTGAAAGGGTGCTAAATCTTTCTACTGATTGTTAATAATTCAGAGCGAAATGGCAATAACAACTCATGTAGGTCAGTGTAACCACCACAGCAACTTCAAGATGTTTGATGGAAGGTTTTCAGGCTACATGCTTTACTTCTCTTTCTCCTGGATTCTTTTTGACACACTATGATCATATTCTCACCCTGTGCTTTATAAATAAGCAGACACATGTGTGCATGCATGTGTGTGTATGTGCACACAAATGTTAATGAAAGATAGCAAACAAACTGAAATACTCTTTGGAAAAGTTTACTGTGGAAGCAAGGAGTTCTTCCTAAGCTGCTACTGTAACATTTCAAACTGTAATGTTAGAAAACCAGAGGCTGTAGCTCTGCTCATGTTCCTGAAGTACAAAATGTCTAGGAAATGCAGTAATTCAGAGAGTTGGCTAAGTGTTGTTCCAGCAGCTCACTGAGCTGAAACATCATTTACCCACAGCATCAATATGATCTGAGTTTCATACTATCATTTAAACATTTAAACAGCAACAGATTTACAGCGCAGACTGGAGATATAGCTGTAACTAATACTGTAACAAAATCAATAGACAAATGTTTTAGAGAAGGGCAGTCACCGCTGTTCTCACTGATGTGTGTTTGTGTGCATAGCACAGTCACACCAATGTGCTTTAAATTCAGCTCATAGGAAGGAGTTTAAAGCTCAGGGATTTAAGGCATTCAGAATTCTTCAGACCAAAATCATATCAAGACATGGCTAGGAGTATCAGTGGCCATGTCTAGAGCCAATAAAAACCTGTGGAAGTGTTTTCCTACTGAAATTGGCCTTTGGGGATTTGCCTTTAAGATTACATTTTAATTGAAGTAGTGAGCCAGTTCTGCATGTGGTGGAAGCAAGAGGGCTGCTAATATTAGAGCTCCTCAAGAGCCCTGCAGATTCTGCCAGGTTAGTTAAGATGTTTCTACTGGACTTAGATTTCGAGATGTGGAATGATGAAACAGTTTGTACTGTTTCATCAGTGTCTCACATCTTTAGACGTTGATTTTGGGCAAGCTATTAGTGGTCATGGTGCTCAGCTGGGATAGCAGCTATTTGCTTTCACATTTTGGGTATTTACATCAATCACCATAAGCATTTTGTCACCTCATAACATCCTGGATTAAAAAAAAAACAACACATAGAAACAGGATAAAAAGGTAAAAGCTGAAAGGATGGACAGAATCTCTATGACCTGCAGAAAAAAAAAATCTGTGTAAATATCAAGCATAAAAATTATAACTTGGAGCATTTACCTCCAGAAGTTATAACGTGTTGAATGCCTTTGATCCACACACCTTAGTCATTAAAGTTACTAAATAGGTTTTTCTTCATATACAAGTCTTTTATCTTGCATTTATGGGCTTAGAGTGCCAACCTAGAAATAAAGACTTATATTGATTTTTATTTTGAGGTGAACATAAACTCTAGTATTCAAAGCCTATTTCATGAGAAACCAATAGTCCTTTTCTTTTATTATTTTCCCCAGATTAGCTACCCAGGAAGAGAGTCAAAAATACAAATCATTAGGAAAATTTAAGAATTAAAATGTTCTTCTCTAACCTAAGCATGTAGTTGAAATGAACAGTTTTCATGTGAAATAGGGGTTAAAATAATTTGATTTGCTTCTAAATGGAGAGTGTTTGTGCATGCAGCTTGAGAGGAGCAAGCAATACCCAGAAGGTAATTTTAGCTAATGTATTTTAGCCTACCTTTAGGACTGGCTGAAGGCACATGCATGATCTGTTTCTATTGTTCAGCTGACAAGTCCTAACTCGTGAAGTTACAGGAGCGCAATGCCTTCTAAGCAGGAGTTTTTCTACTGAGATACTAATCTGAGGTCCTCTTCTAACTGCCAACAGTAGTCAGTTTGTTCACGTGGTAGAGGTATCTCTTGTTGGCAGAGGACAAAAGGGTTAATGAATAAGTGATGCCAGAAAACAAACCCACATGTTGCGTTGGGAAATGTTTCCGCAATAGCGTGTCGTTGTTCGGGTGAGGAAATGTCACGTGCGGCTTCAGACTATTTATACTGCCTAAAATCAATTTTGAAAAATGTAAGCACTGGCCACAGTGGGGCCCTAGCAAGGATTTGAAATAAACCTCCCAGGAGGAGGATGTAATTATTTTCTCTTAATATCTAAAATATCAGGTTTAAAGGGAGAAGGTAAAAGCATTCATTCAGCACAAGTGCCTCAGTGTGTTTATTGAATGGAATCACACAGTCTGGAGGCCAGCACTGTGCTGCCTCACATGCCTGCTATCCCACTAATTTTGCTGGGATTAGAGGGGGTGTAAATGAGCACAGAATTTAGCCACGGGATTCTAAATCCACTTTGGCTGAGAAACCACATGTGGGCATGTGTACACCTCCATGCACAGACACACACAGTCTGCCCTGCGCCGCTGCAGGTGGAGATTGCTGTGGTATGCTTCTGGGGTGGGGTCCCCATGGCAGGAATGCCAAAAATCTTTTTAATCTTATTCACCTCAGAGAAGTTATAGCTGGCCTTGACAGTGGTATTTTTGTCTTCAAAACGTACTGCTATTTTTAAAACTAGTTAAATGCACTTAGTTGAAGAAAGCTGTATTGCCTTAGTACTTTTCATTGCATTTGTGAGCTTCCACCTGTCAGCCAGTTTGACTGTGTTCAAATGAGATAGCCACACACCAGCTTCTTTGAGCAGCAGCAAATGACTCTGGGGAACTGAACAGGAAGAACTTGTAAACTCTTTGCACTGCTGAAAGATATCCACGAGTCTTTAATTAAGGAAGATAGACTTGGAGAGACTGCTATTGATGAGATATTCTTCTTTCCAGCTACAGAGACAGATGTAGAGCTGCATGCTGGCCATTTGTGTGTGTGAAACCAGTGTGAAAGTCCTATCCAGAAGGTTGTTCAGTCGTTGCTCTGAAGCTCTGTGAGGGCTGAAGGCCAGAGTGAGGCTTCCTATCTTAAGAATTGCCATAGTGTATTATCTCCTGGTGGTAATGCTTGGTCTTGCAAAGTAGCGGAAATCACTTGAAAATTATTTCCATTGCTTTTTGCCATCATTAGTAGGACATTTGTATTCTCCTGCTCTCGAGAGGACCAACAAGCATAGGGTCTGGACATCTGTGTGATGTTAGGTCTATGTCAAAATTGGAGTCAGGGCCTGAGCTCAAATTTCAGATAAATCCAGGTAACTGGAATCCAGGTAGCATATTTTGCTCTGTGCCCATCTCTGATTTACTCAGATATAGTAGGAGCAGAACAAAACAAGGCAGGTCAGTCCAAGAGGGGAGATTTAAAAGTAAAGATGTGAGATCTACAGGAAGGATTGCTGCTATCTCTGGGCCATATTGTGTCATTGATTCTCAAGACTGATTCCAATTGGGACATAGACTTAAAAACTGATGATACAGTGTGGCCTTATGTGATGAAGGGTGAGGGCTTGGGTTTGCCTGCAGCTGCAGTGATGTAAACCTGAGTCACTGCACCCAGCTGGAGTTAGGTCACTTGTGTTGGAAGAGCTTAGAGCCTATTCTTGTGGGGTCAGGGAGAGGACCCACAGCACATCAGCTGCTGCAGAGAATTGGCCCATCTGCACCCTCTCTGCCCTCAGCTAATCAGATAATTCAAGGCAGTTTACCTCTCTATGAAAAAAGGATAAACAAGTATTGAAGTAACCACAGGATAAAAGCATGCACACAGGCAATTATGAGAGAGCAGCCGAGGCACTGTAAGTTCACACCCTGTGTTACCCTGTGGTAACTTGTTTGTGAGCTGCTTCTCTCTGAACATCATACCAGAGAGCAGGCTGCAGCCCTTTACAGCACCCTAATGACTGCTTCTCAGAAAATATTTGCAGCCTGTTAAGCTCTGACAAGAAATAAAGAAAAGGGATGGGCTAAAAAAAGTCTTCCTTCTGGGGATATTTTCCCAAGCTTTTGAAGTAAGAGCAGCCTAACAGTTCTTTTAGTCAGCATCTAATGATACTTAAACGTAGTCCGATTGCTATTCTTAAGATTCCAGTTTCTGTCTGCTAGAATTTGTTATAGCTGTCAATAAGCAAATCACAGTAATAATTACAGTGGTGCCTGCTGATACCTCTGTGGTTAACAATTTTTCATTAGTTTTATTATAATTCTGTGTTTATTAGGAGTTGTAACTTGGACAGAGAACCTGCTCTTTAAGTTGAATTCACCCATATAATTATAAACAATTTCTTATTTTTGAAATCTAGGTATTTTTACATTTACAAAATGCCAAAAAATGCATGCTTAAGAATGGTTTACAGTGTAAGAAAGCTTTTTATTATTTTTATTTGATCATTTTAAAATCCCATTGTTTGCCAGAATTCCTCTCAGACCAACAATGAAACAAGTTAACACCTCAGATGCTGGGACATAATAAACTGCAAAATGGCCCCAAGCATACATTTCTTTCCAGAAATCCTCAAATCTCGACAAATGCTTGGAAATATTACTTGGGAACATACTGTGCTGTTGGAGGTACTGAAACCCACAAAACAGAGAATTAACTTCAGCCTTCAAATATATCCATGCAACTCAATGAACTACATTTTGATTAATGTTATAATTTGGCCCAGAAAATTTAGGGTAAAGGCTGAACCTTTTGATTAACACATAACTGCACTGAGCCATTGCACGAGTCTCAACCCTCTTTTTTGTCTTACAAATCATTGCCCCTGAAATACCTATTAAAGGTATAAACGGGTAATTTATAGATGAAGGGCCAAATTCACCAGTACTGGGTCTGGAAAATATAAATAACACTTTCTTGTTTCAGCATGGCTCGTTGCACTCTGCCTTCCTTTGGTGTTTTCTGATGATGGGAGGAGATTAATTTAATTTGTGGTTGGGATTTCATATGAGCCTTGCTGTTAGTGGCTGCTGAATCAGTGCATTCCTCTGTTGCTCTGGTCATTTGCTTCTTGGCTGTCTAGCACACATCTTGGGCAGCTGTGGCACTTTCATTCCTCTACTGCCACCACTGAACAGGACACTGGACTTTGCATAGATCAGTAGAAGCTGACATAATTTTGGGTTGAATTAGTTCTGGAATTTTGCTTAAATGTGTAACTTCTGATCAGTACTACTAAGTGACTTGACTGTCAGTCTCCTAATCAAAGCACTGCTTGAACACATATATTTATTTAGATTCATAATATAATCAACCAATTGTAGATGAGGAAAAAAGTCTGCTCTAGAAATCAAAATTGTGTTTTGATTTGGTTATATTGGAATATTTATGGAAAAATTCCTTTGACCAGAAAAACTGTAATAAACTACATGCTACATTAAACCTTAAAAAATGGACCTGCTTTATGTTGCTTCTGAAGGGCAGATCATAATCCAACAGTATCTGGTCAATGCTGATGGATAAATGGGCACTGTACTTAAAACACTGGGGAGCCTTGAGGCAGGAAATTATATTCATCTACAGGTACTGGTGCTTCGTTAGGAAATCATAGCTGTGAACCAAGATTTTACTAGTTCTTGTAATGTAAAAATCTGATTACTTTGATTCTGTTCATTGGTGACTTTTCAACTAGAGGCTTTAGCTATAAATTTGGACAAAACAGAGACTGTTCAATTTCAAAGCTACTCCAGGGAAAAAAAAACCACCTCTACTGGTGTTTTATATTAAAATTTATGCTATCTACCATTCTAATAGATTTTCTCTATGATTTGTCCATGATATCATGAGTTCAAAATGCTATAATTTTTCCTTGATATTGTGCTTTTTAGAAAAGCAATCCCTTTTCTAGTTCTGTCCTTTGAAGTAGCTCATAGCATGAGAGGTCCAGCATCAAGAGTATTTATACTAAACCATGCAGAAACCCCAATGGAAGTCAGCAGGTAAGCACAGCGTCAGCTCTTAAAAACTGAAAAACAAACCAAAATGTTTTAGAGGACAAGGGGAGGTGACTGAATCCTCTTTATGTATACAAAAGCAAATAGCATCAAGTTTTGCACACTGTGTACTCTGATATTCTTAATTAGAAAAAAATTAGTATATTTGGATTAATTTTATGGAATCCAGGAAACCTATACTTTAGAGTAAATGTAATAAGGTTACTGTAATAATTGCCATGCTGCAGGGATGTTACAGAGCAACAAGTTACATGCAGTTTCAGTACATGCACATACACATATTTACATAGGATTTTTTCTCCAAATTAGGAAGAGACTTTATACCAGGACATGGTCACTACCTTTCTGCAAGGGATTACCTTTTGGTATTATGTGTAAACTTTAAATTGGTTTCAGAAATCAGATTTACAGTGTAATTTGTTGAGGTATGCTGTATGCAGCACTTCTTAACCAGTGGTCTTTGAAAGAACCAGCAGCTAACACAGGGATGGTCCCTACTGCTGGTCTGTAGAGAGAGGTGCTGCATTTCTCTCAGCTGTGAGGAGATGCATGTGCTGTGTTTCCAGTTATTTAACTGCTCTGTAAAAAATAAGCCATATAAGCATCTCCACAGATTAGTTCTGTACCTTAAACACTGCTCTCCTTTGTCATGGATAAAAGGAAGCTGCCCATGGCAGTGTTCTGCACACAAGAACCTTGGACTAACCTGTGAATGCAGCCATCGGTTTGAGTCATTATAGGAGCACAGCTTAACTCACTGAAGTTAGATATTCTCTCCATATTAGTAAAATGCCTGAAAATCCTACATTGTATGTGAATAGCTTAGCTCAGGGCAACCCATTTAAAGAGACTCTGTCCACACTGTGAACTTGAACAATTTTCTTACGTGCGACAGAGGATGCAGAACTGTACATATTCTAGTCTCCATTTTAGATGGATACCTATGCCAGAAGTATTGTAAGTACCGTGTACAGTGTGTCTCCATCACATTCTTTTTAGGCCCAGTATGTTGGTATTCATTATGCTACATGAGAACAATAATTATGTTTTAATAAAGTTTGCGAAATAATGTGCCCGTCAGACTAGGATTATTTACATAGACCACATGGTTGTAGTTTGGAGTTTTTGCATATGCAGATAAATCAGAACTATGTCTTTCCTATATTTCTGTGTTTGTGTTTTATTTTTTTAAATACACAAGAAATATAAAACAAAGAAACTGAGAGCTACAAGAATGATTAGACATCTTGTAAAAGGTTTCTTAGTGCTGCTGCTGACCTTCTCAGTCTGTTCTGCTTTGCTTTGGTATGTTTAACTGCCCCGGGAGGTCATTATCAGACAGTGGTGACTGTTTTGTCAGGTCTTATTGTTTAATTAGATCACAGTTTATGTCAAAATTCTGAAATTCTTTTGGCACATGCCAAAATTTTCACAGTTTTTAGTTTTTAAGTTGAAATATTTCTCAAACAATAAGCAGCAGCTACATGGGAGTAGACAAATTTATTTAATATTTACAGTGTGCACTTAAAAAATTGTGCCTTGGGTTAAATTCATTGAAATGTGACATCTTATTTTCAAGAGTATCCTATGGATAGTCCCTTGAAACTTGTATTGACATTAATATAAGCCCTAAGAAATAGGACTGGCGAGGCTCACATTATCTGTAGTAAAGCGAATTTTTTCAACTGATCTTGCCTCCAATCATCTGAAATGGTATAAGACTGTGTAAACAAACCCTCATCTACAGAATTAGAAAATTATATTTTTGATATGCCTTTCCTGCCCTTGAAATTATCTGCCTGAAGTATACAATCTGTGATGTACCATGTTCCAGTAATGGTAAGATAATCGGTACAAGTTTCCAGGCTAGAGGTAAATGCCAAACAGCCGTACCACAAATTTGTTGTTTGGATGGTTTACTTGTTCCTGAGTAAGGCAACCTTACCTATCTTTTTCTTTGCCGTATTTAATTAGAAATTAGTAGAAAAGAGGTATATTCCTCATTCCTCAGCATTCTGGTCAAGAATAAATTTTCAGTTGCCATATTCTTATTCATCTTGTAGCGAGCCAAATCAATTAGTGCCTTTGGAAAGATGCAGTGTTCAAACTGAGCCAGGAGTGATGATGTTCAAAGGATCAAAACACTAAATGACCTCACACAGGTCCTGTGTTCTGGAAAATGTATCTCCTTTTTCCAGTTCTCTTGTATGGCCTGATAAGTGCATTATCTCTCTCAAGATGCTTGGTGTCTCTGAGCAAAATAGACCCAAAAGCCCCAAATCTCCCTCACAATTAGTAAGATTATTCTGTGTCTTGATGCTTCAGGGTATGAGGCAGGAAATCATACACACTTTGGGGGGGTAATTTGTTCTCCAGAACTATTGCCCTTCAATATCTCAGTATCACTGTTCTCCAGTCATTTCTCTGTGGAATATTTATGGTGCATGAGCCCGCTGCCAGGGATTGCCATGAGCTCTGTGGTGTATCAGTGCTTAGGCATTTGATAGAGCAGGGTCTGTGCTACACCTTCAGAGCAATCACTGTCCCTCACCGAGTAACACAGGGGCTGGATCACTCTCTGAGACAGATAAATGACAAATGTGGAACCCAGACAAGAGCAAAAGGTGGTGTAAGGTAGGGACTAATTACTGCTGCTGTTGGGAGCAAGGCCAATATAAAGTGAGGCTGCCCCAAACAGGCTGGAGCTGCTTTGGAGTGACTCTGCGGAGGGAGAATTGGCTTGAGAACCCTAATATCTCCTACCTAGTCTTCCTTGAAGGCAAAATAGCAAAAAATAGTGACTGATGCACTGAGGAGAGGTCCATAAGTGACCATATCCTAGCCTGTGGTTTGGGTGTGAGGTTTCCAGCGCTCATGAAAGCTGTGAGCCCTCATCATGAAGGCAGCAAAGTGAACAGGTTTCTGCAATGAGCAGCCATGAGGAGACACTGTGAACCAGGAAGGTGTTGTAGCCATCTTAATCAGGCATATTCTCAATCATAAACAAGATCTAAACCTACCTGAGGCCTGAAGGGGAAACCAGGTTGAATTTGGCTCCATTTCAAAACCCTGCTCTGTGTTTGGTCAAAGCAAGGGGCGCTGGGCAAGCCAAACCTGCCCTGCGAGCACAAAAGGCTCAGTCACTCACTTGATGTGCTCAGGACCTGTCCACATCACTCATTTCCTGTCAAATGGCTCCTGCTTGACCAGTGCTGCCCTGTTGTATCTGAGGTGGGCTGTTCTCCAGCCTGGAGCTGAGCTGCTCCCCTGCCCAGGATCAGGCACAGGCTCAGTTGTGCCTTCTGTCACATTAAACCTTTCCCATGCTGGAGAAATCGTGCAACCCTCTACTGTCTGGGCAGAGACTTGCAGACTAATTTTATCAGCAGTCCCTCTGGGTCTGCATTCAGCATTTTTTCTGCCTGGCCATTTATTTTTAGCCTTTCTCTTTTGACTTACTCCATGGTAGCTTTTGATAACTGCCCCAGTTGCGGGGCTTTCCTCAAGTATGTTCCCAGGAAGTGTATCAAGCTGAATTTCCCCACCATATTTGTTGTCTGTAGTGTATAGTTATTGACAGATTCCTCAATTGCTCAGTTTCTGTATGGCATATAAAAGCCATCTCAGAAGGTAGCCTCAGGTTACTGTGTTGACTTATAGAGGCTGGAGAGAAAGCAGAGAGGAGCCTTTCACCCTCCTAGCTCTACAGAGAAGATCATGATGTTAACTCTGCATAGCTGGGGATAGGGCCAACTCTCTGAGGATAAGCATGCCCCATGTTTTCCCATGCCTCAAAGCATGAGGAAAAACAGATCTGCTCTAGATGTGAAAGAGGTTCTGAAAAATCGTTCAGGAGTGTGAACCATTTCTGCAGGGATTTTGCTATAAAGCCTAATATTTGTATCTCATTTACTGGGGGAAGGATGCTGTATCTTACAGGTTTGGGAGAAAACCTAGCTGAGCCTTGAGCCCAGTTCTTGACTCATAGAGACTCATTTTGTTTGACATCTGATTAATCTGCCTTTTTCTCCTTCTAGACTTTTTTGCTGAGCTGCTGTTAAGGCTTTTTGTTTCTATTTTATTATGAATACTATGTGAGGGATAAGTATGTATATTGTGTTGCATGCAAGTAAAATAAGACAATTTCTGCCCTCAGATACTGGCAGTGTGATGCAGACACAGTTACTGTGGAATGTGAGGAATCTGATTTTCTTTTCATTTTGGATAAATGAAATAGTAGTTAATGTAGAAAAAATAAAGTAAACAAATGTAGTTAATAAGGCATCTAGATCCATGTTTTAAAACTTCAATTGCCAAATTTATTTTGACAAATATTTAGAAATTAAATTGATAAAATTATGCAATATGACAATATTTATACTCAGAATCAATATGTACAGTAGTATGTTTCAGGCTGAGTTCATAAGGCTGCAACTGCTTTATAGCAGATACTACAGTGCCACATGACTTTCCTAAAGAACAGTATTGACAAGCAAATAAATGCTGTTGGTGGTGTTAAAAGAGCACAATGTGTAGAGATATTTGTAAACAAAGTATGCTATTATTATTTAGCATTTATTCAATTATTAACTAACTCCAAAGTACCATGTACAATTGTAATTTTAGTGCTAAACTGCTGTACTAGATAGGAGCAATGTGCAATTACGGTTCCCCATAGTTATCTATAAGCTCTTTTCAGAGCATTAGCTCACGTCAGCCCTCCCCACAAGCAACAACGAGGTAATCACCTGAATATCTGTGCATTCACCGTGTTTAGCACGCGAGCTCTCATCGCCCACAGCCCTTTCTAGGTACTAATAACACCTTCCCAAAGCATTGTGATGATGTTTGAGACCTGCTGGTGGTATCCTGAGCTTTCCCAAGGAGGTGTTTTCCAAGCTTGCTCTCGGTGTGTCTTTGGGCGTTGTGACCAGAGCAGAGCTGTGTCTGTGGTGCAGCATTAGCACCGTGGCACACTGATGTGAACGTGCCCACGGTGCTCCTAGGGGGGTCACAGGCAGGTTTCAGCACCCTTTTGACTTTAAAAACTACTCCTGGGCCCACTGCTACAGCTGACTGTAACAGAATTTCTTAGGGAACGTGGCCATGATATGTTTTTGGAATGAGATCTGAGCTATCCCGGACTAGGCCTCAGATTTGGGCCTGTGTGGAAGTTACCAAGCCTGTGGCACAGCAAGGATTTTAATTAAGGTGTGTTTAGACATTAGATGTGTTAGTTACAGTTTTATCACTGGGGTCTCCTTAAGGGTGAAAATGTTTGCATTCCTTTCTACACTGCATACCAATCAGAAAACACCTGTAACTGTAAGCTATCTGGACTGTATTTAACCAGCCATCTCGTGATAATAAACAGAGAACGCATGCATTAACCATATTGGTGGGATCTGCAGTGCCCGGTCCAGCTCCCATTTTATTTTAGTGGTACCCTGGTTTCTGCTGGCTGCTTCCTGACAGAGGGTAACGGGAGCTGCTGCCTCAGGTTGAAGCAAGATGCAGCCAAAGCTGCACACAAGGAGGCTCTCTTGGCCCCTAACTATGAAGAAATCTGTTGAATTTGAAGTAGTTTGGCCTGCACATGCTGTAATGTATGATGTTTATATATATCTCCAGCAAGTAAAATGCTATTTAAGCTGATGGTAAGTGGATAGAAAAGATGCTGTACTGTCTATCTCTCTCAGACTCTGAGTCTCACCAGGTTTTGTTCTCCTCTGCCCAAAGGGTGGATTGCAGATGGAGCAGTTGCCTGCCATTTATAAAGAAACTTCTCTCCTATTTAACTTTCAACAATGCTGTTAATAAGTTCTTAAAGCTCCTTCTATTAACTTAGCATGTGGTGGCTTTCTGTGCTCTCTCTGCCTTTTCTGTACATTCTCTCTTGGCTCTTTGTAACCTGCAAACCTTAGTCATCTCTGTAGCTTTATGTATTATAGCAATGGATTGGAATTAGGTGTCTAGCCCACACAAACCTCATTCTACTGATGAAACATATTCTTAAAGGCTTGGCTTTGATGTCACTATTAATCAGCACTTGACTTTCAGTTAGATTTCTAGTTTGCAAATGCGGGGATCAAAACAGATATTCAGGTCTGCTGAGGGCTGTTTGAATGGCTTCAGGCTGTTCTTTGAGACTGTACTGGGGTGAAGCAAATGAGCAAACAAAACGTTCTGTTAACAAAATTAGAAGCTTTTAATTTTCCTTTAACAGCTTAGGAATTTAGAACAACCTGTTCACATCATCATGATTCACCAATGCAGTGTCTGAGGTATGTTTTGGCGGTTGTTACTTAGGATCTGTACAGCTATTGAACTAACAAACCCAGGCTTTTTTACACTCAATGAAGATATTGAAATGAAAAGTTTGCAAAGGCCATTGATAACACCGTCAGTGGGTGACTGTTCACAGGCACAGTATTTTAGGGTGGTATGGGAGGTCACTCAAATTCTGTGGATGGAAGTTAATCTCTGAGAAGTGTATACGCTTTCCCTGTCCTTTGACAACTAAGCTGTAATCCTGCTTGCTCTGTTCCCTGTCCTGCTGATCAGGCTTTGCAGAGTGGATTCTATTAGAAGAGATTCCAGAACAAAGTGAACAGGGGAGTTTCTTCCCCTTCAGCATAATTTGCGGCATGGTGGTTACAGGAAAGATGAGTATAAGGCAATCTCCTGAGGGAGTTGGGAGAGAACCTGGGTAGGGCTCTATTATTAAATTTAAAAAAAAAAAAAAAAAAAAGAAATTGCATCCTGTACTAATTGCAAATGTCAGGTGTTTGGATCTTATCAAGAACCCTTTGGAAAGAGGAGTCTTCATATACCCTAACCCAATGCTTAGCAGTTACTGTAGTTTTAAATTACGTCTGCCCCAGAACTAGCTGGTTTCAGCCAGAGTAGACCAAAAAGGCTTCCATCTCTATCTTCTTTGTCATATGGATATGCTTTTTATCTTAAGTATCTGGGATTTAATATTTCCAGGAAGACTAGACTCTGGCAATCTGGATTCTAAGTGTTGCCCTGAAAATGTAAAGACTTCGGCATATAAATTATGAAACCAGAGTTGTTGATTGGTAACTGCAGAAATATGGAGGAATTAATCTTATATTTCTCTTATGCTGAGAGAGGTTAGCATGTCAATACATCATGCTTCTGTCAGAAAGAAAAGCAGGAGGAACGAAACCATAACTAAAAAAAGATCCCAACATGCAGATTTGTCAAATATATGATTGCAGGTCAAAGATTTGGGAGACATGGGCTTAAGAAGCCCTGGTGGAACCAGCTTTGAATCATTGGAATCTGTTAACCCTGCTGGCTCCTTGCACCATGGGCTATTCTGGCATACCTCACAGGCTGCCAAAGCAGAAGATAGTCACTGGAAAGATGGCTTTGTGCTGTAGTTTCTTTCTCTTTCCAATTTGCTACTTTTCTTTATTTATGTTACTTTTTTTTTCATTTACTATTATCTTCCAACCTCTTGGAATATGAGCTATACTAATTTGGATATTGTATCATCATATTTAGAAGCAATATGGATGTTACACCTGACTTAGTTCATCTAAATCTCAGTGAACATGTCTAAGTGAGTCTTAGGGGGGTTAAAGTGGTATGATATGCACAGTGAGGGGTCTGGAAGAAGAGGTAAGCTACCCCAATTTAGACTTTCTCCAGACTTAATTGCCATTCTTCAATGTGCTTAGACTCCCCTCGATTGTTGGCCCAGCATCTTCTCAGAAGTCAATTTCTACTTCTCATCCTGGAAATAAAACAGAGTAGAAGCACAGGATTTTGAATGTAATCAGACCTATTATCTGGTTTGATCATTATTTTGTAGAGATTTGATTGCTACTTATGATCTGTAATAGAGGTCATTACTTTATTACATGCTTTCTGGGTACGATTAAGTCACTTAAATGAAGGTTTTCTTTCAATTTAAGTTAGTAAGAATAATATACTTGTGATTTCATGTAAATAAATCTGAATTTCCACAAATCCACACGTATTGTGTTATGAAAGCTTTTTTGTTTGAATATACAGATACAAATAGATTAGTAAAGAATAGGACTCTGTGCAAATTAAAAATGTGATTTTTATACGACAAGTTTTTAAAAAAATTTATATAAATTATCTCCAATTCTGCAATCCCATTATTCAAGTGAAAGGTTTTGAGAATAAAAATGTAGTTTTTTCTTGGATATATGGCCCTTTACAGGAAAAGGAAAGCAGTATTGCTCAATCAACTTGAGTGTTCCAAAAATAAATTTAATGTCATTAACATTTACTTTATTGAAAGTTATATGGTGAGATGTGTAATTGTTCAACTGCATTGCAGATTTGAGACTTAGGTTTTATTCACAAATGTTGTTCCCTCAGATATTTTCCTCAGGTTTCTTAAGGGCCTGTAATAAGCTCTAGGAAGTCTTTAATGCTTCTGGGGAAAACTGAGCTAAGTCAGTACTACTCAGTTTTGAGTGAGCCTGTAAATTGCCTGATAGAGATATTTGCCCATCTGGTTAAATTGAGAATCTGGAAGAAAAAGACCAAAGAGTGGATAGAGAATTAGTTGGGCAGCTCTTCCAGGGAGGCAAGAGATGTGTACATCTTGAGAGATCACAAAAAATTGAAATTATGTATAAAGAAAGAGAATTAGGACGTGAGAGTATGGTCCTGGATGGAGAGTCTCTACCTGAGGAAGGGTGACATTGCTTGCTGGTACATGTTGGACTGGATAGCTTGGTCTCTTCATGCACTGCTAACTCTTGATGGGACCAGTTCTGCCTGAGCCCAGACATTCATCCTGCATCAGTGCTGTGGCTGGTCAAAAGCAGTTTAGCAACAGAAACGTACAAGAGATTTTGGCCAAGCTGTTTCATGACCAGTCCTCAGTAAAACACTCAGACCCTTTCAACCCTCATAACTGAAGGCTCCAAAACAGTCTGCAGAAATGGTTTTCTTGCACACACTGCTGAACTGGTCCCAGTGCATGAAAGAAAAGTTCCTTTGCCCATCAAGCCACAATAACCTCTCCCCATATTTATTTGTATCAAATTTTTGTACCATTTATATAGGTTTTATTCTCAAATAAAGTATTTGTTGTGGTTACCTATTACATGGGAAGCAGGCAGGCCAAGCACAGCTACTACTGATAATAAAAATGTTCACCTGCACAGCAGGCAAAAACATCATGAGGTTAGGGAATATTGGTGAAGTACAAATCACATTGAGAAGCAAATAAACTAATCTATAATGTTCTGCAGAACGTTTCAATGGTGGGTCAGCTTGGCAATAGCAAAATGTAGTGCAAATGTATCTCAGAAATATTGTATGCAGCAGGTTCACCACTGACTCATTGTACTCAAACTAGAGAGCTCATGTACCCCTCCTGAGGTATTGTATACCTCAGGAACTTTACCTTTTCTATTCAATGTTCTTGCTCCAAGTTTTTTTCCCAATGGACTGGTAACATTCAGAGCTCACCAGTTTTTTCAACAGCTGCTCTTTGTTTTCTGTAACTGCAAACTTTCTGGAAAAGCTTGATGTAATGGTAGGAGTTCAGATGCATTACTCTGATATGCAAATAGCTCTTTGTGGTTTGTTAGGGAAATCAAGGCTGGACATGGCCATTTTTTTCCATCTTAGATTCCAAATGAGGTCATTTGGCTCTAGAAAAAAACCCACCTGGTTTGGGGAATATTGTGATTCTACTCTTTTTATTTTGGTGCAATTTTTTTTTAACTGAAGGAGTTGAACTTGGAAATGTTTGGATACCCTTTTCCCAACTCTCCTATGACTGAAAATTGTCCCATAATTTCTATGCAGCTGCCACAACTGGCTCTATGTTTGTACTTCAAGTGAGCTTAGCAGACTTCGTCTTGAAACACTGTCCTTACATAAAGACAGTAACTGAACTACTAATTGCATAAATAATCTTTTTCAATAGAAAATTCCTTCTGAATTTGCTGTGGAAGCTGCTCATGTCTGTCTTTTCTGTGTACCATAACTTTCTCTGTACATGCATTCTGAGCTAAGGATGCATCAAAATATGTGGCTGAATGAAACAGGTATTTTTCCTGGACCTGCCTCAGAAAGCTGCATTGCAAGTTGAAATTCCATTTTAAAATTCAACTTCTCCCCATTGGAGAAAAATCACTAAAGTCAAAGTATCACTTTTTATAGTCTCAGTAACTCTTTCAGGGTTTTCAAAGTCTATTCAGCTCTAAGCTGAAGTAATTGTGGCACATGCTATAAACCACAAGCACTGTAAACTCAGCATGGACTGCTATATCACCATCTTGGAATCATATCAATCTCCTTTTACTCTAATTTGCTTTAAACACTGTTTCTTTGGTGGCTTTTTCTTACCTCACATTTGTCTATTCATCTATTAAAAGAAATGAGAATGTGGCCTGTTCCAAATCCATAACAAGATAGGACACTTTTGGAGCCATGGAACTTGGAATTAAAGTGGCTTTAGAATAAAAAAATAATAAATCGTTGTCTTTTCAAATGGAAAGCAGTACACTATTAACTTAAGGCTATTGGTAGATGAGAGTGTGCCTCCCAGCAGTGAGGATCCTTTCACACTAATTTTTTATTGTATTTTTAAATTAATTTTAATTAATCCTTGCTACATTTAACTTACATATGAATACATAGAACTCATATGTAAGAGAGAGACTTTTTTGAACAAGGCACCTCTAAGAAGCAGGCAAGGAAACCCTGGATGTTTTCCTTGTAAGGTTTGGCAGGTAATGAAAGAATAAACCATTTACAGTGCCTCATACCTGAATGTTTTCTTGATGTTTATAAGATTTACAGAGGAATGGGTTTTCTTTCATTTTTCTTTTTTTTTTTTTTTTTTTGCAAATGTATGCTGATGCCAGTTTTGCCCAGGCCTGAATATGAAATGCCAGACTACCACAAGAAAGCCTAGGCATCACAATACTTTCCCAGCTCAAGTAGCAACTGAAAGTCTCATGAAACAGCTTACAGAATTCCAGCTCAAACTTGTAAAACCAAGATGTTTACATAATTTATGTGAGGTGGGGCTATATATACATTAGATGTACTGTATTGTAGGTTAGCTAGAATAATGGCTAAATTTTCAAAGTTGCTCAGCACATGCAGCGTTTGGGCTTCAGACCCCTACAGAATGGTGATAAAATCCTTGGTCCCACATAACTGTGAGAAGGGGAAAATTGTTTCTTTACTGCCCTTTTACAGGGTTCAAACCAGCCTTTATTTTAGACCACAAGTGTCACTGCATATTGTAATTATTATGACTTAGCCTCTCTAGGTGGTAGCAATTCAAGGCTTTGAAACAGCTCACAATAGTTAGCTTCAGGAAGTACTCAAATATTCACATCAGTCTGCTGGAGTAAATAATATGACATCTAGAGATGTGATGCAGGAATAAAACCCTGCCCCTCACCTTCATAGGGAATGATGGAATTCTGGTCCCACTGGTGTGTAACCATATAAGTGCCAGAAAATGAAGGAGAGCTTGATGAATGCTATCAAAAGTTCCTCTGCTGTTAAACTTTTATGGCTTATCATATGTCCTTCTATTTTTGTAATTCAAACTGTTCTGAATGTGAGGAACTCAGTAGCTTCAAAGAAAAGGGATATCAGTGCTTAAGATCTCCACACTGAAATATCTTGGATGAGGGGGGGAAAAAATTTTCCAGGGCCACTGTCCACAAGGAGATCTGGGTGATAAGCATGTTGTTTACACTTTGATATTGCATGAAAGGTCATTAAAAACACTCACTGACTGGACTGCACACTCCAAAAGCAACAACATGTGTTCCAATCTTAAAATATCTCAAAATGGAGCAAACTTTGGGACTGCCACATATGACAGGGTGCTTCATGAAAGATACAGTTCTTGGAAAACCAAAAGAAAACAACCAGTGAGCTTACAGGGCACATTGTTTTAAGAAAAATCAATTACCATTGTTTTCTAAAATACTTGCTGACCACAGAACAATGATTTCTCATTCCTAGTGAATGAAGTTACTTCTAAGAACCTATTCTTTCACATTCTAAAATATAGCAGAGTACAAGAGACATTTCTGAGACTGATTTCCCCACCACAGAACTAGCATATTTTAAAAAGAGGCAAAGTGCACATTATGAGAAAATGAGAGAGGGCCCAAAATGCCTTTTAATTTATTTTTACAATAAATATTATTAAACAGAATTTTGAAGCCATATATTTTAATTTTCTATGCAATTGTAGAAAGGAGCCATTTTGTGAATGATTGAAATAAGAAGTTGCTAACAATGAGGTCACTATTTTATTGAAACCTGATAAACTTTCCTGGATGATTTGAGATTTTTAACAGCATTTGTCAAGGCTGAAAAGAAAAAAATGGAACCTTAATTTTGGCAGAAATGAAAAATTATTTGTATCAGCTTCATTTGGACATGGAAAACGTGTTTCAAACCATTCGTGGCTCCACCTCTCACAAACTGTTTATTATGTACTACAAATTACATGTAACATGTAACATAAAAATTAAATAGAATTGTTCTGGAACCATAGATCCAGATTGAGAGTTAATTAAATGAATTCGTGGGGAAAAATCTGTGTGAGATACAGGACCAGGGGTTCCCTGCTGTACCTATTTAATGAAGTCTCATCCATCTGATGGCTCCTGGACCCACTCTTCAACACTTCCACAAAAATGTCACAATCTTTATGGGGGAAAAGTGTGGAATGTGCCTTACCCACATCAAGTACACCATTTTACAATTCCAATCCAATTAATTAAGCCTCTATTCTTCATGCATGAATGGCCGTCTCGCAGTTACACACCCAAGGCAAAGCTCCAAGGGGGCCAGGCAGCCAAAAGAGAAGAAGGTACATTCCCAGCTCTCATTTACTTAAATACATATTTTTGGTAAAAACAAAATGTTCAAAATTACTTCAAATACAAGTGTGTATATTTCTCCAGGGCCAGAGCATCAATAACTAATGTCTCGGGAAAATGAGCTTTTATTATTTTTATTTTTAATGCAAAGTCATAATTAAAACAGGGAGGAGAGGACAGCCTCCTCTGTGAATGAGAAAATTAGACTCAGTGTGGTGAGATGGGAGGGTAGAAGGAGACTTCTGATGCGTGATTAAATGAAAAGGCAGTATGGTGAGGGCAGATGAGACACAGCACAGTGGGAGTACGGAAAGCAGGGTGAAAGAAATAAACAGAAGACGGGATGTTAAAGTACCATAACCTGACTGCACTCCTGAAGAGTTAAAAATGAACTGATCATCTGTCAGGAAACCACACAAGAGGGGGGTGATTCGATTCTAGTCCAACCTCCCTGGGCAGGAATGTTGCTCTTGTGTGATTAAGGGAGAAGAGTAACTATTTTCTTCTTACTGCACAGCACTGCACCGTTATTTTTAGCGGTCGATTTCTAAATCTGTTTCCCATAGATCATCTGTCATTTCAGTGTTAGAAACAACCATGCTATTTTTTCTGTAATCATATGGAGTCTTTTCATCTATGCACTTTATCATTTATACTGATCAAAGCTTCAATCAATTCATGGTATTGTCTGGACACCCAAGATCCAGCTCAGGGAAGCACTTGCTCACGTTCTCTTTCCTATTGCAACTTCACCCCAAAATAAAAGTGCTGTAGTAGAAATAGCAACATGTGCAAAGATTATGCTTGCTGCCTCAGAATCACCTGGATGTCAACGAGAGGTCACAGGCAGGAATGACAAAATTAGCCGTAGTAGTATAGGATGTTGCAGGTCCCTCTTGGAGGTACCCACCAGACAGTGTTTCTCTCTATGGGAAGAATCATGTTAGTGCTGCCTAAAGGCAGTGGCTGTCACTGTAAACAGTCAATCATTTCAGTAAAAACCCCACCATGGCCAGCCTTGCCTAGTCAGAGGATCTGGGGTGGGGGTTGGCAGTGCCAGGCCTTGCTGGTACTGTGGCATGAGCTCTCCCCTCCTTTCCTCAGTGATGGTTTCTGTACCAGGATGAACAAAATGCCAGTGCAAGTACATCCTTGGCAGGTGCTATTAGGACAGGGGATTGTTTCACCTGTTGCAATTACACCTTGGAACTTTTTTTATGCTTTTCTGCAGAGGTGAAATTTCCCAAATGAAATTATATTTTCCAACTGTATTGCAAGTTTGAGGCATTTCACCCATTTACATATCCCTTCAATCTGTCATCATTGATGCTAGAAGGGAAAAACCTGAAATAGAGAGGGAAAGCTGACAAGTCCTAAAATTAAAAAGTTATTGATTAAGCCATTTGACTTGTTCTTTCATCCCAGTATTGTACTCCAGGAAACAAATGTTTAATTTATTTTGGATAAAGGGATTCAATTTGTGATAATGCCATGGAAATATAATTTCCTTACAAACTCGAATTTCTCATAGGAAAATGTTAATGAGTCTTTTCCATTACACTAAAAATGCCATGTACAAGAGCTGGTTGAACAGTGCCCAGACAATGTTTTTGAACATTTGTCAGAATTGTGCTTCGTTCAAGAAAATTCATATCCCATTGCACTATTTGCCAACATTTACATGAACAGTTTTTGTTTAGGTAAAGGTTGGCTGGTTCCCTAAAAGTTGTCAAAGTTCATTCAAAAACAAAAAACAGACACAGTATCAGGTCATTAAATGGCTAAGCACAATCTTCATTGCTGATAATAAATGTTTTACTTTGCAAGCAATCTTTAAGATCAAAATTGTTCATTAAAAATGCAAACATACTTGATGTTATGCAAAGCATAATTTAGGTATTATTCATCTGCAGAAAGAGTATCAATGCCTGTTTGCATTGATAACTGTGATTATTAAATATATTGCCAGAACTATGACTTGGTCCACAAGTACTCATTAAAGGGAAAAAAAATCAGAACATTACCACAATTCTTTCCCTGCATTTAATTAAACACCATGTATTGTTTAAGAACATAATTTTTTCTCACTCCAAAATGTTTTATTTTCAAAACACAAGGAAATAGAAAGACCTTAGTATTTATCCTACTTTGATGCAATGGCAACATGACAGTAGTAATCAGAGTACTCAGTCAGAACTGGGCTTTCTTTGTACATAGTGCTAGCAAAAGAGAGTAATTTCACAAAGTACATAACCTAAAGTTATTTCAACAAAATAAATGCCTTTGAAATTGTGAGAACTGAGAACATAGTTCATCAACTCTTCCCTAAATTACGTAGTACAGTTCACCAGCAAGTGCTGCATTCTCTATTAAAATTTGACATATTATAATTTCATAATTAGTGGTTATTATTTTAGGCTGGAGGAATTGAAAATTCTCATAACATTTTTTAAAAATAATTTTACTTTGATTTTTAGGGGATGTTTTAAGTACCAGGGGAAAAACTTCTAAAATGTGATAGGAGTTTCACCAATGCAGTAAGTTACACCTGAGTCTGTAAAAATTCTGAAAGAGTACCCTTGAAAGGTAGGATTTTGAAAATTTGTTTTAACATGCAAAACTAGTTTAGATGCCCCACGATAATAATCTGAAAAAATTAAATAACTGATCTTGTAATTATTTTATTACCACTAAAACTGATAAGATAAGAAAAGAAAGGGACAGTAAAATATCAGTGGTCTCACACAAGGTGGATTTAATAATAAAATCTGATTTCAATAAGCAGGGAGGTGGCTTACCCCGAGTTGTAGGATTTAGCCATGGAGCTCCTCTCCACATTCACTAGGGATGGGACTTCACTCCCTCTGGCCCATGTTAAGACCTCCCCAGTAAAGGATGTTCTCCTTCTCCTCTGAACAGCCACAAGCTGTCACAGAAGGAAGGTGGGCAAGACCAGTGGAAAGCAATCAGTTCACATCATTCCATTCTGCTCTGCAGCCTCCTCTGGGAAAGAGAGCTGCTGGATCCAGCAAGCTCCTGGTTAATGGATGACTGTGGGCTGCTCACTGCTCTCAGCCCAGGTTTGCCACACCACTCTCCTGTTAGCTTGCAGGGAGGAGGCATCAAACCCATTTCTTTCACATTCTGCTCTACAAAGTGAAAGGAAAATATTTTCTGTATCACACCAACTTCATTCTCAAGAGCAACAGATTTGGACAGACCCAACCCTAGGACTGAATGAACGTTCTGGATTCAAATAGTAATTTTGGGTGAAACTGCAGCTAAGGGCCATATAAACTTGATGATAGTTGGCCATGAGCTCAACTGAAATTCTAAATATAAACCACCGTAAACTCTGAGACAGCTCGGTTTGATTTTCCTGTGTATTTCCAGTGAGCTCAACAGTAGTTTTAAGATTCTCATTAATTTTAGATTTGGTTATAACCATTTTCACCATTCGTCTTGCGCGTTATTTAATTTTCTATGAACTTAGTAGTTAATTGTTGGGGTTTTAGTAAATCTATTGGAGGTTTCTTGTAAAGCTTTTTAGCTATGTTTGTTTTTAGAGCCAATATATCCTGCTATGTTTTATAGGATAACAGATTACTCAAACTAAGATATTTATTAATATGTTGAACTGTGTTGGTGTTTTCTTTTATTTCTTGAAGTGCTGTCAGAAAAGTTGTAGATATCCAGTGATATTAATTAAAAAGAATAATACTCATCGGGTCAAACCAGTAGTTTCCTTTACCTACAATCATCCAAAACATATTCTTATTCCTTTCCTTCTTTCTCACTCAGCCTCCTAATATTGTCAGGATTGATGTCATCAATTATCCACTCCAGAATGCTGTATTCCCTGGAAACTAATTGGTGGGAGGGGGAGATTGGCAACAAGAAGCCAAATTTATTTTAGTAATTTCGAATTTTATGAAAAATAGCATGTTTCATGAAACAATGTTACCTAATATTTCTTTACACTAGTAGTTTTCTTCTTGTTGTCTCGTCCTTCATTCATTCTCCCTTGCCCACCCCCCTAACAAAATAAGAAAAACAGATTACTGTAAATTTTGGCACAGAAGGATATTTGCATCATTTTCTTAGAAGTCACATGCTTTGGACTTCCTCTTGTTTATGATATATTGAAATGTCTTCCAGATGTTCTTAATTATAAAAAGTTTTCAGGAAAGCAAAGTAATCCGTAATAAAATTTCCTCTACATTTTTTAAAATAGCCAATAAATTAGTGTACTGTAGCTTATCAAGCTGCCACATAATTCTACATTTGACCCCGGTGCAGTAAGGTCTGGCATTTCCTTGAGACAGCTAGTTTGGTCAGAGGCAAAGCAGGCTTCCCTAGGCATGGTTTCAGTTCTTCTTGCAAGGCAGAGTGTTCGCTTCCTGGGGCCAAGCCAGCTGTGAAGAGTGCTCATTGGTGCCAGTGGCTCCCACTTCCTGCACAAACACAGCCTGGGAGAAGCACACGTGTGACATTGGCTATGACAAAGTTTGGGTTCAGGACAGAGACAAAGAGAAAATATTCTAGCTGCTTCTTTGTGTTGCTGATGCTGCGCTGCATGAGATTTTCATTTATACATTTTTGGGCAGGTGCCCAGATTGCTGTGGTAAAATCTGGAAGAAAACACAATAAAAATACGATTTGTTCAATTTTCAAGGACATATATGGGGCAGAGGGGGAAGGTTTTATATCATAAAAGACATTTTCAAATGGTCAGTTCTTAGCTGTGATGTGTCAGCAGCAGGTTTTAAGCAGTGCCTGTCCTGTAGGCAGAGATGGGCAGCTGTGCTCCAGCTGAGAGTGTACAAACCTGTCCTCTCACAGGGGCTGTGCTGGCCACCCAGGGCCTTGGACCCCAGGTGTTCCACAGAGAAACCTGAGGAACTTGTGTGAGAAAAGCTGAGCTACAGGTAACAGAGAAGGTGTTGCTTTCTCTGGAGGGAGGATGTAAAGTGCTTTCTGGTATTTTTGCTGGAGTAAATCTGTACAAGCCCCATACTGAGGGCAGTGAGGGGAGCAGAAGCAATGCAAGTGTCCTGGTCTCTGGACGTGTTCAGTAGTCTAAAGCACCTAAAGCCTGGCATTTATTTTCACATTTCATTTGCCCTTTACAGCTGCAAAAAGCAGCAGAGCAAAGCAGCAATGGGCCCAAGGTCTTCCAGTAGTGTTTGTGGGAGTGCCCTTAAAGTCCTGAGCCTACCTGTGGGAATAAGGCTGGGGAGGCACTTGTGGGATATTTGCTGTCTGGCTCATCCATCAAGCAATATTAATTTGTTCATTAATTGATTTTATGAAGATTGTACGGACTGCACATGCAGTTCCTCACTGCTCAGCCTTTGTTCAGAGTTTACAAACCATGACTTGCTGGCAGTACCAGAGCATAGCCTGCCTCCTGCTCTTGGAGCTCGTGATGCTGCAGGGTGCTGCAGGAGAGACTGTGACAACAGGACACGGTACTGTGCCTTTGTAAACAGAGTTTTCTGATTGTTGGTTGGTTGGGTGGGTTTTTCTGTATTTAAAAGTTTTTGAAGTATATAAAATAGGACTTTGATATTTCCATTGCACTGTACTAGAAAAGCAATTGCATTAAGGGGACTGTCCACACAAAATTACAAAATCAGATGCTGGCATAGCTTTCTGTGTGCATTAAATTTCTGTTAAAAAATAAATAAAGATGCATACAAGACGTGAAAGGAGTCACCCAGGAGGACTTCAGAGGTACAAGGATGGACTGAGGAAAGCTAAAGCCCTTGGGGACTTGGATCTGGTAAAGGGTGGCAAGAAAAGCACCTACAGGTGCATTGTGAGCACAAAGAAGGCAAAGAAAAATGCAGGCCTGCTGCTCAGGAGAGTATGAAGGGTAAAAAGCCAGGCTCTTCTCAGAGCCATGCAGGCAAAAAAACAAGGGACAAAAGGTACAAACTGAAATACAGAAAATTCCACTTAAACTTTTTTTTTAAAAAAAAAAAAGTTTTTAATTGTGAGGGTGAATGAACACTGAAACAGATTGCCATGAAATGTTGTGGAGTCTGTGTCATTGGAGACATTCAAAACTGGACTAGACACAGCCATGAACAACCTGTTCTTCTTGACCCTACTTCGAGCAGGGGTTTGAACTGAGGAGTCTCCAAAGGTGCCCTCCAGCCTCAATAATTTTGTGATTCTGTGAAATTCTATAATTTGTAATTTTAACAAATAGCTGTACTAACACTTTGGACTAAATTAATTTCTCTGTAAATCAATTGAGTATTTGTTATCAAAACTCTGTCAACTTAATTTAACCTAAACCTAAGTGTTCCATAAGCCTTTTTATTGAATCAGAGGTCAACAGTAATGTGTGCAGCTTTTGATTCCAATGAAATCAGCCTGTGGGGTTTTTTTTAATAAATAGTCTTTTCTGAAAGTGAAACTGGCTGGAAGCAAAAGTGAAACTTGCTTTATTGCTTTTCATTGTTCAAACTGGGAGAAACAGCAAAAGTAAATGGAAGGCATAGGTAGTTCTAAGTAAATTGAATTAAAAATATTAATTTGTTTACCATAGCAATGCCACTTCCAGTAATATGATGAAGAAATTAGAGTGTTTACTGTTACACTTATTACATTGGCAGAACCCTTTTGATCTTTTGTTTGAGCTTTCTGTAGGTTTTCTTCTTTTCATCACGATTTTTTTACCCAACTCCAGTATTTCATGGTTGTAAATACCTGTAAGATGCAAGTTGCTATAATTTGTGACTGTAAGAGGTAGACTTGTGTAAATTATGCAAAGAAAGGGAGTCATTTACTCTGGAATGAATGCAGCCCTGTGCTGTCATTGGCTCCAGGAAGGATGCTCATTTGTGCCCGTGTGTGCTGAGAAGGGTGAAGGCTGAGTTAAAGCAGATCAGGCCTGCTTTATTTTACACACTCCTGTTGTCTGTTTTGCTGAAAATTCTGCCTGGTCCTGAAATCCATTTGTGTTGTTGGGTTCCTAACTTGCACACATTTATTTCTTTTGCCACTTACACCCATAGGAGCCCCATTCCCTGCCATGCTGGCCATCAGCACTGCTGGGCTTCTGGGAAGCAGAACCTGCTCTGGCAGCCCTTGCTTTGGTTGGGCTCATTTTGGTTGGGCACATTCTGCAGTGCAGGTTAAATTAATGTACATTGTATAGACGAGTGATGCACATAGACTTAGAGAGAATCCTGCCCACCCTGCATCTCCCCAGCTGGGTGTGGGTAGCTGACAGCAGTTTTTAATCACTCTTAAACTGAAATAAAGGAGGTCTGTGACCCTCTGCATTCCTCACACACTGTACAGGAGTGTGTCTCTGTGTAGTTCCTTTGGTTGCAGGCTTTCTCTGTGCTCTTTATACATGACCTCTAGATATCCCCTCATATACTTATTCCATGGACTCCCTGTTCCTTCCCTTGGCAGTAATGCTGATATTTGACAGGACCTTTTCTTGCCCCCCTTATTATAAGTGAATTCCCAGTACCTATACAGATTCTTTTTTAACTAATTTACTATGCTCAATTTTATCTGTTTTGTCTTTCTCCCAGCTCCATCTTGAAATGATTCACTGTAAAAGGTTTATTTAAATTTTTGAAGTTCCTTTTTAAAGCAACCTCTGGTTCAGCAGTGCAAGATGCTGTAGTCCAAAAATACTGACTCTTCTTAATTCTTATATGTTTTTCTTCCTAGTTTCCTTGTGGAATAGTTGAGAAGAGCAATTGCCTACTTAATGCCTCACAACTCAAAAAATCACTCCTTCAATGTAATTTTGAATCCCAGCCCGGCTGGCGGTTCTTAGATTTCAGGTTATGAATATGAGTTCAGCACTTTCAAATGAATCACTGAGGACAGTACTTCTGTCAAAGAGTCATCTTTTTTTGTTGGGTTTTTTTGGGTTTTTTTGTTTGTTTGTTTGTTTTTATTTTGTTTTTTGGTTGTTTTTTTTTTCCCCTGGAAGGTTTTCCTGGTTTTACAGACGCAGATCCTGAGAAAAGAACATTGTCCTAGAAGTACCAAATACAGAGAAAAATATTAAAAATTTCAAATTTTTCCCCTGTTTCTTAAAGTGTTTGATCTCTTCTATTGTTTTATAGTGCAACAAACATGTGTAGTATATGCTCCCTTTGCATGTAATTTGCCTATTGGCCTTTTTCTTACTTATTTGTGATTTCATCAAGATTTAAACTGAAACTTCAGTGTTTTTGTGAAGGCCTGTCTTTTGAGGAGCACTTGTTACCTTTTTTAATGAGCAGTTAGTGGGGTAAAGAATTCTCCTTTTCTGCTGTCTGTGGACAGTTCTCTTCAGAAACAAGTTAATGGATAATGTCCCAGCTCTCACCAGGAAGTTTGGGTTTTAATAACCCTCCTACTTATGAAAACATATTATCAACTCTGAAGACAGAAACAGTGAAAATGTTTAATGAACTGGGATACATTTTGAGCTTTGGTCATTAGCACAAAGCCCTGATCTTCATCCTTAGTTTCTTATTGATGCTAGCTGGATTGATGAAGAAGGGTGTGGGTTGATTAAATAGGGTATAAAAGCAATTACGTCGTTTTCTTCTTTAAATTTATCTCCAAGGGTGTTTGTTGAGGGCCATGCAACTTCCATGCAGAGACAGACAGAAAATGAAGCTAAGCCTAAAATCCTTTAGGACTTTTCCAGTCTCTGGATACCAAAGACACTACCTGGAAATTGAAATGTGGTGTTATTCTGTTCCTGCATACATATGATGATCTTTTCAGGAAGGAGAGCTAAACCAATTCTGCCAGCTCCATGGAGCAGGGATTCCCTTTTTCCTGTGTCCCACGGGCAGGCTCTGACAGAGACATTGCCTGCTGTCTCTGTTCACACAGGCCTCACTGTGAAAAAGCCAAACAACACAACTTCCATGCTGCACCGTTTAGCTTTGGCTGAAAGTGTAATCGTGTGTCTGTGGTTTTCCTGTTTGGGTGCCTAATTTAATTGGCTGAGTCCACTCCTTCAAGTGTGGAATGGACTATGAGGGTACAAGGAATTAGAACGTTTCTGCCAGAGACATTCCATCCTGATCCCATGTTTGTTTAACATGTACAAACAGCTAAAATAAAATACTTGTTGGCCTCAGTAATAAACAGAATATAAAATAGTGTGAAATTAAGCAAGACCAGCTGGGCTCCAGAAGAAATGAAAGGAACAGTTAACTTACACTGCACAATGATCTGGAATGCAGACGCACTAAGATGGACTGCTATTGATGTCTGGTTTTGATGCATTTTATATACAAAGTGCTGATTAGATCTAGCTACCAAATTATACCCTTTCGTATCCATATGTCAGTAATAAACAAAATTTAGAGGAGCAAAACAAATGCTCTGCAAGCCAAGTTTAAAATGTTGCATCATTGGCTGTGGAAGTGTGAAGTCATCACAGCAGTGATAATGATTCCATTGTTCCAGAGGCAAAGGAAAGGGGAAAAAAAAACCCAAAAAAAGAACATTAAGAATTCTTCTGATCTAAGGTAGGATTTGTCCAGCCCTCAGGGACTCACGAGAATTTCAGATAAGCATCTGTATAGAATCCCTGTAGGGACGTTTGGGCTGCCAGATATGTATACTGAAACCATAAACCAAGCAATTGCTTGAGCAGAGTTTTTTGGAGAACTTTAGAAAGTTGTTCCCTATAACACAGGACAGGATGGAGGTGCTCCCTCTGACAGGATTTTTCCCCCTCAATTGGGAAGCAGAGTCAAGGACTCTGTGATACAGAAGGCATGATTCCATCTCATTGCATTATGCAATTTTGAACAAAGAATTCAAGCAGAAAAGTGACTTAAGCTGCAATTCCTGTGAAGGATGCTCTGCTACACTGCCCAGACCACCCTTGTATCTTTCTCTGGCTAGTCAATGTGCTCCAAACCTTTCCCACTTACCTTTCCTTGGGATTATACGTGTGGCCCTGAGCACTCTTCACACTCATGAATCGCACAGAGCTGCTGATGAGATGGACAGTCAGGAGAGATGGTGAGTCCCTGCCCCCACCCCCATGCTGGCTGTCTGACAGCCTGGTGGGTAGGAAACATGCACAGGAGATACTAATTTGGGCATTTGTAGGAACATTTCAAATTCAGTTTTGTTACATGTAAAAAGAAAGGGCACTGCTATGAAACCATTTAAAATAAAAGAGTAGGCCTGCTGTTTTCATTGAAATACTTGTGGTGCAGACACTTCTGTGATGTAGCTCCAGGATAGCTGGAAACACCTTTTTTAAGTCTATTCAGATTCCTGAGCATCTTTCATTCAGGGAGGTAGACTTAGATCCAACCTGTGTTCATGCATCTTCCTGGCCAGTTCTGATGATTCCTCCTGAGAGCCCCATGCCAAATGGTTACTCCCAACACTTCCTAAAGTACTCATTCTTTGCTTACGAAACTTAGGCATTAACAGGAGTTTTGTTGTGTACCGCTTCAGTGGCTGGATATCCAAAAGCCAGGTGTACCAATGCACAACTTACAGGGCTTCATTTACATAGCCCTTAGCTACTAGGAGGGTGTGTACCTTAGGAATCCTTAAGGGAGGTCAAAATCTGAATATAGACTGCCAGACCAGTACTGTAGGGAGTGACAGGGAATGATCGTTGTGGTCTGTCATGGTGGAACACAGCTGTGCTACTTTATTTCGTGTTAATAGAGACTGAGCTATTTATTGTGTTCTAATGCTGCCATTGCCAGACTATCCCTGGAGTGTGTTGGGACTATGAACTAGTGCTCAGTAAACTGACAGGTTTCAGACTGTGTCCTTTGTGGAGTATATTAGACTGTGAGCTGTGATGCCTTTTTTTTTTTTTTTCCTTACTTCTGAGGAAAGCAGTTTGGTCCTTGGCTACCTTAAAGATACAGCTTCACTCCATGGGATGCTGCAGTAACTGCAGCAACCAAGCTAGCAGCACCCTCATTGAACTGGGAAAGAACTTGTCAATATCTTCTTTCAAAATTCTTCAGATCTGAGAACTGTTTCCCAGCCTTTTGGTCCAGAATAGACCAGGCTTCTTGCTTTAGCCCATGCATCTAATAGTGACTATTTCATTTTTTTTTATTTATAAAATAACTGAGCCAAGTTACATGCAAACATTTTTTGCTTGAGAGATCTTTTTTTCTGATGGTGGGATGGTTTGTAGGTATGGATTACTAGTTTAGAATTTTCCCTCAGTAAAAATTGCTGGTGCATTGTATTCAGGGTAAAATAACTCAAGAGTGATCAAAGGTGTGTAACCCCTGTTTTCTCTGTGAACTGAAATTTTGTTAGTCTTTTCTCATGCTGGTGGAAGGAAAAGGCCAAGGGATGGTTGTTTGCCTAATGAGGGCAGGATACAGCTGGGAGGAAGCTTGAAACTCCATCACAGAGTCTGCAAACAATCTAGTCACATCAAATAGATGCCCACTGTTTGCCAAAAATCAGTGAAATAGGCAGATAATGAGGGAGATAATGAGCATAATGAAATAAAGCAAAAGAGAACACTGTTGTTCTTTAGTGCTGTGACCTTTTTTGAGCTGTGTCGTTTACACGGGTGTTTGTGTGAGTGTTGGCCCATGCTGATTTTACAGTACTTAGCTGTGTGATGGCTGCTTACCAAAGCTGCGGAAGCACCCTGTGGCCGGCCTCACTCTGCGCTCGATAAGCTCCTGCAGTAATGCTGTAGTTAATGGTTTCTGGAAAAGCTGATATCTATCAGCATTTGAACGAGCACATTTTGGGCTAAATATTGAGAAATCGAAGGTATGTTATGCAAATCCTGGGTGTGCCAGCCAAGCCTGTAGAAAAAGCTCGTTAGGATTAATCTCTAGCAGGGTGACTAATGCAAAGGGAATGAGGTACTTTCCTCCCTGAGTCAGCAGAGATTTGACAGAGCTTTCAAAGGGCCTTCACTGGAATGCAGGCGGTTGCTTTGTGCAATAGGTATGCTCGTTTATTTAATTTGGAACTGCTTGCTTTAGACCAGAGAATGCTATACGAAATTAGGAGAGACACATAGCCAGATACTCTACAAATAGATTTAAACCAAAGTAACTCAGTTTGGAAGACATGAAGTACATAATTATCCAATGTACATTAAAAGCACTAAAGACAGCAGCATATGAAATCTGTCTTACCTCCTGCTCTGCTCTTTGAGCTTTGCCAGATTTTTATGTTTGAGGAACCATATTTACAAGTGAGATTTTTGTTACATCTTATCTGTTTAGTTTTCAGCGACTTCCACTGAATTCCAGGAAAATTAGTGGCAGCTCAAGATTACAAAATATGGGTTTTTAGGAAGGAGTAGCTGAAGAAGCTCATTAGCAGTTCTCCAAAGCCTTCTTTAGGTGGAGTATCTTACTGGTAACACTCATATAAGACAACGGGATTTTTTGTCCTTGCAACTGATGTAGTCAGCTAATAGCAATCAGATTCTTTTGAGTAGTGTGTAATTGTTAGTCCCATAAAAAGAAAAATAAATTCCTCGTTTTATCAATAAAGCTATGCAGAGCCAAATACCAACACAAAGAAAATTTCAGTATGATTTAAAATGTTTGCTCATGTTTAATTCCCAAGTAATACAGTATTTGTAATTTCAGATCGAGAACTTTATATTTTGCCTCTACATTTTCTTAATTTTCATCTGCAATACGTTTCATTCTGGATAACTTATCAGGCACGGTGAGGATATTTGGAGATCCTTTCTAAAACTCCTAATCGTTTTTCAAAGAAAGTTAACGGAAAGGGTAGATTTTCTTGATAATCCTTTCAAAATTAAAATATAACACGAAAACACTATGTTTAAGTGACATTAAGGGTCTCACTTAAACCAGCTAAAGCTGGGAAATTCGAAGTGAATAACTAACACTCTGTTGTAAACTGCCCTCATGTATTGCAGCTGACAGTGCGGAAGCAGAGGTTCAGAGAGCAGTTCAGATAATAATCTTAAGAGTCTGGATATTGCCTGAGCCCCAGTAGTCAGGCAAGCAGGATAGATGTCTTTCAAGATCATTCTTTCTCATGAGAGATACGGCATTTCCTTTTCATGGCCATACTGAATGTGATTTTTCTCTGGCCAATTTATGCTTCATTCCCTGGTTAACAGCAAGGGCTGAGCAGCACACAAGCAATTTCCAACAAATAGAGAAATCTGAAATTTTACTCTGAAGCCTGAAGAATCCTAATCCCAGCCTTGCTTTCTCTCCAATCTCCACTTAATAGAGACCCCAACTAGCCAGAAAGTATCAGAAGAATCTGGATTCCCCCCAGTTTTCATTTGAGGTCCAGTTTGACCTTTTTTCCACTGCAAACAGTTCAGTATGCTGTGTTTACACACTTCATTAGCTTCATATTGCCAGTTTATCAGATAAGCATTTAGTTAGGCACAGCAGGACTTCTTAGGGAGCATCTATTGTAGAGCTCCCATGATTCGTGGAATTCATACATCATTCAGAAATTTGTTAAAATTTTCCAAATATTCTGACATACCTAAGGAAGGGGAGGTATTACAATGCCTTTGTGCTATTTCTTGAAGCTGAATAGCAGATTTTTGTGTAGAAAAAGGAAGTTAGTATTCTTGGCGCTTCTTTTCCAAAAAAACCTAAAAGTACAGTTAATTTGAGGCAGAAAAAATCTCTGCCTTTCAGCCACTAACTTGAAGGTTAGCCCATATTTTACAGAACTCTTGCAAGTAGAACCTGCAATCTTTGACTGATGTCAGAACTCCTTTCAGTCTTTCTCTGAACATGTTACTTGAAAACTTGCATAATTGTTTAAAGTTATTCATTTTGCTGATACTGCCCGTACTAAATGATGCAAGAGAATGCAGCATTACATTGCATTAGTGACAGGATCAAAACAGAAAGTGACACTTCTATGCTGCTGTGTATTTTGTAAATCAGGGCAATAATTGGAACATATTAACGATTTCCTTGACTCCCCCTTATCCTGCTCCACCCCTGCTCCCCCTACAACCATCCATATAAACTCCAAGGATATTTAACACATTTAAAGCTGTCCAGCTCTATGTAGCTCCTTGTAAAGTAATTTGGAGTGATGATTCCTACTTGGTAAAACGTGCTCAGACATCCACTCACACGTACACATAGCAGCACAGAAAGCATGAACCTGTTAAGGATTTCACCTTTTAAGAAATGACAGAATAATTACAGGACAATATGTCCTTCATGAGTAAAAACAACTAAGCTAAAGTGCTTTCAAGGCTGGCATGGCCTACTTCTCTCCCAGCAAGCTGCATAAATCATAAATTGCTAAGGGATTGATTCATACACTGAGTGATAACTGGAGTCTGTATAATGGTGAATAAATATGTGGATAACACAGACAAAAGCTGAACTGCATTCAGTTCTTCAGTATAGCTTGGCAACAGAGCTGAGCTGATAGAGCCCAAACCCTGAGTTTATATAAAGATACAGAAAATGTAGAGGATGAACCATGTGCTTCCTTAATGAAGTGTAAATAAGATGTTCCATTTTCAGACTTCTTCAGGAGAGGATTGTGATAGTTGGTAAATTGGCCTAAGGCAAAACTTAGTGTGTTAGAAGTACTCAGTCCTAGAATTAATGTTCCTGGATTTAAAAAAGAAGGGGAAAAAAAAAAAGGGGGGGGGTGTCTATTATCTAATTTTACCTGGCTGTGGGTGAATAGACATAAAAATTTTGAAAGAAATTTCATTTGAAAGAAAACATGCCTTTGTTAACAACGAAAACAACCACAAACCAGAAATGTCATCTGGCTTTTCAAGTTCTCTCTTACCTCTCACAGTATCTTCCTGGTGAACAGGTTGTTAAACTTCCTCGTATGTTTTTATAACTTGAAATCATTCCTATGCTGCAGATAATCTGTATTAGTGGGATGGTGTTTCTTTGTCTGAACATTTAACTGGACAGGTTGCACATACACTCTGGTATTACCAAAGGCCAAGTGGATCCTGAAGAGCTGTGAGCAAGGGTAACTCAGCCACTGAAGGTTATCCAGAGATTTAAGCTGCATGAAAATTATACTTGTTGGAAATACCTACTCTTTACAGGCAGGGGTGCTACTTTTGCTTGTGCATAATTTTAGGGCCACGGTTTCAAAGGTATACTTCGTAGGCTTCTCTTTCTGTATGAAAAACCTTTGCCCCTTAATACACAAGGGCACATTGGTTGGTCTAGATAGCCAACATTTGCATGCACAGGCAGTAGATTCTGTCATTTATGCTCGTAGATAATAGAATTTACATGCACAAAACTCATTTGGATTTGGCCTCGGAACAGATTGGGAGGACAGGCATTTAAGATTTGAGGGACAGATGCACAGTAGGGGACTGCTGGGGTAAATGATGGTTGAGTCTGGAATGTTGAAATGAGGATGCTAAGGAAAGAAAGAATCTGTGTTTGAGTTGTGCTGAAAGCAAAAGGAGTTTATACAAAGAGCAAGGCGAGAATGATATCAAAGGTCACCTTTCATTGTGAAGAGAACTTGAAACATGAAATATCCTTTTCTGAAATATGTTTTTGCCCTATAGTCTCTGTCCAGTGATGGCCTTTAATCCATCTTTCATGAAATTTCAGCCAGAGCCCAGTACTTCATGTCACTGATACCAAGTAATTTAACAGAGATTGTAGATATGTAAGAGTCAATCCTTCAACTCAGGTGAGATTTTTAGGCAGACTGAAGTAATTTCAGCAATGTTAATTTTGTGCCAGCTGATAAAATGTGCTTGGATAGTTAGATTCTGTCAAAATTACTGTAATTGTAGAATATCCCTCTATTTGACTTTGGTCAGCCAAGAATAACATTCTGGTTCTGAATTTTGGGGACATCGTTTACGATATGAGAGGAAGTTGGTATCCAGATCTAAATGTTTACTTTTGAAATCCCAATGAAACAAAGCTTGGGACCCACTCCAGGGCCATAGCACAGAGAAAGGTATCATCGGAAACCAGATTGTAAAAGCCTATTACATTTTTGTATCACAGTGGTCACTCAACCTAGCCCAGACTCACTCTTTGCTTAAATAAGATCTCACTGAAATAAATATGAGTCATGCTGAAGTCAGTGGTATTTTTCTTGTGGCTCTGTTTTGGTGCACTGACTGTGTAATACCAAGGCCTCTGCAGCAATGCACTTTAACAGAAGTGGGTGAAATATGGGCAGAGTAGAAGTCTTAATTTCAAATTTCTTGGGTTTGTCAGATTATGTTATATAGTATCAGATTGTTCTGTGAAAGCTGAGGCCACAGGAGTCCCATTACCCTTTCTGGACAAGATCCTCAAATGATGTAAATTGGTGTAATGCTGCTAGACCAAGTGGAGCTGTGTTGATTTCAGTGGCTCAGGATTTAGCCCAGTAGGTCTGAGATAGCTGTAAAACCTCACTGTGCACTTTGGAAGTCATAACCCACAAATGCTTCCACAGTGCAGTTTTTATAGTGTCTGCAGGAAACTCACTTTGTCTCTGTGCCTTAAAAACACCAACTAGCCAAGGTGGACTTTCTGTTGCTCTCACACCAGAACTGTTAATACTGATAAGTGAGGGTTTAAGTGTACTCTCTCTGAGTGGTTTTGATCTTTTTTTATTTTGAGTTTGTCACTCTGAACTGTTTGTGTCTTGGACCATTTTTATAAGTACACAAACATGAAGAGAGTATCGCTAGCAGGGACTGTCTTGGTGCCCTGTGTAGTAGAGTATCCTCCTCCTGACAATGCCTGTTTACTTGCACAAAGGTACCAGGTATATATATATATACACATATGAAGGTACATATATACACGGTTAGTCTACCATAAGTGTCCCCAAGCACTCAGATTCCTTTTTCACTTGGTAACAAATGAAATTATATTTTTTGAAGAAAGTGTTATGTCTCATCATCTTAGCTGCTCCAGGGTCTAGCCTGAACTCTGTTGCATTCACTGGCTGTGCCTCTGCTTTGGCATTAAGAGCTGAGGTGATTTTGCAGACGGTCATTTGAATGTGTTTTGCAACAATTACCTTATAAGTAGATTTGTTTCTGCAAAGGGAAGATCATACTAAGTGAGCTATAGAAGCAGGCATTCATGTGCTTTTCTGCTAGTATACAGCAGCTCTTATTTTTGTAAACACAAAGATAATATAAGATAATCCATGTTTTCAGTTACACAAACAGTTCAAAAGAGATTTGCAATGAAATGGCTTCTAGCAATCTTTAATATTTCATGGTCATTTTTGGGAGTGTTGGGGGGCAACCCCCAGCTTCAGTCCCCTGTTGATCTTTTTTCCCTTGAGAGGCTTCAGGCTCTGGTTCTGATTTCAGTGTGTATTAGGCTGTGAGTAGGTTAGAACTTGAGTGTCTCCAGAAACCAAGGAGAACAATAGTGTCTTCACAGTGTGATGTGCTTCAGCTCCAGTGAGTAATGCTAAATTGCTTGCACTGTCACAGCCACATGCTTCCCTTGATGATCCTAATGGGTCCCTGCAGATCCAGGGGGGATCACAACACTGGCTGCATACATTTTTTAAGATTGCTTCAAGATATCATGGAACACATCCAGAACCCAGAGTGATGTTTTGTTTGGGGCCCCAGACCATGGAATGTTTAATTACTAAAAATAGCAATAGGAAAAGCAGTTTAAGCTTTTAGAGAAGTGTTTGGGGAATGGGGGTTAGGGCAACTTGTTTGAGAACATTATTTCCCTCAAGGACAAAATTTATATAATTATAGTAAAATTAGGAAAAAGGATCGTCTGCCTTTGTGTTCTTCTGTATTCAGAGAGTGGCACATTGAACCCCTGTTAAGTGGGTATTGCTGTTTCTACCTTGTATATTTTTCTTAGCCTTTTCACTTTTATACTATTATCTTTACCTGCCTCGTAAAATTTTGACTGAGTGTTTGATGCCAGTTTCAGAGGAGGTGTGTAGTTTGGATTTCCTTGCATTTGCTCAGACATCATGAACCCAAATTATGGCTATAGGATTTGTAAGCATATTGCAATCTGGGAAAGACTCTCAGCCAATGTAAGGCAGTCCAGGAGGTATCACACTTGAATGCAGTGAATACTAAGGCATGCTCTACTCCAACTTTGATGATTCCTACACTCTGCTGAACTTTTGAGTTAATTAGAGTCACAATGACCACTAGCTTTTTATTCCTCTTTTATCTTGGAGCTCAAATATTTGTCTTGGGACACCTTTTTGTATTGACTTGCCTATCCACACTTTAAATTACACAGCTAGTAGGAATAATTAGATTTTTATATTACTGAAAATGGATTTGTGTGCCAGAAGACTCAAGAATGTCAGACAAATGAATTTTCAAAATGAGCCAACAACTGGAGAAATGGAAGTAGCCCTAGTGACCCAGTAACATGTATCCACGTTTCTAAAAGTTTTTTGAGAACTTGGAAAATTCAAACTGCAACTGAAAAGCACTGTGTATCCCCAGGCAGCCTTAATTTGCATGATCAGCACTTACTCAGCAGAGTACCATGGGTATGTGAGACCTTGTTGTATTAAATGGGTCACATTTAACTGTCCTTGAACAATTTCTCCTATGTATTAAACATAAACAAGCTTTTTGTCATATTCAGCATCACTGTTCTTTTTTCTCCACACTTTCTTTGATACAGAAAGTATCTATAGGAAATTTTAGAGACACACTGAGTATGTTATGCCACTTTCCTCCCACAGTCTTGCTTAAGAAGTCTGCACTTCTCTCATTTTTTGTTCCTTGTTATATTTTTTTTCTTAATTCTATCTGAGCAAAAATTTAAATTAAAGTTGGTTTTTATAGATGAGAATTGTTGGGCAAATTGCAGTCTCTCTTAGTTTTCTAAATAGCCGTTAGAGTCAGACTGTTCTTGTCATGTAAATGCACTGTCATATAAATCCAATGAGCATGGTCAAGGTGTGTGTTGGTAACTGGAAAGAAGATGCAAGTGATGACTGGATTTCACAAGCTGTGGAAGAAAATGGGGAGCAGAGTTCAAATGTAAATAAAGATGGCAGGAAAATGTATCTTTTTCTTTTTCATGATAAAACCCAAACAAGTCCTTCTTTAACACCCTTTGGTGTTTTCCTGTGATTTATTAAATAAAAGGCTTCTTCTTTATGTTACAGGAGATACATTTCTGCCCATTAAATAATTTTTAATGGTATCCAGTAAACCTTTCTCAAAGGTGGTGAGTGGTTTTACACCTTGAACAGTTTTGAAAAAAACTCATGAAGTCACTGTCTGTTATGCCAAAATGTAAATCTTGCATTCAGTGAAGATAAAGAAGAGAGTGGGGGAAAAACCCTTTTAAGTTACATTACACAAAGAAAGCTTTAAAAAGCATTGGTTTTAAGCATGCTACTAGCTTTGATGTAATTAGCTTGATGTTAAAACTGTTGTACACTAATGTCTGTAATTAAATTATACATTCTATTTGCAGTGAATTTCTGTTTCACGGATTTGTAAATTTACAGTCCTCCATGTGCAAAAATCTCTGTTTAGATCACCCATTTTTCAAATCCTATATATTGTGCAAGCTGGATGTCATAATTGAGCATTATTTTATGTGAAATATGGGGTGGCATGTCAGCAAAAGAATCAGCTTTGTTCAGGATTATTTGAAATTTGGCCCACTCAGTGTGAAAATCTAAATACATTAAAAGATTCACCCCCAGGGGAAATGAGCACTCCTAATATATACAGGACCTAACAAGCCCTGAAGATAAAACCTTGAATTTCAGTGTCTAAGTTTTAAATAACTTCTTTTAGAAAATCTTCATTCTTTCAATTATTTTTTTTTTTAGCAAAGGCCTTAGCACAATTCACATTCTTCAATAGAGGGTTCATAGGACACTTTTACTGACAAATTGCCTTTAAAGACTTTTTTGAATATTACCTTCAGTGTTCTTAAATGTGACTATCTTAAAATAGTCAAATAAGGTGGATAACTCCCTTCAATGTGTTTTCAATTGCAGATCATGGCACTTTCATCCAACAATTTTGAAGAGATAACTTTTAATTACAGTAATAAGAACCACATGGGCAATGATTGATGCAAACCTGATGTCTTCCCTTACTTTATTAATCTTTTTAATTAGAGACAATAGAAAGCTTTTTCTTTCGAGAAGAAGAGATGAGTTGTGATGTTCTGTTGCACTTTTGTAACTTAAAATAATTTGATTTCTTACCAGAAGTTTTTTGCTTGGATGCAAAAGGCAAGAGGAATTTGCACATTTTCTCTTCCAGTTTGCTTACCTTCAACACTGTGTGGTGCCCCATATGGCACCAGCCTGTTGAGATTATGGAACTCTGTTAGTTTTACTTCAGTTCTACAGATTTCTTATAAGCAGAGTTTACAAACTCAATTAGAGAGCAAGAAAATGTGAGACAATAACACACCACCATACGTCAGAGCAGTTGATTGCCAAAGGATGCCTTGTATGAGATGTTTTGTTCTTTAACTCTCCTTAGCTCTAGGAGCTGAGACATCTTAGCATCTCTTTGGTCCACTGTGGCTATGGTTTGAAGCAGTTGTAGCTTAGAATGATGTGAAAGACACACAGACGAGATGATGTTGATTCAGGTGCTAATGCAGGGCTTTGAAAGAGACACTGTGAATATTTTACCTGAACTGGTTTAAAGGATTCACTGGCCTTGACCATACAGAAGGTTAGATTTAGCTCCCCATCTGGCTGGAGATACTTTGCAAACTTACAGGTGAGGTTCAGTTTGCACGTTTGCCTGGAGTTTTTTGCCATGCAAGTACTCTGAGTGAGATTAATTGCTGTGGTGGGAAAATAGCACAGAGGCTTTTCCTGTTTTGAACAATTTACTATTCAAATTCTTTCATATTATCTAATGCCAATAGTGTACCAAGTGAGTTACTAACAAGTAAAGGCAAGGTTTCAGCTCTAGAAGGTTCATATTCTAATTAAAAATATGACATCTCAGGGCTTTATAGAGAGGCATGAAGATGATGAAGTTTCTGGGCGGGGAGGGAACAGAAAACTTGTCCACATCAGATGTCAAAGGCAAAGGCAGTCTGTGATACCTGTGTTTTGTGGTTCAGATAAGAAACCTGTAAATTAACCTATATCAGCACAGGAATGGGTGACACTTCACAGAATGTTCTGCAAACCAGCAACAGAAGAACAGCTCATGCTTTTGGAAACCTGAAGTAAGCCTCCTGCACTGCTTCAGCAATAGCACATAAATAGCCCAGATTCCAGCCAGTGCTGTGGCTTGATAGTCTGTGCTCACTTCTTAGAATGCTGACTTTGAGTCTGATCCAAACACCTTGGAAGTCAGTAGAAGACTTTCAACTGCAGTGAGTGAACTGTGGAGGTGTTTTGCAGTGCTTTCTTGTGCCAGCCAATTTAGAAATGTCAGTGGGGACAAAGAAGGGGAGAAGTTCAGTTTCCTGTATCAACTAAAGGAAGGTAGAAAGAATTAATTTTTTTTATTTGTTATTATTTTTTAAGAAACATTTGCCAAAATATATTTGTGCCTGTCACCACATAAAATGGACTGGGTTTGTAATAGGTGATGGTAATGGGGAGTGAATGGCAGTTTGTTAGAGTGGCCTCAGTTTGTGAATCTTTATTTGTGTGGTAGAAGTGGGTGCACACCTCACCATTTATATAAATGTTAAGTTAGATACGGTCTGTTTTAAAGCCATTCCAGAATATCACTCGGTGCCAGTCAAACTGTTTTGACCTTATCTGCAAATTAGTTCCCCATGATTGCTGAAGTGGTGATACTTGCACCACAGAACTGGAAAAGTTAGCCCTAAAAAGAGAAAAATAGTCTTGCATTACACATACTAAGGAAATAGTTGTCTTAGCCAAGCCCACTCATCCATCCTGGGTCTGGAACTCTAGAATCCCACTCTTACATAGCAGGAGTGGCAGGAGGGAGTTGAAGTGCTAAGAAAGCCTTCATTTGTTTCAAACTGTCACACTCAGCATGAGGATGTGTGGTGAAAAGCATGGAGGAAAATATTGCATTTTGGAGTTCCTAGGAAGGTGCGCTGGCATATATTCCTACACACATGTTTGTCATATCTAAATTATTGAGCAATTGAATTTAGTAATAATGACCATGAATTAACCATCTGTCAAAGATAAGGAATGTTTACTTTAACCTTCAGGCTGCCAGACATGCCTTTAAATAGTGCCCACAGCATTCCTTTTGTTGCCAAAGTGGAAGTGTGGCAGTAGACCAAAAGTTAACATGGAGAGGTGGGGATACATTCCCTTCCACTTTCTAGAAATAATTATCATTCTGGTCATTTGTTTCAGCCAAACTTTAGCAATGTCAGAATTATTTCTGCAGATTGTTTTGATTTTCAAAAAGAATTACTGCTTCATGCTGCAAATATATTTCAGCTTTAAAGACTTGGGGTCTTTTAAAATTATCTTTAACGTTACCTGAGAAGAGATACATTGCACAGAAGACTTAAAACTGAAAGCTGTTGGATTTTCTACTTAAATTGCCCTCCATATTCCAATCCATCTTCTAAATGAGGCATGAGGCCACGTATATCTTTAAAAATGTTGTACTACTGTATCTTTGGAGTTCAGAGGCCATTTGCCAAACTTACTTCCTTGCTGTATACTTCACCCATAAAAAAAAAGATTGAATACTCAACATCCAGACCAAAGCTTATAAAGAAGTAAATGTAACAACTAATGTAGAAAGTTATCAGGCTAACTGGTGGACATCTGGGTGGTGGGATTACTTTGGTGTGGTTTTGCCTCCTTGGATTGAACTGGTTTCTGAGATCTGTTCTTCCCCAGATGACTCATCTCTATTAGTTTTTCTATAAGTACCAGTTAAAAATTACATTGACAGTCCCATTTATTCCATTTTGAGAACTAACTGGGTCATATTATATGAATATAGGCCTATTTTAAAAATTATATGTAATGATTTGGGGCAAGATTTTCTATCAAACCTATCCATTTGTTTGCTGAGACTTTATTGAGACAGCTTTCATGAAGGCTTTCAGTAGTCTAAGAAGTTGATGCCTGTAGAATGCTGGAAAATTCAACTTGTCCCTGGATAGTTTAGTTTGAGGGTGGGTTTTTTGTAGGTTTGTTTTGGTTTCTTTTAAAAACGCTGTTTTCCCTGCCCCATTTCTCCTTTTCAGTCTTTTCTGATGATTTTAAGTTCTCCTAACTGGTCCACTTTGACCTTATAACTTGTAGAAACATCCATATGGAAAACATCAAGATGCTTAATGACTTTCATGATTTCTTTAGGAGAGGAAGAGGGAGCAGGGGAAACAAAGGTCATTGATCATACAGTAAACTCATTGGTATAACTGAAGTGATCCTCACCTGTCTCTCATGGCAGCTGCCTCCTTGCTGCTTGGGTTAACAGCTGATGGTGCTGAGGAGAAAGCTTCCTCATCCCTTGCCATGGGCTGTGAGAAGCTGAGCAGCTAAATGACTGCTGATAGTTTCACCAGCTTGAAGAATTTTTGTAGACTCCCAGCTCCAGGGGTTATCTTCGTTAGAATCACCTCCTGTGTGTTTGGAGCAGTTTCATGTCCCTTCTGCACAGTCTGGACTGATAATCTAAGCCCAAGCAGCTAGCAATAACTTGCAGGACTTTCTTATTCCATAATGAGGTTGTAAATGTGCTGTCATCTGCATTTTGCAGTCTTCTCAGTGGCTATCTAGAACTGCCCTCAGGCTGAGATCAGACTTTCTCCATTTCCCCTTTGTAAGGCTGCATTGCTTCTAATATCTGGAAAAAATCTGAAATGGAAAGAAATACAGGCTACACAAAGAGAAATGGAACTTTCCAATATCAGCTGAAGTGATCATATGGTATGAGGTACCTTTTCAAAAGATTTCTCTTATTTGTTTCATGAAGAGTCACATTCCGTGGGTGGTTAATTTGGGCCACACTGTCTTATATTTCAACAATAATTTGTGCTACGATGGAAGTATGTATCTTTGTCCTGCAAAATATTGTACAACGCTGTCCTTTAAACAGCTTTTATCTTGCAGTTTTAGCTTCCCCTTCCCCCCTTGAAACGTAGGTGGTCACCCAAAGTAAACAGAATTCCTTCTACTCCCTCCACATCTGCTATGTGTTATCTGGCACTCACCTCTGACCCTGATATTCATCATAAGAATAAGAATTGCATCCTATTCAGCTGCTTGTGTGCACTTTAACTCCAGTGATCACTGGCTTTGAAATAGTATGTGCTGAGAGGAGAAATTGCTGAGACATCATCAGGGGTCAAACTGGACTCTTTTGTGCTTTCTTGTGCACATTTGGATAATTAAACAGAAGTTTAGGGATAAGCGGGTCAGCACAGTATACTGGGGGACAAAACCTGGAATAATTCAGGATTGTAGTGGCTAGTGAATGTAACAAAACAAGTTCAATGCTGACTCTTAATGAGAAGGACTTTCGAGTTCTGTTTGTAAGCTGCTGTATCAAATGATATTACGCATCTGCAGAGACAGTATCTTCTGTGGAAGCAGTAAGTTTAAAAGTATGTTTGTCATGCAAACAACAGATAGTGATCCTCTTCCTTTCATTTAATAACACCACCCTCCATGACCTGATGGTATCATTCAGGGAAGAAAGTAATTTTTGTTGAGTAACAGTTTTAAAATCTGGCCTTATATGTGAAGATCCGTATGGTAGGATGAATAAAGATCTGGTCTCTGCCACCGCACTAAACAGGACCATCTGAAATTTTCCTTTTTTCACAAGGATGAACAGAATTACTTTTTGGACACTGTGGAGGAAGAAATAAAACTGCCAATTTTCTTGCCAAGGGCGAATCAATTAGAACTTTGGGAAATTTACCAATTACTTGATTACTAAAGACTTTCTGCTACTTGCTGTCTTCTTGCATGGCAGAAGCGTGAAGGAGGAACCCGCTGCTAGCCCCTAATCTTCAAACTCATATCTTTAATTGAATTATGATGATAGTCATAGAGCAATGGGAACTAGATGTGAATTTGACCTTTCAGATAAACTGCAAAAATCTTAAGGGCTTTTAGCTGCCAAGTTTATCTCCCTCTCTCCACCCACCCCATCCCCAATCCTTTTGATTTTCAGAAAAAAAGATTTGGGAACCAATGATGTTGTTTATCAAGTGCTACTCCTGCCCTTTGGTGCTACAAGCCTCATCACTTCTTACAACAAAACCAAGACCTCACTTTGAGGTGATCTCTGTCGCTCCAGCAAAAGCTGTTCTTGCATGTGCACTTCTAATCAGAAGGCCATCATGTGGATTACAAGCACCTGGTAGTGCTCAGTTATGCATACCAATTATCAGGATATGAATAGATTTATTTTTTTCCTTTTAAATTGTTTATGCTTCTTCACTTGCCAAGTTTGTTTCCTTGAGCATGTCTGTTTTTATATTTAGCAAAATCAACAAGGGATGAAATAGGTGCTGAGGATGTTAATTATGTAATTATATGAGCAAAGACATACTGTGTAATGGGCAGATAAGAAAAATGACAAAGACCTTACATGAGGAAATTAAATCCCATGTAAGGGTTTTTGATTAAGGTTCTGATTTTTACTGTGTTGCCAGTGGTCACTGGTGACCTCAGATATAAAGGTGAAGAGTTCTATTTCTTGTTTGCATTTATTTAAGTATGCACATATGCATGCTAACTAACATATAGTCATGTTAATTGGGGGGGCTTATCAGCAGATTAAAATATGGGAGGCAGGATTCTCGTCCAGGAAATCATCTGTTTGAAAAAGACTGTAAAATGAAATGAAAAGGATCGTATGAACCTTAGTGGTATCTAAGTGGTTTCACTTTGTGCATTGTTAAAAATCATCCAGTGTCCTTTGGTGCCCTTTTCATCTTGTTTGTTTTAATAAAGAAGACCAGTTAGTTTGAAAGGCAGTTCTCTATTGGAATTGACTTCTGATCACCCTATCACTTCACAATCCTTTATACATCAGGAACACTTGAAAGCATATACACATGTTTGTGGGGATTTTTCTTTTCCTCCGGAGAGATTCAATTATTTATGCTAGAATTATTCTTATTGTGAGTTATTTTTATAATTGAATCAAAACTGTGTGGGCTAATACAGCCCCAAGTTACTGTTGTGATCTGAAAAATCCTCAAAATAGTTGAATAGAATAACTTTGTCACTTGTTTGTCATACCAGTTATGACAATGGGTCATTCCATGGATGTCTAAAATGATCTTTAGCCACATTTTATGAAGGCAGAACTGTAATCCAATAACAATTTTCTGGCTAAGTGCTTCTCAGTTGCCACTGGGGACTATCTGCATCACTGTTGATGCTCTTAAAATGACTTTAAGTTAAAAGGACACAAATTTCATATTTCCTTCCTTATTTTCTTGAGAGTAATCTAAGAAAATAATATTTTAAATAATTGCATTCTGGTTCCTGAGGGATATCAACATAATTGCATTGAGGATACCTTTATTTTTTTGTGCATTTATTTATTAACAAAGAACTACATTCCGTCTGTAAACCAAATGATTGGTCCACTGGCACAAAACAATAAAGTAATACAACCTCTGCTTCATTAAATTGGAATATAGGGATTGAATTACTAATTTATGTTGGTTTGAGTTTCATGTTATAAATTATAAGATTCTAAAGTGTAAGGGAAAAAAATTTCCCATGATGTAGGCTACCTATAGTTCTAGCCAGGAAAATTTATACAAGACTCATTGAAGGTGAAGGAAGGAGAGGTACTGAAAACTAAGACTGGCATGGTTCATCTGGTGCTTTGGTGGGCACTTCACAGAAGACACAGCCAAAAAAAGACCCCAAACAAACCAAGAAAGCACAAACTCTTATTTAGACTATTCTGTAGGGATCACTTTTAAATATGAATAGTGTGAAATGCTGGTTTCTGAAACCCTGCAACATAAAGGTCAGCAAAAGAAATGAACAGTGAGAAAGATCTTCATAAACCTTCAGTGGTTTCATTTCATTTCTTTGTTGTCTCTCCTGCAATCCACTCTAGTGGTTTATTCACTGTAATCTTGAATTCAAAACTTGCTTACAAATTTCAATCTGCTATTAAGTTCACTCTATTCTGATCATTTTCGTTTGATTTCTGTGTTTAACAGTCTCTGGAGCTGTGTGTAGACGCAAATATAAAACCCATTTAAGACAATATGTTCACTCCAGTGTTATTATGTTGACTGGATTCCTACTGGGACCTAATCTTCTGATACCACAATTGAAGTAGGAACTGGCTCTTATTTCAGCCCATAAGACCACAGACAAGTCACTCTCTGTGAGCAGTGTGTGCCTCAGGGTTACACCTCTTCAAAAGTTGTGTTTGTTTCATTTTTGAATAACACAAAGTGTTCCACAAAGACTGCCCTCAGATTTTTGGGGGAAAGATTAGCTAAACTTTCCCTTTCTTACAAAGAATTGGTAATCTAACCCACCTGTGTGGAAATCTGTCATAAATATTTAGGAACTGAAAATTGATTTCATGAATTTGAGATGATGTGATGTTTCCAGAATGTCAGCAGTGGAGCCACGCTTACTGTGAATTTAAACTGCCTCCCTTCTTCTCCACTCTGGGCTTTTGTTTGGAAACCAGATAGGCACAGCAGGGTGTTTGTCTCTATTCTGTACCAAGTCTCCCTTTTTACTGGGTTTTAAGGAAGCCACTACAGGAAGTAGTTTAATACATCTGTGAAAAGCACGTGTCTTGCTTGTTTCACAGTCTTTTTCAGGTGGAAGATGCCATTATGATGGGGCTGTTTGCCTGCTGGAAATCCAGGCTTTCTCTGCAGAAAACTTACCAGTTATTTGATTACTCATTAACATACTTGGAACCATCATTAATTTCGGTACACAAAACAAAAGATCAAGGTTCTTCCAGGATAAAATTTGCACTTGCTTCATGGTAGAGGAGATTTCAGTCTCTTCTGACCACAGGAGGGGCCTGCTCCTCTCCACCTTGGAGCCAGGTGAAGACTACAAGCCCTCAGGCCAGTCAGCAACAATTGAGGCTCTCAGGTCACAGCAAGGCCAGCTTGGATCAGGTGCCTCAATGCTGGTCCTGCCAAGTTTTGAACATCTCCATTGCATAGTATCTCTGCCCTACATGTTAGGTTTTTACTGTCCTAATGATGATTTTTTTCCCCCTTTAACAGTATTTAATTGCAATATTCCTTGTAACTTGGTGTCCATTATTTCCCATCCTGTCACTGGTGCACCTCTTTAGAAGAGATTGGTACTCTCCTTCTCTCTCTCTCTCCCTTTCTCTCCCTCTCTCCTAGTTCAGACTGTGTTTGAGACCAGCTAAAGTTGCCTTTGTTTTGATGAATTTTCTCTGTCTTGCAGAGCTTCAGAATTTTTAAGAAATAGTGTTCTGCCTTTTGTAGTTGGACCTTTATTTAACCTCATTTAAACTTGATTGATAAACAAATTCTTATACTTTTGTGTAAGAATCAGGTTTTCTATTTCAGGGTCTGAAATGTGGGCACATTTGGGGTCTGTGTATAATCTGGATTTGATAACCATACTATTGAAAGCTGGTTTATGAAGGACAGGCCTTTGTAGGTCATACTTTTGCTAAAAAACTCATGTCATTTTGAGTGCATTATCTCACTGAAACTATGTGTGTTTCCCTTGAGGCAATGGCTGAACACCATGAACCTTGATTGTTTCCAAAGGCTCAGGGAGGCCCAGGAATCCTGAGCTCTAGTTTATGCTGATTGTCCATAATGTGCTTGAAGCTTATCTTTCTATACTTCATTGACTCGCAGTATATAAGCATTTGCATAATATGAAAACTCTAAATGGAAGAAAGGTGCCAATTATCAAATATGAAATAGATTTCAGGATGGTCGGGCATTCACTTTTCGTTACAGATCTGTTCTTGCTATTCTTGAATCCTGCAGGGAGGATGATACTAGAAGGTTTTATGGGTACTTGGCTGGAAAAGATATGATTTAAATAAATATAATTACTAACTATCTGTTTTGTTTGTGTGGGTTTTTTTCTAGAATTCCTGAACAGGATGTAATCTGACACAAAGCGTATTTACAGCATAGGTAAGTGACACAACTGATTATATGAAATTTTTGACAGTATTTATTGAAGTGAAATTGGCAGTCTGCAGATCAGGAAAGCATGGTGTAGCCAGTGCTCTAGAAGTACTAGGAAAATGAGAAATACAGATTTGGAGAATAAAGCACATAGCAGTAAGTCATTCTAATGTTGACAGACCACTTCCAGGATGTAAAAGTGTATTAGAAATGAGACCTTTTTCCATATCATCTCCGTCTTGAGTCTCTTCCTTGAAACACAAGCTTCCAGGTCTGTAAGTCATTCTCACATGCCAAATAGAGTTCAAGCTGTTGTTTCCTCAGCTACAGTTTTGTGTGTGAATTCCCTTCTCTCTTCTATGGACATGTACACCCCTACAATCTCCAGTGAGCTGTCTCTGGCAATAGAGGAGTGTAAAATATGTTTTCTTCCTCTGCCTTTAGAACAAATAAAGGGCTGGATTTATTCTGCTATTTTTAAGGGGTTGTTACTCTAATTTGGGAGTAATGTGATAAATTGCTGAAAAGTGAAGAGGTTGTATTTATCTTTATTGTGTAATAGAAGCTATATTTCTGAAGGATGTTACTGAATTGTGGAATTCAGAGGTGGCCCTGTGAAGAAATAAGTATCTGATCACGAGTTTGAGTTTATGTGAGACAATAAAAGTGAGTTGATAGACAAATATGGCCTGAGATATTTTCCTCTCACTGAGTAGCCAGCACTAGGGTAGGAAGGAGATGTAAGGAGTTGGATTTGATATACGCACAATAACTGTTCTTAAAAACTTCAAAGAACACGTGGTTTCTGCCATAGCACACCTAAACCAGATTGTTTTAGCACACCTAAAAAAGGTTGCATCCTCTTCCATACTAATATGATATACATAATAATACTGTATATATGATATACATATGTATATCATATATGTGATATACATAATAATATTCGGGATTTTTTTTTTATCCCTGGGAATCTTAAACATAAAACACTGTTCTGCACACTTGATTTTTATCAAGTCTGAATTTAGAAGGGATGTAGGGCACTGGATGTCCTTTTCTCTGTTGGTGTTGGGGGAGCTGCTGTTCTAGTTTTAGCTCCAGCTCCTTATAAACCATACTAGCCTAATATTGTTCAGCCAAAACCCAGCCATTACATTTGTACTTTTTAAGCAAATTGAACAAGTGGAAGTAAAGCAGACAATAGCAGACTTTTCTCGCTCATACTTTTAGAAATGCATTTGATAGCCTCACTGTTATAGGCAAGAAGAGCAGCCCTGTGGTTCTATCATTTCTATTAAATGGCACTGCTTTTGACTTTTTGGCAGTAGGCTTTTTTTCAACTCACCAAGCAGTTTCATTCAGATAACTCCTCAGTCATCAAAGGCTCCTTCTTTGGTTGCACCATAATCATTGTGACAGTTCCAGGTAAGAATATTTGGCAGGGATAGCTCAAGGGTTCATTCTTTTCAGAATGTTTACTTTACCTGACACATCTTTCCTGGGTGCCACAGTGATTAGTCATCTGTATATTATTTAAGGGAAGCTAAGGAATAATATTCTTCCCTAGAAGAATATTCTTCCCTAGATACAGCTAGGGTGTGTATAATAAAAATAAAAAATAGTAAAACCCCCTCAGCACTGAAGATGTGCTAGGAGAGATGCTTGCACAGCAAGGAAAACACTGTGTAGAACAATGTGAGTGTGTGTATTCTAGACAGGACAGAGAATTTTGACTGTCACCAAGATTACCTGGAAATTTTCACTTATAAATTACTGTAAACAGAATTTTTAAAATTAATTTCTTCATAAACTTTAAATATTTGGGTTGACAACTTCCACATTGGGCCTCCTCCTGGGCAAAACATTTGTAAAGACTGTGATCAAAATGGCTTGGTTGTTTCTGGAAAGGAAGCAAATATGTATTGTTCTGTGTAAAATTTTGAGCACTTTTTTTCCTCTGAATTGCACCTTTCTTTTGCTATTTCAGTATACCATCAAAATCTATTGTCAAAGTGTGATCTTCTTTCCATGAAGTACTGGTTCCTATTGTGAAAGATGCTATTGATGCCTTACTTAATGAGCTGAAATGATTAAGGTCTGTAGAGTGACTCTAAATATTCCTAAAGATACTGCCAAGTCACGGTCTTATGAGTAGGATTTGTGGTGATCTGGATTGATCCAAATTTTTAGAAATATGATAAAAGCTGATATTGTGAGTTGAGAGTTTAAAATCAGGATAAAATCTGCTGGATAATGCAGCACTCACTCATTGAGCAGTTCAAATATTTTGTTCAAGTATATAAAATCCAATATTTTATTTTTTTTATTTTCAGTTAAGTGTGTGCCTTCAGGCCCTTTTTATTGCATGCTTTTCAGAACTTGCTCCAGAGACAGAACTATTAATTTCCTCCTAGGTTTCTGCATAGCACTCAACACTACAGCGCTTCAAAAACCATTAATGAAGTTATTTTCACAACACCCCCATGAAACAAGGAGGAATTATTGTCCTCATTTGACAGATGGAGACTAGGGCAGAGTAAATCAAAGTTGAAAGCACCTACTAATTTGAGAATTCAGTTTGAGACACCCTGCTCCTATCTTTTTCACGATATTTAACTTTGGGTAGTAAGCTAAAAGCACAGCTCCCTTTCATTTCAGCTGCATTTATGAGTGATCAGCACTTTGAGCAAGGCAGAGCCCAGGCTTCAAGTTGGGCATGGAATGTATGAGGAACATACAGTTGATAGATGACCCTGAGTGAAAAACTTGGCTTTAGGAAACTTGTGCTGTATCTCATAGACTGTCATATGAAAAAAACAGATGTAGACTCCAAACACTTTAAGGCAACTTTTTAACTACCTGAAGTAGGAAATTATCTTTTTTTTTTTTTTCTACCTTCCTCACTCATTGCATAACTCTGGATGTCAGTAACGCACAGGGCAGCCCCTCTCATCCTTGGGCAGCAGCCTTCTGCCCTGCACTGATTCATCCCACAGACAAGTCCATGCCAGGCACCATGAAAAACAGTGGAAAACTCACTTTGCAGATAGGGAAATGTACTGGTTTTAGCTGGGGTAGAGATAATTTTCTTCACAGTAGCTAGTATGGGGCTGGTTGTATGATGTGTGTCCAAACTCTTGTCCTGCCTTTGATCATAAACACTAAAGTTGGAGATGTATCACCAGAGAGAGCTACAGGCTACTAATGAGATTATCACCAGAGAGAGCTACAGGGTGCTGATGAGATAAGGAGTACAGTGGTGTAAAGTGGCTCTGTGTGTGTTTCTGTGGGCAGATGCAGTACGAGCAGGGACGAATGCCGTTTAACTGTGCTGATTTCCTCCCATTGCCCTTCTCTTACCCTTTGGTGTTATACCTAGATCTCCAATGTTGTAGGGTAAGGAGTACTATGTTTTTGTTGTGTAGAACTTAGTATAGTGTGGTCTTAATCAAGGAACTTCAGCTGTTTTGGTAGTCTCTCTGCTTTCATGTTATTCATGTTATCAGAAAAACAGTGAGTCTCAATTAGGTAATTGGAGTATTTTCTATATGGGCTGTTCTCTGTGCACTCTGAGGTGGTGATCACTGGCAGTTTGCTGTGTGTATTGCCCACATGGAATATTGTAGAGAGAATTGCAGTTTTTTCACTAACTTTTGTTTCTCTTAAGTGAATTTAATGTGCTCTATACTTTTCAATTTACTAAAGTGCTGGTAGTTTATTAAAAGAGAATATTAAATTGACCTGTATACCTGTATCACAGGACTATTGTGAAGATTAATAATTAGATAATGTTTATAAAGCACTTTTTATAAGTGAAAAGTGCTATAAAGTGCTAAGTATTATTATTGCAGCATGATAGAGATCACAAAACACAAGTGAATCAGCTCTAGGTTTAATCCTTATAAGGCAAAGCATACCAGGGGCAAAATAACATTGCAGTTATTTTTCTTACATCCAGCACTTCATTAACTACCACAGAGGGTTATATAACTCTGTGAGAGTCTAACTTAGTAAAGTTTATAATCATAGCAGGAAAAGTTCTCACGGGTTTTTTGGGCAAGACTTGTATGTACAGCCTTTAAGGTCACACAGAGTCAGTCCAGCTATGCTGCATTAGTGCTTCCAGTTCTGTGTAGGGACATCACTGCCCAATTTGGCACTCTCCACATTAACCCCCGTCATGCAATGCCTCTCTCTAGGCTGGATAATACATGGCACTAAATACAAGTCTTCCCTACATGTAAAGTGGCATAATGCCATTAAATGCATACAGGCATCTGTATCTTCTCAAGATTTTACTATGCTTTCTCTCACCAGCTCTTTTCCACACTCCTTAATCTCTGCTTTTACTCTAAATTTTTACTGAAGATGTGTGAAAGACACCCCAGAAAATCCATCACTTTTTTTCTGGCTCCAGTCAAGTCTTTAATGTCTTTGAGAAAATCAGTCAGCATTTTCTTTCCTCTTTAATTCTCACTTACTGCTTATCTTGCTGCAGGTGGCCACTACTACTGCTGCAGTCATTGCTTTTCCTGAGGATGCCGTAAACACAGAATATTTTCTCAAGTCAAATTCTGGTGCTGCCTGTTTTCTGCCTCATCCTCTCTAGGACATTCTTGAGCCAAAACCTTGAGAAGCAGCTTTTATTACTTGGTATAGTTATCTGCTGAGAAGAGGAATGTGAAATAGACCCTCTAAAGAAGTGGTTTGCCAAAACTATGGAAGACAGTCCATTAAGAAAACTCATGTGCCTCTTTCAATTGAATTTAACTTCTTCTCCTAGGTGCCTTTTTTTTTTGTCTTGGTTGGGTTGGGGGTTTTTGGTTTTTTTACTGGTTGGTTGGTTGGTTTGTTGATTTTGGTTTATTTTGGCAGGGCTGGGTGACACGGAATGTTTCTTGTTTGGTTTTCCCCTCTCCTTTCTTCTTATAGGAACTGCCAGTAGACAGCCTCTTAAATCCTGGCTGCTGGCAAGGGGATTGCCTCCTTCTTAACTTTACACTAGCACCCTAGTCTGACTAAAGCATTCCTCCATCTTATCTTTCTTAAAAAGGCAAACAGGTACATGTACACCAAGGTACCATCTTCCTCAGTACAGTTCACAAGCAAACTACTGAGGTGTGTTTGATGCATTTCTTTCCTTCTGAAATGTGCAAAAATGTGTCTTAAAATGTCAAGTCTTATATGAGAAGTGCTGAAGAGAAACCAGTTTCCTTGAGCACCAGAGCTTCAGGGGAACAGTTTCTGGATACCTCTGGTAGGTGTTTGTCAGGATCTAATTGCAGCTCATTGAGTAAAACTGCAAAGCACCTGTGCTGAGAGAAACCTGCAGTCACGAGAAGTCACAAGATCATGGACCCCCGTCCGCATAGTTCAGACATCCTCAACATAACCTGCTTCAGGAAGTCTCTGGAAAGCTATATCTGGGTCATTTCTAAGAACTCCCGTCCACCTTCATGTCCAGATGCTGACTGTGGCACATACAGAGTCTCTGGGCTAGAACAGATGGAGGCTGATGAGAACTACAGCCCTGTGACCTGCCCAGGTCCACAAGCATGTTCATATGTACAAGGTAGGTAGCTGAGGGTGCCCTGTAGGACTTGTCCACAAGCTAGACACGTTGGCCCTCCTGTGGGAGGCAAGGCGAGCAGAGGTCGGGTTGATCATAAGCACAGCCCAGTGTCCCTTGTACATATTGGTACTGTAACTTTGAGATCTGAGAAGTGCTGGAATGCAAACGTAGATGAACAGGCAGAAGACTGGATTTAGGGTCCTACCAATACATTTCTATACTTGTGAGTTTGTGCAGTGATAGCATTTCTGTGTGGGTAACACAAAAGAGAGCTAGCTCTGTAAAGGAAAGGGAAGCTCCACCTTGTCTAAATAGGAACAAGCTGACTCCAAAACCCAACAGGGTGGGGAGGGGATTATTTATAGTCAAACCAGCAAGGGAAGGATTATTTATAGCCAAACCTGGAAGCAAGGCAACAGGTGGTGAGGAGCACTTGGGTCAGACAAAGACATCTGCTGGAAATGTCAGCAATACAAAAGTAACTCTGTATCCAGTAGTAAATGATAGGACAGAAATTACAGCTGACCTGGAGGAAGAAAGGTTGCAGAGGCATATTTGAGGGAAGTAGCAACATGTCAGACAAAGGAATTAACTAAAAGTAGGCATGCTGCCAAAAATAAAACCTATGTACCATTGAGAGACCTAAAGTGAAAAGCAGGTGAACTAAGAACCTGGGGATGAAAAAGGACTGACCTTCACCACATAAACGTGACTCAAACAGTTGATACTAATGCAATATTTTAGTACATAATTATTAGCCAGACAAAATAGATCAGATGTGGCAGTATTTTAGTCTAGGGCTGTAAATGCCATAGAACAGACCAGCCATCAGGAAGGGGTGTAGATTTCTGTGGTCCAGCCAGATGCTGATTCTCAATGGAAAGGTATACAGTAACTTGGCTAGGAACTGCTGTTCTTGTAGTGCAGTGCTATAAAATATGTTAGGAATATCTAAAGTTTGTGTAAGCTTCTTGCTGTGGAGTTATTTTTAAATTAGAGGAAAACTCACAAAAAAAAAAAAAAAAAAGTAGCTTTATACTACTCGCTGCCTGCTCCATGAAATGGTATTGAAGACCTGATTCTTGTTCTCACTGATGTTGCTTGTTGTTACTCTGGCTTTACATAACACATTTAGAAATACACAGAGACCAACTGTTTGAGTGTAAGGGGTGGTGTAAATGAAAATTGTTCCTTGCCTGTGCTGTTGTGAGGAGTGTTAGTGAGGTAGCGTTTACCCATTTATAAAATGGCTTTGTGTGTGAACAGGTCAAAGTTCAAAGAAGCAGTTTCTTCACAATTCACAAGATTAGGCCAAAGATCAGGTCTTCAGACAGGCACAAATGAAGTGCCCTCAGTCATACATTAATTGCCTCAAGGTATATATCTATGCTTAGTAATAGCCACAGTATAATTAGGTTTCATGTCTGTATGAGAGAGAGCACAATAACCTTTGTGATTCAACGCTGGGAATACACTGCTGGACTCTAAACATTCTAAAATGTGCTTTTGGGATATTTGCAGTGTCTAAAGCAAATTCAATGGGCTAGAAAAATCTCTTATGCTATCTTGTATTCCGGTTATTTTCTGTTTTAAAAAGAAGTAATGAAAAAATATAACATTAAAACAGAAGAAATCTAGATATGGTCAAAAACTACTGTAGGAGAGACTTGGATATTTTATTCAAAGTGGGCAAGGTTGCAAAATGAGGAAGTCTCAAATGGAGAGGAAAGGGAATGACTTGACAAGCAAGACAGAGAACTGGTCAAATGAAATTTCATGCAACTTTTAATTAGCATATGGAACTCATTGGCATAAGATACCACGGGAGCAGAGAACTTAAGAGGGTTGAAAAAGATCAGGCATTTGTATGGATAATAAGAGAATCTAAATTACATTGATTAGAATAAAAACATTAATAAAGATGTCAAACTTTGTGCTTGTGGGCAGGAGCCAAACACATATGGATGGGGTTCCAGGGAAACTTCTTGCTTGAGGTGATTATTCCATGATATTCCCCTTAGATTTTTTTTTCTTTCCTTTGTAGCAATAGGTACTGATGCAATTGAGGCTCTGCTAAGAAACCCTGTGTTTCTTTGCATTTATGCCTGTGTAGGAGGGAAGAAAAGAGTGGCACAAGAATATGCTTCTGTTCAGTGCTTCTCAAAGGAAGTAACCTTTAGACAGTTGTAGAGAACACAAGCAAAGTAACCTTGCTGTGACTGTCATCGGGGCTGGCTCCTGAGTTGTGTGGAACAATGACCTGGTCAGATTTTCCTTAGCTCTCAGGCCTTCCATCCACTGGTTGAGCCAGAGGGTGAATTCTGAGCAATGCAGAGTACAGATGACTTTCTCCAAACCTGTTGTGGTTTTGACCCCATCTTCTCCTTCAAAATAAGTTTATCATCTGGAGTGTATACAGAGATTATTCTTGCTCAAAAGCAGTGGTTCCTCCTACATAATCTTCCTCCTAGCAGCACTCTGCAGGGTCCCAGGATGTGAGTGGTCTGTCAGTGGCAGTGCATGTTAGGTCTGTGGCCCGAGGGCCTCTGTGCAGCCCCCAGCCTGCCAGGTGAGCCAGCAGAGCAGATGTGCTCTCCACCCTGCCCTGCATCAAACTATCCATGTGGTGCTTTGCTTCCCTGACCTCTGTTCTGCACAGTGAGATAGAAGATTCAGGGAATAACTGAGAGAATCTTACCCATTAGAAATAGCAGTAGGTTGGTTGCTAATGTTTTAGTCATTTCCGAAGGTAAAGCATTTAATCCTGCCTCTTGCTGTTGCTTGACCCTATGGCTGCTGTAGCCACTTTCAGGCAATGAATTAATCTGAATGGAAATATGAGTGAAAAAGCACAGTAGCCACACTGTATTTATTATGAATTTGAGAAGGAAAAAGAAATTGCTTCAGCGCTGCCTCCTTTTCATACTTCATATCTCTGAAAGTAGCCAGTTAATTACATTCCATGGTTACTGCTATTGTAATATGTGCTTATTTGAAGTGCAAAGATAATCATCGATTGTATACTCTTGACTACACTATTAATGGTTTCAATAGCCACATTGTGTTTACATTTTACTTTATAACTAACACTTAGCCATTGTGGTTTTAACGTGCAGTAATTCAGTGAATTCTGTCTCCATGTAATGCCCTTGCCTTTTCATTCTGCGGTATTAAGTGTTGTTTTTCTAGGAAGGTCTTGAAATGTGGGGCATTATGTATGAGTTATGCTAATTTGTTAGGGCAATGAATACATTAATTTCATTAGTAAATGGCCTCAAAGCAATAATTACCAGTGTAGGTGTGTCAGAAACGATCATGTTCAGTTTTGCCAGTTAATTATTAAGATTTTGTTCTAAGGGACCCAGATTTGACATCCAGCTTCAATTTAGCCATAAATAAAAGTCTGAAGTATATCAGGCTGAAGAAATCTAGCCAAGAACTTGTTTTGCTCTTAGAAATTCCTACATTTTGTCTAATTGTGACTGCCAATAAGATGCCAAAATAATTAGTGCCAGTGCTATGAGGTTTATATTATACCTCCCAAAAAGGCACATCATAATGAAAATAGCAATTGTGCTTTCTCATTCCTCTCATCTTGCCTTATGTTACAGAATGTTGAATTATTCAATGGCAGTATTACTTGCTAGTGCAGTATTAAATTTGAAATGGCTGCGGTTTATCGTTAAAGCTTATGGGTGGTTTTTAATAGAGTTTACTTCTAATGGACTAATTAGGTTTCTAAGTTGTATCTGTGCACTTCTTGAACTTTACATGGCTAGCTCCATGTAAAGGAGACAAATGGAGGCCCCTGTTCACCTGGATTACTTTCCTTAGATGTGACCCTATTTTTAATTACAGTCATCTGTTGGGAGCACCTAATAAACCATTGTTCAGTCATGGTGTGCTTTTAGGCACTTAGAACTGTATTTTTTCTAAAGGAAACTTGAAATTAAAGAAGGCCAATGGCATTCTGGCTTATATCAAGAAGAGTGTGGCCAGCCCAGAGAAGAAGAGTGGAGCTGGGGAAGGGTCTGGAGCACAGGTTCTGTGAGGAACACCTGGGGGAGCTCATCCAGGAGGAAAGGAGATTCAGGGGGGACTTATCAGTCTCTACAACTGCCTGAAAATAGCGTGTAGCCTGGTGTGGGTCAGCCTCTTCTCCCAGGTAGCAAGTGATAGGACAAGAGGAGATGGCCTCAAGCTGTGCCAGGGAAGATTCAGGCTGGGCATAAGGAAGAATTTCTTCATGGAAAGGGTTGTTAAACATTGGAATGGACTGCCCAGGGAGATGACAGCATCACCATCCCTGGAGACATTCAAGAAATGACTGGACATGGTGCTTAGTGCCATGGTCTAGTTGGCAAGGTGGTGAGCAGTCAGTGTTTGGACTTGAAAAGGCTCAGAGGCCTTTTCCAACATAAAAGATTCATTGGTTCTGTGAAAAATTGTGTACATGAGCTGAGATCCATGTCTCAGTTATTAAAATGATAGCAAATAAGAATCTTCAATGTTTCATTTTTGTGGTCTGCTTTGTAAAATGGAACCAAAGAACGACGGACAGACACCCTCTGTTCTCATCACTGAAGCTACTTTCAGCTCCTTTCGAAATATATTTTATATATTAAATTGTATGGCTGAACTTTCCAGATCACTGTAGAATAATACTGGAAAAAATAGGACTGATAATTGTTAACTTTTTAGATATATCAGCAAAGGCACTGCATTACTCAGTTGTATCATAGGAAAACGTGCCATATATGGAGGCAAAGGATATATAGGATTCCCTATATCTCCCATCAGTGGACATGAACAACAGGTACTCACAGCAACTATTTCAGCTGTGAAATACGTTTTGTGTTGAGTGCAGGACTCTAGACAAGCTCTTCAGATTTAGGTCGTAGGCCATCATTAGTCTGATCCGGTAAAGCATGTGCTCTGCAAAGTTTGCTTGCTGATTTTTGTTCATAATCCCAAGCAGAGTCAGTGAATAATGATGACATCTGGGTTCATGGATTTACAGATACAAAGAGTGGGTGTCTAATTATGGCTTTCTTCTTTTGCATGATTGATAATTTTCCATTAGCTAAGCTGATACTTGGTTTGCCTTGGGACAGAGACAAGCAAATGCAACCTACCTAGGAAACCATGAAAGGAAAAAATAAGTGTTGTGCTACTACTGTGGTAATTGTAGGCTAGCATATCAATTTCTCTTGTTGAATGGCTTTTGTTCTAGACTGCTTCTTTGCTTCTCTGGTATTTGTTTAGGAACTCAGAAGCCAAGAGAATGGGTTCCTTTTTGTCCCAGATTGTGTCCTTTTCCCAAGATATTGTGAGGAAAATGAGTCTTCCTTGTTTATTGTGAAACATACTGACAGTATTCCAGCAAATCTAGAGTTGCACAAATCTATTAGAGTAACTTAGGAATACTGTTCACCATAAAGGTTCTCAAATATGTAGACAAAATCCCTTCTTAAATTTTATTCCTGAAAAATAAATCCCCTGGGAAATCAAGTTTTATAAAAAGCTATCAGTAGCAAAGAATGTTTTTTCTCTCCCCATGATCAAACATCTCAGTCTTTTATGGAATATGTTGCCTACTTACATATTGTTATTTTTCACCCTTACTATTGAATTTAAACATTTAATGATTGATTTAGTATTTATTGCATAGTTTAATAAAAGTTTAGTGATGTAACGGAGCTGGCTACAAAGATACGCCCCACTAGAAACTCATTTACTTACAAAATCAAATGCTAAGTAAAATAAACAGCTTGGCTTTCTACTGACATTTTATAGCCACCTTAAGGGAAAGGTGGGGATGGGGGTTTTGTTGCCATGTGGGTTTAATTCATGAACTTCCACTCAGAGTGCTCAAAGGCAATACAGTAGTTGAGCCAACTTTCTCTGTTAAATTATAAAAAGAGAGACTTTTTTTTTTTTTTACCAAATACAAGGGATCAACTGCAGCTGCAAAAAGGAAATTTAGAATTATCATCATACCAGTATCAGAAGGTCCTTTATATTTATAGCTTCATAAAAGTTCACTGCTAGAGTATTTGCTGCCAACTCATAAAAGAAATAATGAAAATTTCTGCAGATCTTTTTTTTTCTGTGGACAGTGATTTCTTAATCCCCTAAATCCTGATGAATTTTTATATTCAAAACATTTGTAAAAATGGTTGGAAAAAGACTTTATGATTCTTTAATAGAGGAGGTTACATTTAAACTCACTAAGGGACAAACTGTGTTACAGTATTATTTAGGTAATACCACCATACTCCAAGTGTATCCATTAACACCAAGACAACCGCTTGTGACAGTATTATTCAAAGAAAAAAAAATAGAAGATAATGTTATTCTGCTTTTCTGAAGGGAAATTGCTCTGTTGTTTGGATAAACTTTAAAATTTTATTTATTATTGTAAAAATCATTACTGTTTCAACATTTAAAAAGTGTAATTAAGCAATAAGTTTCTTTGAGATAAATAGTATTTGGCAGTAATGAAAACCTTGTGTTTTCAGGTACCTCAAAGAGTGTTGTAACTCAATAATTCACAGATTCTCTAAGCTTTTGGGTCTAAAAGCAGAAAGCTTCTTCTAGTTACATTCCTAAAAGTATGAAAATTGAATCAATATTTTTATCTCCAGCTGTGGAAAACCATTCCCAAAAGAAAGCTAGTGATAGTAACAGGTTAGGTGAATATTTATCAAATTTGAGGGTAATATGAGTTTTGGTGATTTCTTCTAGCTACTGATCATTCCCCTTTCTCCCTCACCCCCTTTTGTTGTATGTTTGGAACATCAAGGCTGCCCTAAATTTGTCACTTTTATATTATTGCTCTCTTCTTCCCCGTAGCCTCATCTACCCGGAGAGAGCCTGTCCCACCAAGAATCACATGTTCTCATGGTTTAATGACAGCTGACAACCAAGTAGCACACAGCCACTCACTGCCCACTCCTCCCACCGTGGTGGGGAGGAGAATTGGGGCCAAAAACATGTAATCCTTGGGGCTGAGATAAGAATAGTTTAATAACTGAAAGAAAGATAGAAATAACTGTAGGGAAAGGAGAGAAGCATGGATGGATGGATGGATGGATGGATGGATGGATGGATGGATGGATGGATGGATGGATGGATGGATGGACAAATGGACACACAATAAAACTGCTCACCACTTGCTGACTGATGTCCAGCCTGTTCCCCAGCAGTGATCGGTAACTTCTGGCCAACTACTCCCCGTTTATACACTGGGTATGATGTTCTATGGTGTGGCATATCCCTCTTGCCAGTTCAGGTCACCGAATCCAGGTTGTGTTTTCATCAAGTTTTTGTGCACATTCTTGCTGGCAGAGCATGGGAAAGTGTAAAATGCTTGATTTAGGGTAAACACAATTTAACAACAACTAAAACATAAGTGTGTTATCAACATTATTTTCATACTAAATTCAAATCACAGCCCTCTGCCCTGGGCAACTAAGAAGAAAATTAACTCTATCTGGGCTGAAACCAAGGGCCTGTATTTTTGAAGTTGCTTCCAAGTTTAACTTTTATGTAGTGAGAAATGTTGTGGATTATGATAGTGATATGCTGTCTCTTGGTGTCAGCAGAATAGAGAGGCTGTTTTTCAGAACCAGAATGTTTCCAATCCTACTTCTGTAAAAGGATTTCTTTCTTAGAAAGAGGAGTTTCTCTAATTGAACATACTTTTCTTTAGGAGTAAAATGACTTGCATAAGTGTGGCACTGGTAACCAGAGGAAAATCCCAACAGATTCTGAAGCTCTGTAAAGAGCAGAATCATTTACCAACTGCTCTTTTTGGGTAGAAATGAGGAGAAGAAGAGTGGAAAGTGGCAGGTGAGAACTAACTCTGGCAGCTTCACCATGCTGGTCCTTTAGGTTTAGGAGCTGGTGAATAAGGGCAGTGTCTGTATTTTCATCTGTGTAGTTGTGCAAACTTGTGAAAAAAGCTTGCTGTTTTTTCCTGCCAAAGGTTAATGGTGCAGTGAAATCTGACCTCTTGCATAGACCCCTGTGAGACACAGCTACCAGAGCTGAGCCATTCAGGCTGTCCTTGCAGCCTGAGCCATTTTATCATTTTGCATGCAGTATGTCTCAAGCTGTGAAGCTATTTGTCGAACTAGGCCATGTTACTGTTTGACTGAGAGAAAGACAAATTCTCCATATTATCCCATATTATCCTTAATTTCCATATAATTGTTTTAATCTTTGTTTTATAATAAATGCATGAAAGTGTCCTGAGGGTACCTTTTTGTTTGCTACTCTCATTTAGAGTCCAAGCAAGATGGAAATGTTCAGGGCTGCTTTTTCTTCCTCTCACCTGAATGGTTCACAAAACACACTCTAAAACTAAAATATCACTCATTCTCACTGTGGAACTCTACTTCCACATAAAAGCAGATGAATCTCTGTTCCCCATCCATCTCATTCTGAAATTGTCTAGCAAATTGGATTAGGACAAGGGATAGTTTTGGCTGGAGAGATGTGTCTTGCCAACCCCACAAAACATCTAGCTGTTGCTGGGGGATCATATGTTCTGGGTTAAAAGGAGCTGGGGGTGAGGAAAGAAGGAATATCTTACCTGTGACTAACCACTGCATCCTGTCTTGCATCTCGACTGCATGTTTATTTAAAAAGGCTGAACAAGTGGTCTTACACAAAGAAAATGACAGTCTCCAGAAGTTCTGAATGGCCAAGATTAATGAGAAAACACGCAAGAGCCTCCTGTGGAGTGCTTTCAGTTTGGCACTCTACCTAGGTGTTTTATGCTCAGCTGATGACAGCTTGTCTCTGTTCTCAATGGCCAGCTGCTTGCAGCTTTCACTCCTGGACTCTGTAATTCACAGTGGCACTTTCTGATGTGTCTTTCTTTAGGAGTGGTTACTTTGTGACACCACCCATTCGTACACCTGAACTTCACTGGCCCAAATCTGCTCAAGGGAGGACTCTCTTGGGAATACCCACCCAAAGAGCACACGCTTGGACATCATTGCTCCACACCAGTCTAATGGCAGGGAGTGAGGCATTAACAAAACAAACTGATACGGGAGAAAAATAAGGTTCTGGAGAGTTTTCCTGTTTAATTCTGTAGAAGTAATGACAACCTATCTGTAGAGCTTAGTGAAATGTTATAATTCCCCTATAAAACATCTCTGGGATGCCACAGAAAGTCTGTAGAAAGTGTAGCACTGTATAATATATATCCATATGGGCATTCTTGTTTGATTTTGATGAGAGGTGGGACAGTGGCTGAAATTAGTGGGGTGGCAGATTTGTCTGTGCATGCCTGACATACAGAAATAAGGAAACTTTAAGTAGTTCTTTCACAAGTTGTTTTTAAGCCTGAAATAGAACTTAGTCTTTAGGGGGAACAAGCATCCTAATTTCACCAGATGTTAATGTTAATTCTATGGTCCCTTTAAAAACAAGCCCAGCGTAAAGGGGAAAGTCATATGAATACATTTTTTGACATTTTGTTTATTAGCATTTTATCTAGGCTAGTAGTAGTAAATGAATAGACTTGTCAGCAGAAATCTCAGGGTGAAGCAAATAAAGAATCTTAATAGGCAAGGAGAAACAGAACTAACAGCAAATTCCTCACAAAGAGCTCTAATTTATTGGCTTCTCTTTCATGAAGATTCTGTTCTGGATTCTGGCTTTGTCAGAAGAAACAGCTGAATGATGACACGGATTCTCAGAAAAACTGTGCTGTCTGGTGGGAAAAAAAGAAAAAAAAAAGGGGGAATGAAAGTCTATTTCTTTTAACACTTTCTTCAAAATACCACAGAATGAAGTTTCCTTAGTTTGATTTGGTTTCAGTGAACTTACTAAATCTGGGTTTGTAAAAGTGCTGTGAGGCCTGATTCTTGTTGTAAGTGACTGACCACAGTAAAACAATAAATGAGGGCTTCTCTGGTTCTCTGTTGTGCAAATGGTGCAGAGCACTGGGTTCAGGATATGCAGCTTTGTTGGAAGTGCTTCTGGCTTGCTATACACACCTGTACCCACTGGAACTACTGTCAGTAGAGTTGCTGGGAGGCAGCAGCACAGCCTCATTTCCTCTGCTCACACTGGTTATGCCAAGGAAGGGAAGAAACTGCAAATTCCAGAGTGAAAATTATGAAATTTTCATGGAGTATTCTTACTAGTTACAAGCTGGATGTTTTCTTTGCTCTACAGAGCATACAACTAAGTTGTGTAACTAGTAAAGTAAGTGTCATCTGCACGACTTTCCTCCCAAATCCCTTAGTGTGATTGAGAATGTCTGTGTACCACTCTTCAGCCAGGTGGGCATGAGGAGCTGTCATGTGTCACAGTGCATTCGAATCAGCTGTGGACCCTTTCTCAACAGAAGTCATTATTTGCCAAGATGACTAAAACGTCTCTGACCCAACCCATTCAGCTTTCAGTTTTATGTTGACAGTATCAGAGAAAGTGCAGTGTTTTCAAAAAAGTAATTACTGAGTGACCTCACAGGGCAAGTTCATCCTTGTATTCCTTCCCTTGCCTTGGACAAGAGAAAGGTGCAGAATGTAAAGATGCATCCTTAAAAGTGCTTGAAGTCAATATGGAAAAGGGTGGAGAGGTAAGGAATGAAATAGAACAGGACAAATGAAACAAATTCAGGGAAATAATCTGTTTGTTTGTTTAATTAAATTTCCTTTCCCAGTGTTAACCTCATTCTCAATGACCTTTGTCATTGTCACCTGACCTTGTCAGAGTGTCATTCTGAAGGATACAGAAACACCCCCCAAAACCAAGCAAACAATCAGAAAAAACCACAGGGAAGAGAAAAATACTGAATCATGGCAATCTAGGAGTTGTAATATTTTTAATTTGGTACTTTGCTTGTATTTTATTTTATTGCTCTGTTGGAAACAGTCCTGGATTTTTTTGTGGAAGAATGAAAGAACAGATTTAAGCCATGTAAAGGTAGTAAGGCAGTAGAACTCATTTGATTGTGTAGGCTAGTTGTACATAGTTTGTTTTTCTTTCTCTTCTAACTATGCTCCTAAAATGAGTTCCTTCCATAAATCTAGTACAATAACTTCTGTTTCAATAAATGCCTGTCAGCCTTTCTCTCCTGCTGGAGAAACAACCTTAGAAATCAAAACAACTGTTGTAGCAACTTAGGAAATGCACTTGTACTTTCTCCTGGATTTCCCCTTTCTTTGTCCCAGATCCTGAAGGAAGAAGACTCCAGGAATGTGGTCTAACAAGGTTGTAACTTACATTATATTTCAAGGAATTCTTTGGTCATTATTCATCCAGCACAGGTAATTCATCCTGTTGTAATCCACTTTGCAAAGGGCCCCTATCAGCTCCCTACCCCATTAACCAGGTGTAGCACCATTGCTAAGATTTCACTGCTCTCTCCTCATGCAAGGCAGGGGGAATTGCCTCCTTAGTGGTCAGGAGATTCAGGGTTTCAGCCTCATTTTTCAACTCCTTAGTAAGTGCTTTCCCCTATACAGCAGCAGTTTTAGCTTTCTAAATGGACAAGAAGTCCTTTTGAGAAGTTCTGAACAAAGAGTGATTTGCTGAATTGCAGCTCTCCTTTTCTCCTCCCCTGAAGAGGAAAGATAAAGACATAACATGTTTGTTGCGTTTGTTCACCTTGAATATGCTTCTCTTCTTAGTTCCACAGAGACTGTGTGATGTGCATGGGGAGGTTCTGAAGTGCAGTAATTTTGCTGTGCTAAAGCTGTTGTCATTTCTTAAGACTCAGCCTTCTGGATGGAAACTGAAGGCAAAAGGAAATGTTGATCAGCTCTTTTGATTTAGTGGGAACAGGGAGGAGAATGGGGGAGGAAAAAAAGGCTTGACATCTACAATGCTCAGTGTCCTGACACAAATTCCTCTTTTAGGCCATGAGAACAGAGTTAAATTCTGCTCCCTCACAGTATCCCTTTTTCATCCCAGACACAGCTTCTTCATCTCTCAGGCTGCCAGAAATGGATTCTAACTTACTCAAGGCCCTTGAGTACAACAGCAAAAACTGGATAGCTTGCACACTGTTGTTCAGGGTTTTTTAAAATTTCTGAATGCGACATTAGCTTTATGAAATTAACATTAAGGCAGCCTTATTTATCCACATTAATGTGAAATTAATTTCATATTACTAAATTAATAGGGTGATGAAACATTTAGTTCCTTCCAATACACCAATCTCTGAAGATTTAATTAAAAATATCCTTTTATATATCCTGATTTCCCAGTTGTTTCTCTATGAAGCAAAATATGATCAAGATATTAAAGTCTTGTACTTTTCTTGCTTGTGTTTTGGTGTGGAAGTATATAAAACTTACATCCAAGGAATTGCCTTCTCAAACTACTTTTCATAATGTTATTTTATCAGATGATTTTCTGCATGACATTATCTTTTCAAACTGACTTAGGACTGAAGTCGATATTTGCATATTCAAGATAGAACTGTGTAGCTTAACAGCGTTTCTGCTTGTCTATGGAATTTAATTTTTAATTATTATTCTTACTAAGGGAAATTTAAGAAACAAGTCTTTCCAAAATTATTATCTTGACTTTTCAGGTGATTTTGCTCTCATGTTTTTATCCAGTGGAGCTTTCACCAATCTGGTCTAAAATAAGCTGTAGTAATATGATCAGGTGATGGTTGTACATACAATGGATGTAATATCCTTTTCGTGCAGGCATGTAATGTATATTTCTTCAAGGAGAACGTGATGATTTTAATTTTAAAGCAGACAGGACAGGAACAGATTATCATTAGAAATAGGTGAGGGTGGGGTAGAGTGCCAGCACTGTGCTGCTTAGATTTACGTTTCCCAGCTGAAAGAGGTTACATTGGAAGAGATGCCATGCTAGGTATCTATGGGAGAGCTGTGAGGGTTGATCATTTAGTAGCTGAGAATTAGTGAAGTGCTGTTAAGTACTTCCTGCTGGAATATAAACAACCTGCCAGGCAGATTTCATGTTTTTGTTCCGTTTTTCTCTTCCCTTAATCTCACCACAATTAATTGAATCAAAGCTTAGTCAGAAGTGAAGCACTCCCTTTATGCCACTGTACATACATGCACCATATGGAGCACATTGGGATTTTCACGGTGGCCACCCCTTCAGTAACCAGAACCTGGTTTGGTCAGTGATTAGGACTGTCACAACAGTGGTCTCCTTGTGTGCATCCATGTTTGCTCCCATGACAGCCTCAGATGCTCTGTTTTTTTGGCTTCCCCAACTAACAGTAAATCTTGATGGTGTGTAAATCTTGACTAGATGGTGAAGTCTCTTACTTCAGGAATCTGGCACAACACAGCAAACTGAGAAGTGCTACAGGTTTTTTTTCTTTTTTAAAAAATATATATAGGTAACATTCTGTAATAGAAAATCATATTGCTTGACTCTTTTTACTCTTTGAATTTAATTCTTATGATCCCTGGGTGCAAAGCTTTGGTGTCTTGGTTTCTACAGCATTCTGCAGGCCTGACATGTTTCACCAGCACTTACATCTGTGTGGGGAGTTGTGCTGGTGCCTGCTAGTGTAGCTGGGTCTGCAATGACCCCATGGCTTGGTCTCACTCACTGGTATGTTTCAATTAAGCAATTTTACCAAGCTAATCAGGTTCTCAGAAATTGCATTTTTTTGTAAAGGCTAAGCATGTAGCTAAAATGCTCAGATTGCAGCTACATGTTGCTTTTTGGAGAACTGTTATTCCCACTTGATCTTCTGTCTCACACTGTGTTTTACAAAGAGAGCTGTACTGTGTTTTTTCCTACTACAGCCATAATGAAGTTTGCTACTTGTTGCCCATCTCAGTATGTGTTTGTGGGCAGTGTTCTGGTGCAGGCTGTGGTCAGCAGAGCTTTGACAGCTCTGTGGAATGATGAGTCACAATATAGGGAATACTTGCAGAATCTGGTGTTTTCCTTGCCCTTAAGGAGTCAGACTCTGTGAATAGGCACTTATACAGTGACTGGAAAGAGGAAAGATGTCCTAATTTCTTAATTCTTCTATGTGAATGATGTAGGTCACAAGTAAAATCTTTTTTATGACCTGCAATATTGGGATTGTATCTATTTCAGAGCTCATTAAGTTTTGATAACTAAGGTGATTTAATGACACACTGTACTGTGGGCTTTCTTCTTCAGTGTGTATGTATGTTTAATATGATGTTTTACATGTGTAATTCAGATGGTAAATACTGGAAGGGAAAAAATAACTCTTATTTTCAAGCAAAGCATTAGGGACAATTATCATTTTAAAGGCAGCTTCAAAATAATTGTTAACTGAATCTCTGTTTTGTCTGTAATACCTATTATAGATATACCTAAAATGATGCCTTAAAAATGCAACACTATTTTGTTTCTCTTCCCCTAGCTTTGTTTTAAGTCAGTCTCAATTAGTCATGTCAGTGTAGTTTTCTGATCCCAGCATTCAAAATCCTATCATTTTAAAGTGGGTGGGAATTTGGATAGGAATTGCTCTGCAGCAGAATGGTAGGTTTTTCAAAATACTTTTACTAAAGACCATGGTGAAATATTTTATGCCTGTCTTGTCTGCAATAAGGAGATGTGGAATTAAGGAGAGCTGTAAGACATAAAAGCTCCAGACCTGCATATGATTATTTATGTTGAATTGAAATAAACTATCTTGCTCAATGAGAGAGTTTTCCAGCTCTAAGGCAAGATTTGTAGTGTTTCTCTACCTCCTTTATTTTGCACGTGAGATACCAGCTGTGGAAGGGAGCATGGAGTAATGCTCTGGCCTTTCATCTCTGGAGAGAGGAGGGTTGTAAATTGGATAAAGGTCAGTAGGGAATATTAGTTCAGTTGGTGATGTCAGATGAGTTCTTCTCTAGATCACACAACCACTGTGCAATTGACAAAAGTATGGTAATAGGCTTTGGTCTGTCAATTTAACGAGATATCGAGGGGGATCAGAAGGATCGAGAGAGATTTTTAGTATCCAATGCAATGCTGTGCAAAAGTCTCTCACAGAAGAGGGTAGCCCTGAAAAGAAAATGTGACTTAATCTGTGGAGCTCTGGTCTGAACTGAGGTCCACACTGCTCTGAGGTATCCAGACATGGATCATTTCACAGAGGTCAGGATGCACCTTTCTCATCATACCAGTTTTTACCCTTGGTGCACCTTCACCTTGCAGGGAGAAAAATACCAAAGGGCATGCAGGTACCAGGATGCCTGGTCAGTTCAAAAGCTGCTGTGGTGCTTCCAAGTGTGTTTGTGCTACAGGTGAACACTGCCATCCTGGGACATCAGAGTTACCAGGACCAGCAGACTCTTCCTAGACAGCAGGAGAAAACAGGAAAACTGTAGAGCTGTGTTGGTTTACAGGCACTTTGTGTTTTCCAACTGGTGATCAGTCAGACATAGCCTTTTCATGATGACAGTATCATGCAGAGGACTCTAAATTATTCACACAAGTAACTAATGTGTTTTATGTCTTCTCAAATTGTCCAGCAGCTTTGCAACCTCTTTGAAAATACTTATTGTTTGGAATTTGAACTCAGAATAATTCCAAGAAAATATTCTTGGTTTTGCACCGGTTCTTTGAAAAGACTGATTTTTCATATTCTGAGAAGCATATACACATTTTGTCAGTCTCTAAGATTATAGGGTTTTTTCCTGTCCCTGGCTGTGCAGGGTTGATTCTTAGAGTGATTTATTTTATTTTGGATGGGAAGTGTCCATTGCATATTTTCTGTCTACTTAAGAATTTGATGAACATTTGTCACTCAATGCGTTCCTTGTATAGATTTTTCGGACAGCTGAAAAACCAGCTGCAAATGCAGGCACAATAATAGACTATTTTTTTGAAGCAAAAATTAATTTTGAAAGTTTTGAAATATTAATTGTGTATCGTGTGATAGCCCAAATGTTGGCAGTGTGCTCTGGATATATCTGCCTGTGCTGGCTCTGGCCTCCTCTGCATGCAGGTCACTAGAAGTGTTCACAAGCAGACTGCACACACAAAATGTTACCATATTGCACCTTTCTATTATGGACATCAGGTAGGGATTTGAATACGCAATTGCCTTTCAAAGCGAACAATGCTTTCAGACCCTTACATACAAGGACCTGGAAACTGCAAATCTCCATTTCTCCTGAGGCTCTTTGGTGAGACTTGTTCTTTCTTTTCTTGCAAAATGACTGCAAATACAAAGATGTGAGAGCTTTATCAGCATCGTAACTATTCTGTGAGAAGACTCCTCACATCTTAAATACTAAAGCTATGGAAAACAAATCCATATTTTTGATATCAATTTTTCTTTTTACCTATTTTAAAATGATTTATTGAAGTAGAAAGTCAGATGATGATAAGATAACACTGTTTAGAGGTCATTAAAGAGTTTCCAGGAAGTTTCTACAAAGGTACTGGTTTTATATTGTCAGTATGATAAGAAAGCTAACAATTTATGTCAAAGTTTGCAAAATGTGTTTGTCTGATAAACAGTCTACTCAAGGGAAATCAATCATATTTCCTTCCCAGAGTGTATTGTATTTTTCATGAAGTGAGCTTCAGCAACTCTGCACATTCATGTGTTTGATGTTGCAGCATCTTAAGAAGGATCTTCTTGTTGCAGTGCTTGCAGTGCTCTGTGTGGCTTGGGACCACATGTGGTACCAGGCAGTAATAACCAAAACCTTTGTTTTGCAGAAGCCAGGGATTGTATGTTCTTCTTTAGACAGGTGAGAACCTCAGAGCATGTTTCTTCCCTCAAAGAAAAGGCGTTTCTGTGAAATAAAAATTTGGTTTGGAAGATGGTCAGAAAAGAGTTATAATATGATGCTGCTTTGTAAAATACTGTTCTGAAGAGACATTTGGCATCAGTATAATTGAGAAGCATATTTGGCTAAAAACAACTAAAATACAGACTATGTAATCTACCTTCTCACTGTTTTCCTTAATGTGCATTTCAGCTTATTATAGTAGAAACCTCTTCTTAATTGCCTTGAGCTGAAACAATGCATCCAAGCTTGGGTTAAAAGCCTGTAAGTGCTTCTTTACTTGAAAAAAGTGAAATCACATTACATTAATAGAAGTATTAATTAATTTGGCTGCATTTTTTCAGTAGAATTAGCATTATTGAAAAATCTTTGTCATCTTTAAGTTAAACTGTACTTAGTTAAGTGACAGAGTTTCATCTGTAACACCTAGTGATGTGTCAGATAGTGTAGAAAATGATTGTCCAATTTGGAAACCTGAGATGTTACTGAGAAATGCTGTGGGGTGCGTTATAATGAAAATACCAATCCACATTAGCCATGGTTGCCATAAGCAAAAATCTTAATATCTTGGCCAAACCTACTTAAAGTTCATGTAATAAACTCACATTCCTAATTTTATTAGGGATGTGCCAAGTTAAGCACTTTGCTGGCCTTTGGACAGATTTATAGCTTGACTTCTGCTGAATTAGTGTTGACTGACAAGAGGGCATTGTTTTATAGGATGCTATTTAAATAAAAACCTTCAGGGTATTTCTGTAATGTTGTCACTTCAAGCCTGAACTGGGAAAAAAAAAAAAAGTGTATTAAGGAGGACTCTTCATTAGTTTTCAGGAGTTTCATCTAAAGCTGTCAAATACTTCCTTATAAGGTAAGATATTGTAATGCAATGGATAAACCCCGTCTTTGTTCCAGGATTTTGTATGAAAGGAGTCTATTGGACTTCCTGGAAGTCTGAGAGGTAAACAATTACTGTTCATTTTTCCTTGACACATTTGTGTGTAAAGAAGACTGTGATCCTCTTTCCCTCAGAATATCCAAAAAACAGTTGATGATAACTGTTTGCTTTGTAACTTTATTGGTTCATCCCTTGTTTCTGGCAAAATGTGTCATTTTCTATTGTTGTTTTTGTTTATTGTGTTTATTCCTTGGCTATCCCGGTCCAAGAGACGTTCCGACATTTTCGTGTGTAAAGCAGCCTAGTTGTAGACTAGAAAAATGGTCCTTTCTTTGAAAATGTTGGTTTGAACAGTTCTTCCCCTTTATAAAATAAATAGTTTTTAAAAGGTGCATCTAAAAGATGAACCTTAGACCATTTAATTGTTGTGACTCGGAGCAAAATATTGATCCAAATATTGATAAAATTAATATGACTCGTCAGTCCTCTTTTGCCATATATTTTTTATTTTATGGGTAAGACCATGCAGCTGGGATCCTGTATTACTATGAGTAAATTGCTCAGTGTCTTACCTGTGGTCACAGATTTGTATAGCTGATGTGACCATTTGTAAAGAACAGGAGAGTTATTCCTGCCTCACTGATGGACTGAAAGTTGCAAGGAATGGTTACAACTGAACTGTTTTTTAGAGCTTCAGAACTATTATCTGACCATTAGAAAGCCTTATTTTTTACAATTAAATTCTGAAATATGTGAAGGAAGTATGATTAGCACCAAAGTGTCATTATTTGGTCCATTTAAAAAAGACACATAAGGAATCGGCTTCACTGAAGAGAATGATAGAAGGCACACATAGAGTTATGTGTGAAAGATTACAAGATGGATTTGCTTTAGGAAAAGAGATATTGTACGTACTGATTTAAGTCTATATAAATGAAATATTGGAAAGATGCCAGTCATATCTAGCAGTGCCACTCATACAATTGATCTCGTGTATGTTTCACTGATTTTCTTAAACTTTGTGGTGGCCATTACATACACTACTAACCCAAAGAGCTGCTCAACCAGCAAGAGTATGGTGGGAGACTGAAATCCTGAGAATTCAGCAACAAAATCAGGATGTGAATTCCAACTAGTAGAAGAGCAGCTGAGGAATAACTGCTGTAAACTCAGTGTAGTAAACTCTTGCAGAGAATTTAGTGGACCGTGTCTCACCTGTTTAAATATGAGTTTAACATGATGAAGTTTCCCTCACACATTATTTGATCATCATTATGTATTACTTATAAAGCTCCATCCCTGTGCATGGTACTTTACCAAGTTAGTTTAATTAAAAGGTTCTGCTTGGAGCTGATGAATGCAATAATGTAAGGTTTACAGAGCCTCATTCCACAAAAGTGTTGACACATCCACTCGGGCATTTGTGTGACTGCTGGTCACTGATGGAGCTGTTAGTGTTATGTCAGTATTCCAAGCATGGCATGGGAATGAATCTAACCATGAGTTCATTAACGTAGTAATCATAGTAGGTGATAATATAACTGGGTTAAGAATCTGCTTGAAATTGTTCTTACTGATAATCAATCTTCTCCATAAAGGAACACTTGAACTAGAAAACATGGTGGGGAAAAAAAAACTGTCTTAGATTTATTTTTTTAGTTGTTTTACTTTTCTGTGGTTAAGTATAATTTAAATATCATTTCAATATCAAACAAACCTACTGTTAAGGGTAGCAATAAATGAACAAGCTCTTCACTGTTTGAGTTGAAGATCCTGGTCCTTTTCCTAGTTCAATCAATAGTAAAGTTTAATTTGAGCTGGGTTGCATGCTACTGTAAATATTTTGTCTTTCGGTAATAAGTCAGGAGGCTTGTCTGAATATGTGGTCAAGAGTAATACATAAGCTGAGCTTTGTGAGGTAGCACTGGGTGTGTTCATTGGTTTTCATGCTGGAAAGATCACAGACTGGCACTGCCCAGGCTCGTGTTGTTGGTTTAGCCATCTCTTCCTTCTGCCCATCAGAGGATAGTGGGTACTTCCATTGTTAATGTGCCAGTTAATGTATTCCATTGGCAGAGGTTCTTCACTCCTCAGGACTATAGCTGCCAATTCTACTCTAATTAGTAAGCATTAAAATGAACTTCCAACCTTACAAATGACAACTTCACACCATATTAAACCCTAACTTTCTTGCACCTTAAAAATACTTCTTTCCACAATGCAGTGCTCTACTTTATGAGTACACGCATCGCTCTCAGTAAAGTCCACCATACAGGTGCTTAGCCTGAGAAATCTTGGCTTTCCCCAAAAAGAATTCAGAAACATTCAGAAGCAGAGGCTTAAATTAAAACAATAAAAGAATTATTATGCTTTAAAAGTATGCACATGTGCCTGGATAACCAAAACCTGTGCACACAGTTGGGTACTTGCCACGTAATTGTTTGGGTTTGCAATTTAAATGTGTATTTGCACATTGCTACCTTCACGGCTTTTAAAATATTCACCTCTTTATAGTTGTGTTCCACACTGCTACACAGTACTTTCTTTTAGCATGAGGAAAGCTTTCTCTTTTTTTGTGAAATGTGAAATAGTGATACTACGTTGAAAATGGGCTGTAGAGGACAATTAGGAGCCATGCAACAAGCACACCCAAGCTCTGTGGTTCTCATGTAGTTTTTCCATAAATTTCAAAAGCTACATCAGGCTTAATGAGGAGAAGAGACAGGAATCAAGGATGAAGAGGAGAGCTCTTCTCTAAAAGGCTGCAGATATTTGAGAGCAACTCAAAGCGTTTGCTGTTAAATACCACCAAATTCACCAAATTCCCAAAAAAATGCATATAAATCAGATTTTGAACCATAGGGGTTTAGAAGATGCTGTCTCAAGGAAAATGTGTGGGAAGCAGGTCTTGGGAGCAGACTCCCATTCCTGTTCTCTGTGCTCCTCCTACTTTTAGCCAGGGTCTCTAAATTAAAATGCATCAACACCCTGGGAATACGGATCAGAAATTAATAGCCAAAAGAGTAGTCTATGTTTTCACATCTTTATTTCACTATTTTATACTATTTTCTCTTTTATGCTGCCTGCTGGAAACTAGAGCAAAACCATGTCCCAAATATCCTTACATATCTTGTTAGCTAATACACTGCCACAAGTGCTGGGAATTTGAGGTGGCCCAAGAAAAAAAGGACCAATAAATGGGATTGTCCCACTTCCCATCTGACTGGATTTTGCAAAAGAGGACCTGGCCTCTGTTTCTTCTGTCCTTGGGTAAAAACCTGCAGTGGTAAAATGAATGGTGATTTTTACTCACTCATCAACCTGGGAGCTATATCAGGTCTAAATTACTCCGAGGGGCTAAACCCAAATCCAAAGTCATCAGTTTTCTTGCAAAGGAAGTGTTGGTGAAGTCTTTCATGGGTCCATATTTTTATTTCTAAGAGACATTTTTGATCTGTCCTATTTTTGTAGGCTATATTAAATGTAGATTTGGTTTAGATTCAAATTTCAATTCCTTTTGATGGAATGTCAGCCAGTCTTCCTGGCATGTTAATTTTTAGTGCTTTTGTTTCCCCAACAGGTAAATGGCCTAGCTTTGCATAATCTATTAGTCTCCTACTTCTTTCATCTGTCCCATTAAATTTGGGATTCTTTCTCTGCAGTCTGAAGATGCTCTTGCACAAGTGATGTCATCTCTAATCCTATTTTTCATTTGTATCACGGTTGTTGTTAACCACTCTTCAAATAAAAATACAACATGGTTCTAATACGCCAAGGAGCTCCATGGATAACCATATAATTTCAAAATGATACTGATTTTGTTTATATGCAACATAATCTTTTACAGTTCTTAGTCTTTATTTGAAGCATTGCAAAGTGGATTTTTATGAAAGGTATTATAAAGGACTCCTTGTTTTTTCATAACAGATTTGAACATTAACTGATCAGAGTTCAGATAAATAGTCTTTACTCTCCATTAAAATATTAAAAAGCCTTTGGTAGGAAACTGGCATAAAGATCCTTCATTCTTGTTTAATGAACACTTGTTGGCAAGTATAACACTTTAATAGCTTTGCAGAATGAATTTTGTGTGAGCATCCTCCATTTCATTGTCAGACACTTGTCCAGGTGCTGGGAATTTATTGGGGGAAGCATATTTTTACTCATTAGTTCTGTATTTGATTACAGAACAGTAAAATATGAACCACTAAGTCCCCGAGGCATAGCTGTGTACATTGAGATTAGTAATTGCATGTCATCGTGTTTTCCATTGGAATTTATATGAACAGATAGGATAGGTGCTTCTTAAGTAGGTTTAAAAGCAAAGCAAATTTGTATTTAATCTTTTTTTGCAGGCATATTTTCCCTAATGGAGTAAAGGTTAGGCTAGATGATATATTTTAAATATGGGGTTTATTTGTTTTTCTTCCTTTTTTTTTTTTGCCTTTGTTGAAATATGAGGTTTTCTTTCTGACAGATTAAAGGAAATATATTGTAGCTGAAAAATTTGACTCTGTATGTGCTAATATAAACACAAAGACTGGTGTTGTTGTCAGCAATGAGTGTTTATGAATATATGTTTATATGCAATATGTAGACAATGTTTTTATCTTTAACCAGCTTTTAATGCTGTAGGTATGAATGAAAAACATGTAGCAGCTCTAGGGATAAATTTTACTCCAACTGAATAAAAGAATGCCATTTTTTAATGTCTTTAGTTTGCCTGTTTTTCAAGAACAGCTAAAATGCATTCAAAATTTTGTATATTAAGAAAACCCTCAAGATAAAAATGGAACCTATCTAAAAAACCCGTAACAAATTGGAAACAAAACCTTTTGGGTCATGTTGAAGGGTTAAACAATGCCAAATGTGCTGTTCTGTCCTGTATAAAAGCGCTCATGAATGCGTTTTCAAAAACTGAATCTAACGAGGTACTTAATAGTCACAAAACTGGCACATTTGATAATTAATGTTCCTTACTGGATTTTTGCTGATGCAGTATAGTCTTAAATGGAGAGAAATGTTAACTCAACATGTACTTGAACCATGAGCTGTTTGGAAACTTCCCCTTTATTGACGTGAGATACCTGTGTGTGAGCACTCAGCCTTTGTTAGCACATCTCCACTGCGGTGTGAGGACTCACCTGTGTTTGTGGTTTGTGAGCATGTACAAGGCCTGCAAAGATATTCTCATCCCTTGGATATAACCTGTACAAAACAGAGGTTTACAGGGTCCAGGATTTAGAAGGGTCAATTTAAAACTAGAATGAGGAGCCCATATCGTAACGATGTAGGCAAAATACAATTAAAATAAATATTTAAGTATGAGAAAGAAATTTTGAGAATGGGTAATAAATATTGTTTTATTTATTTTTCACAATCATGTTCTTCAGCAGTAGTGGTAGTGTATTTCTTTGTTATTAAATTCCCACTGATTTCACAGGGTACATATTGAATATACTACATGTTACAGAGCTGAGGTTCAGGGGATTTTGAGAGAGAAGGAAATGTTGAAGGGTAATTGGAGCCACATAGGAAGAATCAAGAAGGGATCCAGTGTAGCAAAAGAAGGCTCAGAGAAGAATGTAGAGGCTCAGGGGAAGCTGAAAGTGGATCAAAACAGGACAAATGGAGGTAGAAAGGATCAAAATGCCAAGGAGAAGGAAAACAGAGGATTGTAGGTATATACAATGTTGTTTGGAGAAAAATGTGTGATCAGACAGGATCAGACCAATTTTGTCCTGGCTGACACAAGGTCAGAGGAGCAGGAAATCAGAAGCACTGGAAGAAGTATTTGGATCCTAAGGATATGGAGAAGGAAATACAAGTGAAGCAGAGAAAGAACTACTAGAGCAAGTATTAGAGCTGCATGAGAGAAGGAGAAGTCATGGTGTCAGGAGAGCTGAGTGAGGATCAGGAAAGGATTACACATAAAGCTATCAGGAAAGCCAGGAGTGGGTCAGAAAAGCTTACAAAGATTTGGTCAGAGTGGCCAGAGGGGCAGAATGATGCTTATTGTTGAACATACTGCAATTAGTTCTGAAGCCCTTGCAGAGAAACTCCAAGGGTGGAAGTACCAAGAATATTAGCATCTTATATGCCAGATCTGATTCATTAGCAAAATCAAGGCTCTGGCTTAATTTATATCCCATGAGGATTTGGTTTGTTGGATTTTGGATATTGTGCTAGCTGCTGCTTTGGAATCCAGTACTGATTTTCAGGATGGCTGCTCTCATAAGGCACAACCTAAGGATTTTAGGCAGCTTACCTTCTGAACATCCCAACATCTGGAGGTTTATGGTCAGGGTCTCAGCACTGTTTTAATAATTTATCTAAAAATAACGTGATGTCTTGAAGCAGGCAGATCTTTTGTGGAAGTCTTTATGCAGGCAAATTTTACCTGAAGAAGGTTATTTAATAAATTCTTGCTGTTGTGGGCTACAGTAACATGGGGGCTATATCCCTGCTTCAGTATAGTGAATGTTCTTCTGCCTATCCAGGCTTCTGTACAGACATTGTCACTAAGTCACAGAGGTGACCCCTTTCATAATGGTTTGCTTCAGAAAGCTAATTCTGGCAGATGCCATCACTTGCCACTGCTGATGTTTGTCAGTCCTCCTGGCACATAGCAAAGAAACTTTCTGAAGAGGAAAGCATTGTCATTTTATCCTATTCATCCCTACTCAAAACCAAACTGAATGGCATTAATTATCACTTCAGGTAGTAAATCAGTTTCTCATTCGTGAAAGGAATGCTTCATCATGAGTCCCTTTGTTTTGTATAGCCAGAGGGCTATTACAGATGGTTTTGAACTCATAAGAATCATTTTAGTGTTATTCCAGCACAAAGCAGATAATAAATGGATAACCTTGTTTTCCTAAAAAGCCATGAATAACTGTGGCTTTAAATTCAATGACTCTTCTCTGCCCTACTCCCTCCAACTCTAGAAACATGTATTCAGAATCTTACTTTAAAGTCAAGGCAAAGTGCTGATTGACTGTACTGACATAATTGTGTTAATGACAAGACACTGAGAGTACATTATTAGATATGTCGCTTATCGTCACTTTTTATTTGGCTCTGATCTGCCAAGCTAAAGTTACGCTTCTTATACATTGTGGTTTCAGTCAGTCACTTAAACTGCTTCAGTGTTGAAATAACATTTTTTAGAGGTCTTTTAGCTGTAGTTCAGGAGAAGGAAATCTTACTGAGCATCATTAAACTGTTTAAAGTTTGTTCTCACTGACAGGCTTAAAATTTGTCCACATAGGAAATTATTTCTTTGGTCAATAGAATGATTAGTGAAACTACTAATTTTTTAATACATGGACCCATCTGTTAATAGCAAATTAATACCAATAAAGTGTTTTAATCTACAAAATGTATCTTCTCTATTGTCACAACTGAACTCCTGCAGGCACCATCTCAAACTTTTGAAATGTCCTGTTGTCTAATGGAAGAGCGTGTCATGGGAAATGGAGATGTTTTTATGCTATGTTGTGCTTGATGTGAGTGTAGTTCAGCAAATAGTAATGTTTAAGCAATGCTATGGCATGGGAGGTATCAAAAAAGGTTTACATTTAACTGGGTGTCATTCTTCCCCAGCTCATTCCATTGCAAGAAAAACATCATTGTTGAAAGGTGAGTAGCAAATGAAATATGAACACTTAGAACTCATAAACAGCGTGTGCTTTTCAGGGATAGGAGCCGTTTCAGAGTTGCAAATACTCTGCATTGTGTGGGGATGTACTTCTATCTGACTAGTGCTAATTGGGAGGCGTAAAGCTCTTTCATACATCCTGCTAAATTCGAGACAGCAGAGGTCTATTCAGCATAAGCTCATTTTGCTTGTTGTTTGTAAACCAAAATAGCAGATGTAGAAAGTCAGTATTCTGAAAAAGTTTGGATTCAGACCTGCAGCTGTTGAAATTTTAAATTAACTCTTTTATGTTTGTCAAGATCATGACATCTTCATTATAGCACAGTTAGTCTTCCTTGGAGAGGGTTCACCTCCTGTGTTAGTGATGTCAAACTTGAAATAATAAAAAGATTGGGCAGATTTTGTCAAGGCTTATTTATATCCAGAAAGGGCAGCTTTAACAGGAACCCATGATAACTATTGCTTCCATAATGTTGCTGAAGAATCACTGAGGTGATGATCTGAATATAATTAAATAACTTGTATATTCAATGCACACGTGAGCTTTCTTTTGTTGCGACTGGGAAATTCTCTCACGCAAGTCTTTCCAGGAACTGGGACTTCTAGAGGCTATTTCAGTTGGAATAATTAATAATAATTGTTCTTATAGCAGCCATAAATGCCTTGAAAGTGGTGTTAAATAGTTACAAAAATATCCTAAAAGCATCAGTCACTGGTATTATAATCACGAGAGGAAAATTTACATTTGTGATCAGACCGATAGCAGCAAAGTTCAGTTATGCTGTCAGTGACTGAAGCAGTCAGTTATGCTGCAATGTGTAAATGCATTTGGGTTTACAGTCTAACTCACTAAGTCATTCCTTTTGACTAGCGTGAGATAGTATTGGTATTACTGACCCAATACATATGGCTATCATATGACAGTTTTATTTTCTTATTTTTTGGAACATTCTGACTGTAGAGTCAGAACTTGTCAAGTTGCTCTGCAAAATGCTAGGATAATGAATCAGTCTAGTTATATTCTCATTCTGTGATAGTATTAAGAAATTACAGAATTATGCATGTCTTCTCTGTCTCTCTCTATGTATATACACACACACCCCACTCCCCCAGTGTACACTTTATACACATAGATATAGGTATTTATTTGCCTGTTGTGTGTGCTGGGCCATACATACATGTATGTACTTGTAATATTTGCTATTTTGCCAAAATAGCTACCTACTGCAATGTAGAGTTTTGAAAGGCTACTGTAATGCCTCCTTTGCAGTTGTCTGGAACAGCCATTGGCTTTCTTTACTAAGATAAAATCCTAGTTTGAACTTAGGCCTGCAAAGGGAACTATTAGGAACTACCTGTAGTGTTGGTGCAGTCTGTTACAGAGTTGGAAGTAGGCTGCAAAGTTCTAATTTGGACTTTAAACACTCCAAACCATCAGGTGCCTGGACCATGTACAGTCAGTACAGGTTTAAGAGTGAATATTAATTTAATGATGTACTGCAGCCTCCTACCACAATACCAAAGATTTGAAAGATCAGGACTTGGGTTATCGGATCTTTCGGATAGTGAATGCATCTCAGGCTCTTGTGTATGATGCTGACCTAACTCTACCTCAGTTTTTAGACGTACATAAGAGTGTAATTTTAACACGTAGCCTGTTTTCAGATCACCATTTGAAAAGTCAAAGTCTAGGTCTATATTTTGTAAACTGAAACAGGCTGTTAGCAAAGTGTCAGTGGGATGAAACTGGTTTTCTGATGAGCGCTACCCTGGTGGCCCTTCTGGCTTGTTTGTTTTATTTTGTGTAAGTGTAGGCTTTGGCTCTGAAAACACAAGTACTTACCTCTTTGCATATGCCTAGTTCTACTGAAGTCTGTCAGGCCTCTGATAATCATTAAATTAACTCTCATAAGTGCTTCCAGACTTACAGACTTGGATGGGGGAAAAAGGCATTAAGAGCAGATTCTCATTTTTGACTTTCCATTAAATCATCCTATGTGATTTCTGCTCATCCCCATGACATAATTCTGGGGGCTTTTTCTCCTCATTTGGATGTATTGCTTTTGGTTTTGTTTGTTTTTTAAGATGGAAGCCCTTTAAACCTTGGTAGTTATTTACTTTGTGTTCAGTGTCCCCCGTGAGGAAACCACAGATGTATTTTTTCCCTTGAAAAAAAAAAGAATTAATTTTTCAATTTTGGACTAAGGGTTCATGTCAAAGATGAAATAAAAAAATAATTATTTGTAAGCCATATTAAACATTGGCCATTAAAAAGGAAATTGGAACATGTCATTTCAAATATCTTGAGAGAGAAACGAAGGGAGGGAGTTGAGAGGCACATTCCTTGAAGTAACTAGAAAGAGTCTCCTGGTGAAATGGAGGCATCCTGGGGATCACTGACTTTAATTAAGTAGAAATGATCAAGGCACTGGGGTACTTCCGGGGGATTAATGACTGACTGGGAGACTTGATGGCCTCAGGCAAAGCTGTAGGCCATTAACCCCAGCCAGTCCTTCGTTTTTCGGGAAGTGCCCTGTGCCAAGGTCATTTTTCTTATTATAGCTAAGGATGGATCTTTTCTGTAGTCTCATGACAGTCATGAAGTCCACGATTTTTGTGTTGTTTTTTTCCCTCTTTTTAATATCTGACTTATGACATACAGGAATATTTTTAATAAACTGCTTTTGCTGTAGTGAGAGAATAGTTTGATACTGTTCTGGTTCAAATTTTATGAAAATTAGTACATGAATAGCCCACATGCCCCAATGCCAAATGCGCATCAAGGAATTAATCAGTACCACAAAAGCACGAGGTTCAGTACCATTGGATTATTAAATTTGACCCCAAGAATAACATTGCAGCCTTGAATAAAAGTTTGGTTAGTGAAAACAGTCTTGGATTTTTGTGGATGACTTGTACTTCTAGCATCCTGTGGCTGAGTTTCAGAAGTTGGTGTATGTCTTTTCACTTCCCTTTCACCGTTCTTTTTCCCAGAGTCTGAGAGATTGTGAAATGTGATCAAAACTGCCCTTTCCTGAGCCATTTCTTTCATCTGGAAGAAGATACAACCAAGCATTGTGTTTGTACTAGTAGCACGAATTGCCATTCTTTCCCTCTCCATGGATACTTCATGCCCAATGACTGCCTTGTCGAGGGCTTCCCATCCTAGCACCCTACACCATGAGCAAGGACTTAGGAAAATGTTGCCAGGGATGATGTTTAGAAAAGCATGGGAGCATTAATGTCCTCCTCTCACTGAATCCCACTATATTGATAAAAAACACATTAGGTGTTACTGGACATTGTTACAACTGGAAGGAAAAAAGATTTCTATAAAATATGGCCGCTGCTGTAGGGTTCCCAGATTCCAGTACCTTAGTCCTGGTTACGGGGCAGTGCTGTGTGGGTGTGACCAGCTCGTTATTCTATACCAGGCACGTCATTGCTGGGGGTCATTGGTTTCTTCAGAAAGGGCCATTTTATCTTGCTCTGGCAAAGTGTTGGCATGCCCTCCTGCAGGCTGGGTCCCTCTGCCATCCTGCCAGTCACCTGCCCTGTTCTCTCCAGAGAACACCTCTGGTGCTGAAAGGGACAGCGGCGGCAGCTCCCTGGCTCCTGGTGCTGAAGCAACAGCGCCAGGCGGGAGGCGGCTGGCAGGGATCAGAGTTCTTTGCTATCTGGGGCTGGGAAGTGCTCACCACATGAGCTCCACCATGTTGCCTTCGTTCCCAAATGTGTGAGGGCGGCAGGCGGGAGCAGTCACGGAGTGCCTTTGTCTGGGGAAACCACCTGCACAGAGCAGCCACCATCTTGGGTTTGTTTACAGTGGGCAATACCATTTTGTGGGTAAAACATCTCTTTTTTACATACTTATTAATATTGCCGTATTAATTATTTATAATTATTATTAATAGAACTATATTGAGCATGCCTCATTCCATAGCTTTGTCCTCTTAGTAAATGGTTATCTCAACCCATAGCCTCTCCTTTTTGCTCCTCCCTTATGGAAAGGGGCAGGGGAAGGGGAGTGGCTTTATTGTAGTTTAATTTCCTTCTTATATAAAAACCAGCACAACCTCGTTTTCCATCAGCAGATTGTTACTGAGCTGGGGACTTTGGGGTTGGGCATCTTGGGAGGTGAGCCACGTAGGTAACCAGACCCACAACCACCCTATCTATCCACCCATTTACTGGAAAAACATTTTAGAAGCAACTGCTAAAAATGGAATTGTTGATTAAAATAAATTAAACTAAAAAGCTTTTAAGCAATAGATCAAACTCTCCAGCTTTATGAGCTAAAGGTAATTAGAAGCTGTCCACTTAATACTGTTGACACAGAATACTGTTGCAGCTATGTATAATTTTATTGCTTATCTACAGTGGTCAGAAGCAAGGAACAGACCCTGTGTCTCATTTAAACACTTCTACTTCAGCCACTGTTCCTATTCCATCTTATCTTGAATAGCTCATGCTGAAATCAATTCATAAAATTTTGCTTGTTACACTTAGAGATGTTATCACTTACAAAATGGGCTTTAAAAAAACTTGGAAAACTCTAGCCAGCCTTCTGTACAATATCCATTTGTCCTCAGCCCAGAAAGCAGCTTACCTGGAGAGGAGCCAGCAGGGCCACGTCAGAGGAGGCTGCCACAGTGGCAGACTGACAGATGCCTACTCTTACCTGCCTGGAGCAGCCCAGCGTCTGCGTGTCTCCCTGTCCCCTGTATTTGTCTTACCTTAACAGGCACGTTCTCTTTCTGTGTGGCAGTGTGTTTTTGATCTCTTACTCTCTGTCTCTGGCCTTTCTACATTTACATCTATTTACATATACTATCCTGGATGCTTCTGCAAAAGCAAGTAAGAGTCGTCTTCTAGTGACTGCACGAAGGATTCTGATACAATGTTGGCAATCCATAAGGCCTAATAGTTTAGCTATTTTAAAAATTAATGGTGACTTCTTCAGCTGGTTTCTAGCCAAATCTTTCTGGTTAATTGGTTAGATAGATGCTGGACTTTGAATTATTATATGTAACTATTGGTGGGAAAGAAAGAATTAGCACTGCTACCATGCCTGGCATTTTCTGGTGTCTAAGAGTAGAGAAGGAATCCTAGTCCTTTTATTTGTTCCTGGAAGAGCAGAGGCAGCAAGTGCCTGTGCTCTTCATGAGACCCATATCCAAGATGCCAAGTGAGATTTCTTCTTCTTTGTCTGGAGTGTCCATGAGGATGCTCATTGCATTCCTCCACCTGACTCCATGTCAGATGAGTGGGATGCTTGATTTTGCAGATTAGGGTTGTGGAAGGCACAGACAAGGTTTTCTTAACTAGAGAAGTAATAGATAAATAGATGCTTCCACTGCATTCAGGGGAGAGAATAGATATGTGTGTAATGAGGGGGGAAAATAGTTGGATGAAGTAACTTACCAGAACAGTTATATTTTTAAGGTATCTTTAGTCTGAGGAGACCCAAAAGCTTTTCAGCCTGGTACTGAAATGAAACTTTTTGGATCAAAAGTTGTATTAGTAGCACCATGAAATTCAGTGTTTTTTTAGAAGAAAAGCAAAGAGTAACATCTCCAGTTGAAACTGCAGGGGGAATTTTAGGTATGCAGCATGTAATTACCAGAACTGGAATTTGGCCAGTTCACTGTGATTAATTTAACACCCGTATTCTTGTTAAAATTGCCATGGATTTTTTAATGATCAAAACTAGTTAGGAATGGGCTTTGGCTTTCTGTTTCACCTACCATCAGTAAATGCAAAATACCAAGAAAGTCATCTATGTTATTGGATTTGTATTCCACCAGCCACTGCTGTGGAATTGTCTTACAAACAATTCAAATATTTCAACCAGAATTTTGTTTTGTAAAATCAAAATATTTTTATTTTATATTTATATAATTAATAATTAATTTATATATTTATATAATTAATTTACTTATTTTATGGAAGCAGCATTGTTGTAAGCATTATATTATGGTGATGCTGCTTCTGTGAAAAGCTTGTGGGTTTGTAGTTGCCATTGCCCCATACTAATAGGAAATTTAGTTGTAATGACATGTATGAGTTGTGTTTCTGAACAGCTATATGTTTTACATAAGATGTATTTCTGAGTCACCTTATTCTCCTCCCCAAAAAATACTCCCCAAATCTCAGCATTGATACTGCCTTTTTATCTATAACTTATTGATAATATTGATGACAATGGGCGTTATTTAAGGTTTCTTCACAATTGGCATCAGTCAAAATGAGTGCCTTCAGATTAATGCTATAGAAGCAGAAGACTGATGAAACCTGCTGAAATGGAGTTTTCTCCTCCCAGAGCAATTGAATTCCACTTTCCCAAGCAGACTGATCCCTTCTCGGATTACTGGCACTTGAAATCCCACAGCTAAGTTCTATGGAACCAAAACTCTGACCCAGAAAGCAACATTTGGATTTGAACTGGATACTACAGATCAGAGGTTTATTTAAGAGATACAGCCATTAATCACCTGCACCACATACTTTTGTAGTGTCTGTTCTGGAGAAATAGGCATCTGGAGAAATACTCTGAAGCATGTTTTATAATTTAGAAGAGAAAGTGGAAGATAGCTTTTTCCTCCTTAATATTCCAATGAGAATTGGTAGCTTAACCAGAGATGTAGTACAAAAGCATTTATGG
>VZSR01000245.1:4625269-4630269 GCA_013398615.1 Brachypodius melanocephalos
CATTATTGAAATTTTGTGGGAAAAACAGGTCAGTTTCTTAATACCCCAGGGCCCAGACTATGATGAGCATCAGTGAAATCATTGGTGATTTGGCAAGTGATTTCATTGAAAGCGAAAAATCAAATTGGTTTTTTGATGTCTCATGCCATATTGTGTGGCGTCTGGGTTTTTTTCTTGTATTTTGCATACACAGTAAAAATTGAAGAAGGGTGTGCATTTGCAATTTACTGTGTGTAAAAGAGAAGAGGGAAGAAGAGATCACCACTGAAAAAAACCTGAGCCTAAATATACAGTGACACCTTTCTTAAGGGTTGTCGTAGACCAGGTTGAAAATGCTGTGCTTACTAGCAGAGCAGCGTAATGGAGGTACACTCTACAGATGGAGCTTCTAATCAGATTAGCAGTGGAGCAGTTTGAAAAGTGCTTTGGAATAAAAGGCATTATATAAATGCAAGCCATTATCACTATGGGGTATATTTTTCTCCTGATGTGTGTGCATAATTCCCTCTAGAGTTAATGGGAGATGCATGCATGCATTGAAGGGAGACTATACCTGGCAGTGTGCTTCTTTTCCACTAAAATAAGTAGGAAGATAAAATTTGTTGAAGGGCAGAAAATGCTAGATTGGTTGAATAAGGTGTTCATTGAATACCGGTCAAACTGGTCTCCTGAAAGCTTTGCCACTGTATATTGAAAGCTGTACACTGTATCACAAAGAGATAAAGAGGTGATGGCAGTTCAAGTGATTCAACTGGTGGAAGAAATTATGGGAAATTGGCATATTAAGGGCCCTATTAGCAACTGTTCGATTTTTCTGGATTTTTTAAACATCCCAAATTCAAGGTGTCAGGAATATACATTTTGTAATAAGCATTCATTCTAAGAATGAAGTTAGTGTTATCCAACTGAAAAGTGTGGTGTCCTACCCAGTCCTGAATCCTCCTTCTAATATTCATGCAAAATCCAGGAAACAGAGATGGCTGGCAGCTCTCAGATTTTCAATGTATTTTGGAGCTTTCTTGTGGTGATTCAGTGATCTCAGGTTGTTACTCAGCTAGACAGTAAATGGGATGATCTGAACCACCCTGCAAAGCTAAATAACCCCACAATCAAACCCATGGCAGAAAATACTTACAGGAAAACTTACTATATCTGCTTAAGATGCCAAATACTCGCTTGATTTATAGTTGGTTTTATATGACTGGAAGCAACTACATGCTCCCTTCTCTCCCACTGTCATTCTTTTAGTGCAAATCTGTGCCCATGCACTGGGTTTTGAGTTGGGCTCTGGCTTGGACAGTGAAGTTACCGGTTCTGCCTTCTCACCCCAGCAGCTGTCACCATTGTCACAAGCCCCATTAGAATCACAGTTTAGAGCAGGATTCTGCAACACAAAGTCCTACTCTGAGTCAGCACCATTACAAGGCCTGCAACAGCTGGAATAATACCTCAGTGAGCAATTTCAGCCTTTTAGAATAGCTGTACAATTGCCATTTGCTTATAAGTAACACTACTTCTAAATAGAACATAGTATTTCTATAAACCCTATTAGTAAAATGACCAAATTATACAGAAACCAAAAAGTATATTGTCAAGAATGCTGGGCAGATTTAATGTCACAGGGCAGGGGGGCCAAGAAAACTGAGCAGCTCCAAGGTAAAAAATGCAGACTATAATGGCATTTGAAATAACACACATTTATTTTTATTCATTAAGTGTTTTTCTGGCTAACTCATTAGAAACCTCACTTCATCTACTATCCATTTTTGTCAATGTAGACCCTAAAAAAAGTGATCTATACAGATCCCCCAACATGTGTTTACCATATACCATGCATGATTGCAACCACTCACAACAAGCTAAATGGGGGAAACTATTTCACTGGAGTAAGTGAAGTCAAACTAGGCTAAATAAGGTAGTTTAAAAAAAAATCCAAATCAGATTCTTTGTTTACAGAATAACTTATTAGTGTCTGTATGTAAAGGTTTTGTCAGGTGTTTCATTATAAATCCTCATTTTGGAAAGTTTAAAACTCCAGGGTAGCATTGTTTTAAATTACAGGAGCATAGATTTTACATAACTATGATGCTGTTTTCAAAAAAATCCTATCCCTAAAAAATATCTTTATTTGCTTAAATGAAATTTGGCATGCAAGCAAGCCATAATGAAAAACAATTGGGTTTTTTTAGCGGGAGGGGGGCAATAAATATATTTTTTAATACAGAAAAGTTATTTCATTTTTTAAACTGTTTACATATGCTTGGCAAACTAAACAGCCAGCATACTTAAAAAGCAGTCTTAGCAGAGAGCATGCCCAGTACCTGAATATGGTCTAAAACCTAAACAATGGAATGAATAATCATAAGGCAAGCTGGTTCCCTCCTCTCTGAATTTTAGCCCATGAAAAACCAATCTGCTCCTCTTAGCAGCCATGGAGAATGTTTCCAATTGAGACTGGCTTTGCAGAAGTCACCTTGGCTCAGCCCCTTGGAGGGTCCGTTTTGTGTCACCCACCAGAGCTGCCACCTGCAGACCATGGTAGTCCTTTCCCATCTTGGCTGCCAAAACACGCAAGAAGCATGTTCAGAGCTCAGGCAGATCTAAGCTGTGCATGGCAGACTGCTCTCTTGGGGGAAGGTAACGTGTGGCTGCTGCTGTCTAACCCCAAACTGATCCCAGACAAATTTGGTTTGGGACATTATTATTTAGGAGCCAGATAATTGCATTTAAACTTTCAGGACTCCCTTTCCATGGCCATGGGATGTCAAATGTAAACCTGTAGCTTTGTCATGATTTAATCCAGTTTTGCTCTTCTCAACCATTTAATATTCCTGTAACATTCACTCAGTGAATACTTCATTCAATCACTGTCATAGGAAGATGTTCATTACAAATTTTTGGCTAATCTACTGAAATTCTAATTCTAGTTTTAAAAAATACGAGCAGATATGAGTAGCTGGAATAGTTTTTACAAGTTTTTGTAGGCAAAAGCATACAGTGGTACATAGGTACTATCATCCCAAACCTCAGCATCCCAGCCATGTACCCTTTATCCATGCATTGCACCTATTTCAGCTTGCCAAAAACATCAAGAGAAAAGGTGGCCCATAAACTTTCAGGTGCAATTGTGCCCATTGTGTGACTTTCACTGTTTCATTAATCCCATCCAAATTGTTCCTCACCACTTTCTTGCTTTGTGTTATTAAGAAACTCTGCCTAGAAGGTTGTGCATGATGGCCTGTGCAGTGCACTGCAGTAACACTGGCTGGTTTGTAACATTATTGAATGATTAAATTAGTTTAAATACAAAGAGTTCAAATCAGTTGTTGACTTCAGGGAACTGACAGATGCAAGGGCATTATCTGAGTAACTGTTTGTTGCACAATAATGGTTTAACTTTAGATGTAAAACTTTCAGACCCAAACCGAGCTCTGTTAGCAATACAGATTTTGTCTAACATACATAATGAAACCAGCAAATTAGGTCCCATGGCCATAAAGCTCGCAGAGGGAAAGCAAACAGCATGAATCAAAAAGCTCTAGAAGGCAATAAACTATTGGTAACTTATAAAACTTAAAAGTTAAGGCCAAAAAATCAAAGTGTCAAACAAGTTTAGCTATTAAAATCCGTGTAAATTTAGAAGAAAAAGCTGAATTCAAAACAAAACATGGAAGTGTAAGACTCCTAACTTAAAGATCCAGGTCAATATAAGCTATATCAGAAACACAATCATCAAAAAGAGGTAAAATCTTTTTTTTAATTCTTTCCCACTTTATCCTCCACTTGTGCAATTTGTCAAGGCAATACAGCATGTACAGCATTGACACCTCCCATGCTGTGTGTGGCCCTCTGCAATTTTGAACCATAATGCTAGCCTTCACTTTTAATTTCTTGACCCTGTCTAGTTTATACCTTAGCCTGCAGGTATAAAAAAACCCTGCAGGTTTTTTATTTTGCCTTTTGTTAAAAATACCAAACTAAAATCTTTAAAAATCTCAGTTTTAAAATCCCCCAAATACCAGTTATTGACCTGATCATATAAGTTAAGCTTTAAACACACATATTGACCTAATTAAGTTAAAACCTATTTAGGGAGTTTTAAAATATATTTTACTGCATCATGGTCTATAAGAACCTCATCATATCCATTCACATTTAGTTTGTTAAGTACACGTTTGTGCATTTTTAAGCAGCCACTGTAGGGCTCCTTTGCCATGAATGTGGCTGTGCCATTGACAAAGTTGATTTGTGAAGTTTCCAATCTAACATACCACTAGAACTGAGTATTCTGCATGCTTAATAACCTTTTTCCTAATGATTTAAATCACCATGAAACTTAACGCAGTAAAGAACAAGAAGAGATAAAATAATCAAAAATGTATGTATGTCATTGAGCTTATCTTTCAGTCCTGTGTTATTGAATGCTTTCAAAAAGCAACTACCTAAAGTATCCACGCCCATTTAATAGACTGAGATCCTGAAAATAATTTTTATTTGTAGTTGTATAAAGTGAAGTGGGGGAGAGGGAGGGAACACAGCACCCTAGAAGCAACTAAAAGGATTTTGGTTTTGTCAGTTTGTAAAAAAGTTTTACTCTTAGGCCAAAAGGTGCTGAGTTTCAGCATGGAATTCATTTTTTCGACTGCCTTATAAAGCCCCTGAAAACAGGGGTTTCAAGCAAGAATGCTGACACAGCCTTAAACACAGCATCAAAAAAGGAGAGAAAAGGGTGCTGTAATGCATATAACTTGTTTTCTTTCATTATTGCTTCCAAAGAAGCAGCTTGTTGCCTACCCTTAGGCATCAGACAATGTTTAAGGCATGTCTCATCACAGTCTTTCTACCAGGTGTGTGGAAAAGGCCTCATGGAAACCCTCTTCTGAAATTAAACTGGTAGCTGAGGTAGAAGACACTGAAATATTTCCTCAATTTTTAATGGGATTTTTAATCTGAGACATACAGTCAAACATGGTTTGGAGGAAACAGGCTCATAGCTTATG
>VZSR01000245.1:4632769-4657295 GCA_013398615.1 Brachypodius melanocephalos
GTGGGCTGTGCCTACATCTGAACCACAGCTGTAGACAGACTCTTAAGAAAACCCCCTGAACTTACCAGTGGTGCCACCATCTTTACCTCTTCCACTTAAGTAGTTACCAATATTTCTCAGAAGCCTGTGGCCAAGAGACAGAAAGAACCACAAAGGTTTTTCTAAACTGCAAACTGTTAATAAATATTAGGTGATGATAAAAGTTGTCTGTGAAACTGAAAGGCAGCAATGAAACTTTGCAAAAGAAATGTTTTTTTCCAGTGCCTAAATGATTTGTGGACCTCATTGTAACAAGGTAACATAGCTGAAGACTGTAATGGGTTTCAAAAAGAATTTAGACATGAGTACAGGGCAGTGAGAATATGCACAGTTAAACCAAATAACATTACTAGAAGTTAAGAGAAACTTCCTGTTTCAGAAGGCCTTCCATTGCTGCTTTAGGGCATTTGGCAACTTCCTGTGGGTTAACTGGTACCAGCCCATAGTGGAGGGGACTTCTGGGCCAGCTGGAGCCTGCTTTTTCTGATGTTACCATTCCTTTGTCCTTGTTTCATTAGTTGGCTCCTTCCCAAAATACAGCTCAGAAATGCAAATCTGTCACTGCATGGTGTGGCCATTATTGTATGAAATGGTCTGTCACTGAGGCAGGACCAGATAATTTAAACAGGGACATATTTTCTCAGCCATTCTTATTGCAGCAGTTGAATTTTCACCTAACTTGTAAGGCTGCTTGCTTCAGCAGCTTTTTCCTGTCCCATGTAGCCAGTACATGTGGTAGCTACTCTCTCTTCCCTCCCCAGTTAAAGGCTTGACTTTATTCACATCTTAGTGGAACCTGTTCTATTTTTGTGCAGTTACAATTACATTTCCAGCAGACCCAGGCAGGGTGGTAGTAACTCAGCTTAGAACAAAACTTTTGATTATTTTCTACTAAGCTATTGTGCATGATGGCAAAGATACTTTGTGCAGTATACTAAACAGTTTGTGCATTTATGATCCCAACATTTCTTTCTAGTTACTATGCTGTGCCCTGAATGTTATGAGGTCAGCTTCACATCAAATGTGGCCAAAGTCTTTGAACTTAAGTATCTATATAGGGTCATGGATATAAGTAATCTGTTTGTAATGTGAACAACTTTGAAAGCAATCCACTTACTGTTTCATGATTTTGGTGGACTATTCAGATTTTCTGGATATGCTCTGAGTCATGCAATGCCCTGTTGAGTACATTTGCTATGAAATTCAGTACAGGATGTTTGCTATTAAGAATATCAATGTGGTATGGATGATATTGTTGACAATATCCACATACTACACAAGGGCCTCTGAGTAATGGGGATAAATGCCAGTGGTAAAACAAAGCTTGTGTGAGTACTTATGCTAGCAAAAGAGTGAGTGTAAATTGTTGCTTTGGTATGGATATTAATGGTTTTGCCAGGGAGTGTGGACAGGGATAGGTGCAGGCTGATGGAAGTGGGGGCCATGCAGCCCTGGGGCTGCAGCAGGTGATGAGTGCATGTACCACCCCAGTGTTCAGGGGGCTTAAAAACCCACAGATACTGAAACATCCATGTGCTGCCAACATTCAGTTCTGCTGAATCCCGTTTTAAATTTCAGTGGGGATTCAATGCCAGACCGTCCCTGGTACTGGGTTACTTCAATTTTGAACAATGTATCTTCTTTCAGTTTCTGCTTATACTTCACCTGCTGCTTAGTGTGATGCCTTATGTAAGTGAACTTTTGTTAACATGTGGCCCAGGCTCTATTCCTAATACACTTTTCCCATTGAATGAACAAGCTGTTAATTTTCTTCCTTAAGCCCCCTAGCATGTGTTGTTCAAACAACTGAGCACAGAATTGTCATATCAGATTCTTTGAGACTGCAGCACGGTGAAGAAACAGCTAAACTTCAGCCTTCTGCTACTCTTTCCCTTCCATAGAAACTTCTATAAGGAAAATAGAACAATTAAGTCACTTTTAAGTCATTACCAGTTTTATCTCCTTAGGGGAGCATTAATTTTTTATTTTCATTTTCTGCATTTTTCTCTCCCAGATTCAATGATTTTGTATAGTTTGATAAGGTAGAGCTCTTTGCTTTTAAAATATGTGGATGTGAGTCCATTTTTACTGTTTGCTTTGTGCTAGTACCAGTACATTAGCCTCTGTGGATTTTGTTAATCCAGATTTACTTGTGTGAGAGTTGACTCTGACCCAGAATGTGCCTCATGCAGTGCATTTTAAGGAATGGGAATGTGCTTTCATGAATTCTAGCTGAAACTGAAATAGATGTTGAAGCTATAAAGGCAATATGTGAATCCTCTAATAAAAACCCATAATTACATTGACTAGAATTCAGGGAAATAGCTGAACTATATTCAGCAGGAACCTAACATTTGGCAAATTTCTGGGTGGCATAAATCTGTATATTTAGTGAATGTTTTCAGCTTATTGTCTTCTTTGTATTTATATTATGGAATTGATCTGATGACTCACAGACACAGGATTTTGGTGAATTGCTCAAAGTTACGAGTTGGAACGGTCTTTCCCAAATTCACACATTATTCTGACCAGATTACTTCTCTGTTTTCTCTTATTTTCAAGGCCTGTGGACTTTGATGAAGGTCGAAACAAAGGCAAAGAGCAGTCAAATGCAATTTGAGGCATTTTATTAGAATAGGTTATAAAATAGTGGGCAGATGAACCAACAGTTTTCCAAAGCATTGGAGAAGAGTTTAAGAGCATGACAGAGTTTTGCTGTTGAAAAATTGCTGATGAAGAGTGTAAATTTTGCTGAAGAAGACCTACTTGTTCATTCCTGGGCTCAAAAATATGATGACTATGGAGAGAAATCCAGTTCCTTATATAGCCCGTGTTTGAGAAGCATGTGAAGAGGATAAGGAACATTTGATCATAGGTTGTAAGCATCTATCATTTGGAAAGGAATTTTGTGAAGAAGCTCTAAAAAAGAAGCAAAACAAAGTGTGAGACTCAAGAAAGTTTAAAGTTTTTAATGGTCAAGATAACAACATTGCAACAGGTTAACAGCTCTTGTGTTTGGTTCCCACTCAGTAGTAAGTATTCATTAACTGTAGAGGTTTTTCTAAAAGTTGTGGGCTATTTCTGGCAAAGGAGGTCTTAAAAGATGACCGCTGAGTCCCTGGCACACAGTGCTCTGGCACTGGCAGCACTGTATGAAATGCAAGTAGCTGTGGATGCACAGATGCTGAAGATTAAGTGCCCCTGTCCCAGTTCTGCCACTGGTTGTGCTGGCAAAAAGAGCAGGTTCCTCATGAAAGGAATCTTATATGTTCTTATATTTGCTTTTCTAGCAAACTATACTGTTCCTAGGTACTAGCAGTCCTTTTGTTATGCTTTCCCTGCTCTGGTTGGATAATACTTTCTCTTTTAAATGGACATTTGGTGAAAAATTTATGGAACAAAGTGACTTCTGTCTGATGCTTAAAGAAAGCTGAAGGAAGACTATTATACTGATATTTTATTACACTATTTATCTAATATGGAAGTGCAAGAAAAAATAGCTTTTGTTTCAGTTTTTCATAGCTTTTACACCAATATGTTGATTTCACAGAACCGGCTAATCAATTAAATTAAGTTTTCTGATCTTACTCATTTTTAATAGCTCCATTATTCACTGTATCAAAAAATCAAGAGGATGATAAGATAATAATTTTCTCTTGGAACTGTGGAAGTTTCTGAATTAATTTAAAAGATACTGAATCAAGAAACACATTGGTATGATTGAGGAGCTGAAGCTGAATCTTTATTATTCAAGCTTGTTAAACCCAGTTCAGTGGGACAAATGAATTACAGCTATAACTGGAACCAAAAGGATCAACAGTTTGTGCATAAGTGATCGGTTTCTCTGGACATAGACACTGCACATACCTTCCTACATTGAAATCAAGATTCCAACTAGATTAATAAACTAAATAAGTAAAGAACAGGACAATTGATTAGGTTAAGGAAATGCAAACCTTTTCATTAAGGTAATTTTTTTAGCTATGTGAAAGTTAACAAAACACAATGATCACAACGACTCTTCCTTTTTTCCATAGAAATCCACATAAGCTTTAATCAGTATTAAATACTTGGCATGTTTTTTACATGTTATTTAAATTAACTCACTGCAAAAAAGTTAAGTATATTATGTTGTAATACTAAACTCCTTTGGGAGGAGATTTTTTTTTCCTCTTGTGAAGTAAAATTTTGATTTGTTGTCTCATAACTTATCAAAATAAGTTCAGTGTTATACATTGAAAAAGGTTAATTCTATTTTAGGCTCTATGTGCATGATGATGTAACTATTTAATGCTGAGAAAGGTTCACTTTTCTCCTGTCATGCAGCTCCTGCAAACTTACACCAATGATTACTAGAATTTTAATTGCAATGATACAGGTAGCTGGAGATTATTATGTCCTGCATCTGTAGCAATTACATAGAATGCCACAACAGTGATCATTTAAGAATTCCTGACATTATCTATGTGGCTTGGTAAAAAAAAAAAAAAAAAAGATGAGAGTGTTACGGTTTCATCCTGAGAAAACTCCCAAACTAACAAAAACCCAAACCAAACACAATCCAAAAGAATTCTTTCAGAATTCTGTAAAAGCTCTTGATGGTGTGAATGGTTGTGATCCAAGCTACAGAGAGAGAAATTTCTCTACTGATTAAACTGTTGATTACAAATATAAACTAGAACATCCCAGCTGTACTCTTGGGAACCACCAACTGTGGACTGAAAATGTTCCTCTTAGGCAGTGCTGAAAAGAGGATGCACTTTGTCTTAGGATGACTCCAGGACAGACATTTATTTTCTCATTCTCCTCTTAGAAGTCCTTCTCATGTCCTATCACTCATTGCCATGTCTGTGTACTCCTTTCAGAGCTAGTGTGTAGCCCTCACCATGACACAAACTGCATGTTTATGTCTTCCCACATTCAGAATCTTCTTGAGAGTAATCTTGTCCCATATGAATCTCTAGCCTGGAAATCTGTCCACAAAACGGGCTGTGGAGTGCTGCACTTGAGCTACACAGCAGCCCAAAGGAGGGCAGTGTGTAAGCCACATTTTCATCAGCTTCATGTGCTTTTCAAACATCTAATGGGCATCTGGAAACCTGATCTAACCAGAGGTAAATTGTTCACAAATTATCACAGGAAAAGCTCCAGAGAAAATTCTCCAGGAGGAGATGACACCAGAAAGGTTAAAGCTGTCCTGTGTCTCATTAGGTACCTTTTACCTGAGCTTAGCTGAGAACACCAAGAGACTGCTTATGAGGAACACTGGCACAATCGTGCATTACTTAACACAGGGTGTGTCTGCTTCCTGTCATGTTTTAGCTCATAAATACTTAATCTATTGATACACTCTGCTGAATATAGCCAGGGATGAATAAAAGGACTATACAATTGCATGGTGCCCAGTGGAATCTATAACATCTTCATGTTAAGGAGTGTGTATACCTCGTTGTCTTCCTATAAATGACAAATGCTTCCTGCCTTTTTTCCTCATCTCAACTGTGCTTTAGCTATGTCAATATTGAAATGTTTGCTCAGCAGAGAGATTATTATTCCAGTTTGGAATTTTTATGAGACCCGGGCCCACGACTGACCTTCCTTACATGAATTCTGGCACTGCCTCACCATGAACACTTCCTAATTGCTGATTACAGCTTATCATTACAAGAAGACACTTATAACCAGGGAATTGAACCAGTATGTTTGAATCTGTTCTGGGTCAGATCCAGCTGTGATTGAAGCTGTTTTAGCTGAGCTCTGATTCCAAGCCAGTAACAGTTTATTGTTCAGTTCACAGAGTCCCTTACACCAATGGGACTTCATCTCCTCCCCTTTCCATGGGCATAATTGTAAATCTTGGGCCTGTGCTGGGTGTTTTAACATCTTTAAAATGTTTAATTAACATGTATAATGTATGGGGGTATGGGGGATCATGTTGCTGGTGAGAAAAAAAGTGTGGCCAGGAATACAGGTGGGCCAAGGATTAGCCAGAAATTTGGGAATGCTGGAAGGGTCAGCTCACTGGCGGGTAAAATCTCCTTTCTCTCCCTTGCACAAACTCAAATCCATCACACATATATATCTTCTTGCCACTACATTCCATAGTAGTGGAATTACTGGAGGAAATTAAGGCTAGTGAACAACAGTCAAATGAAAAACAGCAATCGCAAGAAGCAGTTTACCTCAATCTCACCTTAGCAGGTAGAACTTGAGGGTAGTTGATTCCATGGAAGAAAGTTTATGACCATCTGTTGGTGTTTAATGTGACAGGGGAGCGAGAACAGCCATGGGGCAGGATGGTGGTTTTCAAAGGATTCTTAAAGTCAAGCTGTCCTCTTGTTGCACAGAATGTGCATGGGGATGTTGCTTTTCAGCTGAACTGGTGTTTCAAGCTGGAAGGGTCTTTGTTTTGCTTCAGTTTCAGTTTGAGGTCTGGGATCAGCAAAATTTCCAAAATAACGATGTAAGTTTACTTCCAGCTTTGGGAAACATTTTGAAACAGTTCATGGTTCAGGCTTAGTTTGACTTCTTTTCATAATAGAAGAATGAGAAATAGGACTTTTCTTATTCAATCACTGACATTGATTTTAAATGAGAAACTGCAGAAATATGTCAGATGTGCTCTACTCTACAATAAGTTTTTATTTGCAGTTAATAAAATCAACATCACAGATGGCTTAATCATAGTAGAAGCCCCTGACTTTGGTATCAGTGCTCTGAGCAGGCATTCACATGATTCTTGGTACAAAAGCAAAGGCTCTGTGTCCTTTAGCTGCACTCTTGTGTCAGCCCAATTTCTGCTGGAGCAGCTGTGTTGTGAGGCATTCAGTCACACACAAGAGTCGGGGTGTGGCGTGCTGCTGTCCCTACATGCAGATCCTGTTTGCAGGTCCAGTGACTCTGTGTGGTGTGCAGGGCTTGGCCTATGCTCAGGTTGTTTCAGCTCATCTGACTGCCTTTTGTCTCCCTGCTAACAGTGCAGGGGCTTGCTCGAGATCATGTGAGCATTGTCCTAACCCTGGAACCAATTCAAGCAGTTTGTGGTTCTGCTTTGGGTTTGATAGTCAAGCAAACGACTGTAGAAGAGAGCCTGGGAAGTGCATGTGGCCCTGAGTGACAGTCCTGGTAGGATGGGCTGTGAGTACATCAGAGAAAGGCCACTGAGCACATGGATCAAACAGGAGCTGTTGGGGGTCACCAGGGCTCCTGCAGAGGGAAATGCTGCCACACTGCCCTGCCCTACCAACACCACCATGTACACAAAGAGCCACTGGAAATACAAATCTCCACTTCAAAAAGCCTTTAGTAGTTTTCCTCAACAAACAGATACATCTGGACTGATTCCAGAAAAACATGTTCTTTTGCAGATTGAAATCTGGTAAAATGATAGTAACCATGACTTTCCAGGATGGGGAAGAGTTGGTGGTGTCATCTCCCAGGCTTTGGAGAGGAGAAGGAGGGGGTGAAGAATAATCAGGGTGGGAGGGAAATTAACAAAATTTGCAAAACCATCAAGGCAGATGTTGAGCTGGACTCCTATTCACCAACTCTTACAATGCTACAACTAGAAGCACAGATAAAAAGACAGAAGGATCATTTTACAACAAGAGGTAAATCCTTGTAAGACAAGCAGTGAACTTCTGGACCTTGCTACTGTAGGTGGATGATAGTTGCTAGAGTGCTGCTATCTCCTTGCTAAAGTCAGAGGTGGCATACTATCTAGAGCAGAGACACTGGCAGAAATAAAATCTTATATTTTAAATTTCTATGAGGACGTGACAATTAGCTGGTAAACACAGTTTACTCTATAGAGAAATATATACATTTATATGTATGTATGTATGTACACACACACACACACACACATATGTATATATTTCACTCTCCCTCTTCTGTTAGGGAATTCCCCTGCCCTACCACATAGATATACCAACTCTATAATTGCATCCCCTTCTCAATCTCCTCAAATCAAACACAGGCTATCTTCTGACTAATGAAATCTTGAGATTTGTGTCTGCTAGCAGCAGAAGGCTTCTTGACATTTCACTGGGTTTTTGTTTTATATGGCATTGAGGTTTTAAGCTGTGGAGTGTTTCTGGCAAGTCATGGAATGGTTTGATAGTGTCAGCAATCTGGCAAATCTGCACCTTCTCAATTTGGAGTCACATCTAGTAATTTCTCTCTGGGAGAATATTTCCAGATACATTGTGAGGGGAAAATGATCAGATGTTGTCTATTTTGGTTGCTTCCATGGGAGCAGTAAGAAAGCAAGGAATGATGCATATCATCTTCCCTGGTAGAATTTTAAACTATATTTCAAGGTGTGGGAAGAGCAGGGGAGTGCTTTCTGTGAGCTGTTACTGTGAACAGGACAAGTGTCCTTCATGATTGATCAGCCATCAGCTGGAAGGTTTTGAATCCCTTATTAACAAATGTTACTGGTAAATGATGATTCCAAGGAAAGCAGGATGCTTACCACCTCGTGGTGGCATCATTTACTGGTACACAAGTAACTGTGTCTTTGCTTATGCAGAATACTTCACTTTTTGCTGCAGAGCTTTGTGGTATTGATGTGCTCTTTAACCCCAGTTGCTTCTGGTCACGATAGTAACTTCTCCCAGTTTTCATCCCTCCTGTGCTGAGCTAAGAGCTGTCTGAATGGTGCTCACCTGCCCCAAGCAGTCCTGCATGCTGTCACTGCCTGGTCAGGCTCCTCACTGTGCTCTGCCCAGCATGGTAGCACGGGCCAGTCTGAACACTTTCCACCCACACAGCTCTGGCTTCATAGCTGGGTCTGGTTGGGATTGAAGCTCTTTGGTTTAATTAGAAAGTTGTGTCTATTTTGAGACCTTCTTCATTGACTTAGCAATAGCCCTTGTACCCTGTCCTACTGTCAGCATAGGTGCCTCCTGGTAAATCTCAGAGTGCATTTTTGGTCACTGGAGAGCATTTAAAATTAATATTTGATAGATTTCATTATGTCATGCTGCTGCTGCTGCTGCTGCTGCTGTAGGTACATTAAGAAGACAGGAAGTGAAACAAGGTGTAGCAAGTCATATAGGATTAGCTGTGTGAGACTTCATGCTATATAGGGAGAAGGTCTACCACAGAAGCTTGTGTCAAGTATGTACATCTTTTCCAATGCACTTTATGCAGTTTTTGTTGCTGAATGCAAAAGAAATGGTCACTGCAGTCATTTTGTTCAGTATTTGTCTCCCTCAAAGCACAAATGGTTTGGAAGGAAAGGGACAGTTGCAGTAAGTTCTTCCAAGTGATGCAGTTGGCTGGTAACCAAGAGACAGCACCATTCCTTGCTGCTTGACTGCCCTGCAATGTCAGCTGGACCATGTGGCTTCACTTCTCTGAGTATAGTTTCTCCTTCTGTAAAATGAGAACCCTGCAAAGCAATTAAACTCAGTGAGTAAGGGACTGATGTAGGAGTTGCATGTTTTATTCTACAGTTAAGGCAATGCAGGCAACTGTTCTGTAAGGCAACCTGTGCATGTAGAAATTATCTGCCTGTCATTCACACCTACTTCACCTCTCACAAAGGTATCAAATATTCTATTAACATCATTTTTAATGATTGTCTACACAGGCAAAGATCTGTGTCACATAATTCTTTCTTTGTCAGAATATAGGTCACTGAGCCAATGAAAAAAAAGAGCAATTTTATCCACTTGAGGGTGGGGGTGTGTCTTTAAAGAACAGCTGGACTGTAATCATATATAGCAAGATCTTGGTGTCTATAATCCTATCCAATAGCCAAAAGGTGGTCTAGAGGAAGATATTGCTTTTTGCATATCTCTTGCACATAACACCACTAAGTTTGCCTTAATCATCTCCTCCAGCAAAAAGATTTAAAGGCAACCTCCTGTCTTAAGATAGCAGGTATGTCAGAATACCCTGACTTTTTTGTCTGCCTTAGTGGTGGGTTGAGAGATGGGTTTCAGCTGACTCCACAAACACCTCGATGTTACTGCTTTTCATCAAAAAAAGAAAAAGAATTGCAGCTTTTGGTACCTGTTGTCCTTGATGCTAGTGCTGGACACAGTGGCCTGTCACGAACAACTGAAAATAAAGATTTCATGCTTTATTTTCTTCAACTTTTTGAGGGGGATAGGTTTCTTGAATGTTAAAGAAAATTAGATCAAGGCTCAAGATTTTTTTTTCCAATGTTTAATTTTACCTCAGCACTTGTGGGACACAAGCTATTTGTGGAGCAGAAATCACAATTCCCAGCCAGCTCTCCCATACTTGTACCAAACCTTCCTATTTGTCAGTGTGAAAAGTTCAATGTTGAATCTTGTTACAGAAGTTTGCAAAAGTGGCTGTGCTTGGGAAAACTTATGTCCTGCAGTTTTCAAGTTTTTCAGGTTTATTCTGACAAGTATAAGCATTTTGTTTACAGCATTCTCCTACTAAATAACACAATAGCTGTTTTAAGAGTTTTGGGGCTTGTGCATTAGTCTGCTTAATACCAGGTTCTGAAGACAGGTTATAATAAGTTGCATTGTGATGCTTTTGCAGTTATGGGCCATATTGAATCTTTTTTGTACTAGTGCATAAAGACCAGAGAAAATCTCCATTCCTATAGCCAAAGAAACACAAAATTTGTTCTCATTAGTTTTCCTACAGAAATAACGTACTGGATACGTAATAGAAAATGAAAGGATGTTTTATGATCTTGTTTCATGTTAAATTACTTGCAAAAATATATTAACATCAGTTACATGACAGGAAAAAATTGCTCCAACTAATTTCAGTGAAACTCTTACTGATCTGCACTGGAGAGGCTGCCTAGACAAACAGACAGCTGTGTGAAAGGCTTTCCACAGGTTCTTCATTCTGCAAGCATTGATCCTCAGTGAGACTGACTGCCCTCAGTGAAGTCTCATGTAAAGAAGTAGAGAGAACAAAAGATTGCTCCACTGTGCATGCAGGTGACAGAAAGAAAAGACCAACTCCAGAAATCCATCCTTTGATGTTCACGGGGAAAATAACTCTTTATTTTCTTATTTTTTAATGTTTATGGTCATGTTTTATGTCCATTGTCAACACTTCCTTCAGGAAAGGAAAATTGAATTGTAAAATGGAATCATTTTATGAGGATAACCCCAGAGGATACACTTTGGAATAGATCCTTTCAAGTAAGTGGGAGTATGCCAACTGAAGATGCTGCCCTACACTAAAACCATATCTGTGCAGCTGGTTGATACACAGGTCATTCATGGTGCCTTCTTTCAGAATTGCTTTCTGATGGACCACCAGGGAAAGCAGTGTCCTCTTTTTGAGAATGCTCTGTCCTCAGAAACAGTGGAAGGTTCATGAAAATTCCAGTGGATGTAACCAAATAGTGCATGCACAATAAAGCAGTGATTGCAGGTACCAAGGAAAATTAGGTTCTCTATAACTCGTGCCATTCTTTGCATAACTAGATAATTCCAACTGTTGTCCTTGACCAAACTGGTTCTGCTGATCATTTGTCTAACTGGCTGCTGACTTACACCCCAGTATTGTCTTTGTTCTAATGGGGGGGGCCATTTCCATAAGCATATCATTTATAAAGTGGTGTGGAATCCTCCAGGATGAAAGATGCTATGCAAATGTCATGCACTGTATTAAATTCAAGACATTGATAACATTTTTTCTGTTTCTTCGACTGTGTGATAAACTGAGGACTGTTTTAGCTTTCTGTTGGATACTCTGAGAGATTCCTTTCTGATTTTGTTTTTTTGGTGGTTTCTTTTTCTCGAAAAGAAGAAGTGTATAGGCACGTAGGAGAAATAAAAGCATAGTCAATGAAGTAATCTAAACAAGAAGAGTGGTTTCTCTGCTTTTTGTTGTTTAGGGTTTATTTTAACTTCAAAAAAGGTTGCCTGGGATTTTAAGTTTGAGGTGGAAGTGTTTGTCAACTTTAATTCTCTGCAGTCCGCCTCCCTTATCCCTAGCTGTGTCATTGCTCTGCAGAACATCAAACATTGGAGGGCAATGGTGACCTGTGTTGTTTTAATCTCAGACTAAATGGTTCTTTTGTTTTGTTTTAAAAATGAGCCCTTAACTTCTGTAAGCTCCATTCTTCTCCAGAGCTTTGCAGAAATAAAATACATCAAGACGAAGAAGGCATGGTATGACAAAAGTGGTGGTTTTATTGAAAGAGAGCTTTGTGGTATTTTGCTTTTGAAATGTGTTTAACGCAGAGTTTAAGGATTGGCAATTTGTTTAAAGAAATGGGTAAAATATTTAAAACCGCCACTTTATTTAAACTATTGTGCCTCCTTCAGTAAACATTCAGTACATGACTGAACCCTGTATGAACTTGTGCTTGTTGCTGGTTAAATAGATTGTGAGCTTAAATGAAAAGGGGCTGCTATTGAGCACAGGACAAAAAAGTTGCATGTGCATTTTTTTTTTTTTAATTTGCCCACACACAAGCTCTTACCCCCCAAAATACTGCATTCACAGGATCTTTTATTAAAACACCATTTTTTTTTTCTAGGCCTCAAAGTACTAAACTGAAAGCAAGCTGTTAACAGAAATGAGTAATTATTGAAGCTCTAACAGGCAGCTTTCATTGAAGTTGATTACAGCAGCCATATAATCACTTTTACGGATGCTGTAATCACAGTAGCAGGGAATGCTTGACTTGGTTCTTATTGTTTTCACTCAGGGTGGAGGTAGGGGGCCTGCAAGAAACCCGTTTTACCACCTCAGTACAATTTCTGCTGTAAAGGAAATCTACACAGCGCTGAATGAGGCAGAGAATCATTCATTCTTTCTTTATTAGCATTTTCCCCTCCCTCACATGAGAGTCTGTTGGAGCCAGGAAATTGCTGTTATTCAATATGCAAGCCAGAGGTTGTAATGACCATTTGTGAGGGTATGACCAACAATTACAGACCTTAATGAATAGGAGTAATCTAGTTGAGACTAAACACTAGTAGCAACTCTGGTGCTGTCTCTGGTTAAATTAAAAGAACAGCAAGGCAAAAGGAAGTTAACAAGAATTAATTAGTTAGATCAAACTGAAAACCTACTCATTAGTGATGTTATAGGCAAAGTAAAAGCCTATCTTCAGTGCAATTAGGTAGACAAATGAATTGTACAACTGACTGATTCACACCTGCTAACAGCTAAGGGCTATAGCTGATATGTATGGGATCCACTTTTTACAGTTCATGCATACTTGCATAGTTTAATGGATCTTGCATTCCTGAATCAGCCTTCATTCCTTCACCTTGTATTCATGTATTTGATCCAAACATTAGTGTTGCTTAAAGATTCTGACGCAATGTGGCTGCAGCTTTTAGAAATGTCCATGGAATTGTAACGTCTCCTTAATCTGCCCTGCCATACACGAGGGATCTCAGTTGGCAGATCTTTCTTGTTAATTTTTTAAGAACTGTTTAAGGATTCTTGTTCTTGACATGTGCTCAATTGTGTTGAAAGTGGACAGATCTGCAGAGAAAGATCATGTCATCAGTTTAAAAGAATAATCCCATGATTCAAGATTTTGACACTTAGGAGAAGAAAACAATGAGGAAACAAAGGAAAAAGTCAAAATCCTTAGAGCTGTGGAGTAGCTATCAGACACCTGCAGGTCTGACTGTCTTCAGATGTTGTATTTGCAGAAAAGTCTTGGGGATTCATGAAAAGCAACCAGAATGGCAGTGATTAGAAGAACACAAGGAGATTTTTTTCCTCTCCTCAGTTGCATTTTCTTTTCCTGCTCATGACATTAGTCCTAGGCTTAGGTACTGCCTATGTAGGAACCGAGGCGCAGAACCAAACTGCAGTATCTGACACATTCTCTACTATTCCAACTGACAATTAATTGGAGATTCAGAGGGCACAGTGGTTAATTTGTACGTCGTGCTTTTCAGGGGGCAAAAAGAAGCCAAGCAGTGTATTCTGATCCCTCTTGCTGTCTGTATTTTTCAGTTCAGAATTTTATTTTGGAATTTTCCACTTTGTTAATATTTCACAAAGACCCACAAGTCTCTAATGCTCTGTGAGGCTGCCACAATTTCAACTCTGTGTTATGAAGAAACTTGTTTACTTCATTGCCATGCACTCGTGTTGTGAACTTAACGATTTTGACTCTGTTTTGATGCAGAGTTTTGGTCTAAAGTGGTTTTATTTGTGATTGAAATAGCTCAAAAAGCAAAGCAGACATAATGGGAAGTGCATCTGAACCTCATTTTTAAAAAACTATTTAATACACCATAGTTTATTTTCTTTTATTTATTTATTTAAACTATCTTACGTAGAAAATTCCCATAAAGTGAAAGCATTTGCACTATAGAATAAATAGCCTCTCTGACTTGGCTAGTTTCAGACTTATTTTCAATTTAGAGGGGGAGGTTTGAATTTAAAGTACATGATTTAAAGATTTTTTTATTAGATTTTAACAAATGACATCTCTTATTTACACACAAGAGACTGACTCCCTAAAAATCTGCTTGGATATGTAAATCTCCCAGCCAGATATACACATAAAATGGATTTTTTGGACTGGAAATCCAAGTAAATGTACCTATTACAACAGAAAGACCCCTCTGAGTCCTCTAAAAGCTTTTTTTGGTGTATGGCTTCAGTGTATGTTTATAGGCTTTTTTTAAACAAATGGAGCCAAATCCAGGTTTAGTATAATTCTTTATATGTATATATACATATTTGTAACCCGAGCTTTCACCTAAAATTAGGAGTTGATGCACTTCCCTTGTGCTAATGGGAGTTGTATGGAACAGGTCACTGTTGCTTTGCCAAAGCTGCTGTTTCCACAGCAGGGGCAAAAGTCACCTCACTAGAAAGAGGCATCTGAAGATGTCTGTGGTGAAATGAAACATTTCCCATCTTTTGGCTCTAAGCTCCAGCTCATGAGGGACTGAGACTTGGTGTAGGACTGGATCTCTGGGAAAATCTCACCTTCCAGCAGCCTTTCCAGGAAGGGCCCAGGGCATTAAAGTAGTGAGGAGTTACAGGAAGCCAGGCACTTCCCTCAGTGCCTTCCCTCCCTGAGTCTCATGGGTCCAGCCAAGACAGGCAAAGGGTTCGTGCAAAACCCTTCTAAAGCTGCATGAGAGCAACATTGAACCCAGTGTGTTTCTTACGTTGGGACAAGGCTGTGATCATTTGAAAGTGGCCAAATGGATTTTTATCAAGTTTTGTTTCTAATAAAGTTATTTCTTTGCTGACAGACAGGTTTTAGCCTTCTGGAAAGAGGGGTTTGTAATAGAAATGTTGACACAACCTCCCTCTAGGGGTGCGGCTGCACTGCTGCAGTGATGGTGTGCGGACAATACAGGAATAGGGCACTGACCCATAACTGACAAGAAGCAAGGCTCCAACTGCATTGTAAAGGTCATTCTCCTATTTGTGAAAATGAAGCGTGTTTTTTTTCTCTGCTCCCTGAGTTTTCGGTTCTCTCTTCCCACCTCCACCCCAAATCCAAACACTTTATATTTTTAATTCACTGGTGTGTTGAAATTTTTAGTATTATTTTAAAAAAACCTTAACCACAGGAACTAAACCTGGCTCTTATGATTACCTGGACTGTATTCAACACAGGACACCCAAAAAACCCACAACCAACCAACCAACCAAGAAGGAAAGTCATTTTTGCAGTTCCTGTAGGGCCACCAAAGTTAGAGTAGTCTCAAGGTTGCTCTAATCTATACCAGACTGCAGTGGTGGTGATGGAGCATGCTGCAAGCCAGATGCAAAGAGCAAATGGCTCCAAATTGCCTTTGTGCCCACCTGATCTCTGTTATCTTCCACAGCATGGCTTAGGCCTGAAGCTATGAAAACTGAGTATAGGAACTTAAAACCATTTGAACTCTCTATGCACAGCACCTCCCAAGAAGAATGACCTTTAGTGATTCCCTCACCTTATAACCTTTTTCTTTCGAATGTTGAGGAAGGAGCACTGCATGCAGGAGAGACCAAATGAGGGGGCTGTGTGCTGCAGTCTGCCTGCATGGCACTATCAAGGTGCCTTCTAGTATCTGAGAACAGTAACCACAATAGTTGATGTCATGAGACTGATTAAAACTAACTGCCCTGCCTGTGAGGTAGAACATTAATTGAAAATGTGCAATTTGTACAATAGGCAGTAGTTAATTATCTGCTTCTTTGAACTGCTTGGTGTTTGGGATGGCTCTGCCTATGGGGACCAGAGGCATGAAACAGAGACACAGGCAGTTTGAATGGGTAGTTGATACCATTTAAATGAGTAGGAACTGCTTTTTTTAAAAAGTATGTTAAATTCTTAACATAATTTTAGATCTCATTTATAGTAATAGAAGTTGAGATGCAATGATCCTACGTAGGGGTTGTTGACACTTACGTTACACAACATGGTCACATTAATTTATGCTAAACATCAGTGTTGCAACCTGTTCCTTGCTCTGTAAACAAATTCTTATTAAGTGATCTAAGGAAAAATCATTTTCAGTTAGTGGCAATGTAGGCACTTAGTGTCAAAGATAAGCATTTCTGACTTAACCCAGTAGAGAGCAGTGGTGTGTATACACACCTAACACATAATGATAATTTTAACATTTAATACATAGAGCCTTGCTTACATCATTTGGGGCCTTGAGGTATTTTATCCTCTCCTGTTTCATTTTGAGTCTAATACATAGTTTGCAACCACAAAAACATACATACCAGTGCATACGAATTTAGTAAAACACTTTATTTATTGAAATTTGTAACTCAATTCTCTATTTTCTTCTACCAATAATAACCACAATTTCTTCTGAGTAAAAGGTAAAACATCCAATAAACTTTGTAATCATTAGATTCCAAGGATAAATGAACAAATATTTGGCTTAAACACTTACTTCCTAATTCTATGATAATTTTTAGTGCAAATCTCTCTAACTATATCTGCCTACACAATGAGTAGTGTTCATCCATTGTTATTGTTGTTAAGATCAGCACATGGTTAATCAATCACAGAAAATTGTTTTAGATCATATGCAAAAGATTATTAATGCCCTATTGTATAAAAGCTTACCTAAGCTGATGTTCTCAAAACTGAAACATTTAATCACATTTGTCATATTTTGAGTTTTTTGCTGAATATACAAGACTGTGTAACACTAATTAAAACAGTGTGCAACAAGGAACACGCTGGGAATATACTGATAAAGAAGACAGATGCACAGAGAGTGACTTCAGTGGAAATTATCTAAGTGACGTTTTGGTAAAGGAAGAAACATCAGTCCAAAGCAGAACCTCTGTATCTAAGATTCTCAAAACATCTTAGTAGTTTGAAATCTGTGTTGGACCCAAAACTGAACAGGAACTACTAATATACATCCAAAACCTCCTGAGATTTTGGCCTATGACAAAAAGTTTCACATGAAACAGCTGGTCTAAGGTGCTCAAATACCACAGTGTGTAAGCATGTGTGAAACTTGATGAGTCTTATGAAAATTCTATTATGAAGGGAATCTTGCAATGGCAATGTATTAGTGCTGTTAGACCTGCTGCTGGGCTCCACTCCTGCTTCACCTTCAAACCCAACCTTACGAGAGGACTGTGCCCTGGCAGCCCTGTTGCTTCAGAGTGTGGTACAGCAGCCACCTCACACAGTCCTCAGTGCCTTTGTAGGTCACACTATTCACTGTCTCTCTTGAGTTGCTCCTTACTGTTCAGTTCCCTGGTACAAAGCCAAGCAGGATTTGTGTTGCCTGTTGGGGAAGGACAATGAGAAAAAAATCCAGAGGTGAGTTTTTGAGCTCCATTGGTTGAGTTGCTGCAAAGGTTTGAGGGTTTGTTGGATCCTTGGATGTTTCTTTATTGGTTTTAATCTACAGCTGGCTTAGTTGGGGAGGCTTGGTTGCTGGTCTCTGCTCGTTGAGGTGCCCATGGTTTTTGGAGGTGTGCCTCTGAGACGCCCATTCATGGAGGGACAGGAGGCTGGGACTTGCAGGGGAGTGCCCCCACCAGAGGCTGTGCAGCATTCCTGGCTTCATGCAGCGCCTGGCACAAGGTTACCAGTGGCAAAGCAGCACCAGTGCTGGGCAGCCAGGCCCTGCCGCTCACCCTGTCCCTGGAGAGCCCTGAAGAGTTGAACTTGCATCTGGCCCCTGCCACACAGGGAGTCTTGGGAGGGAAGTGGAGGAGCAGCTGCTGGTAGGGACAGGAGAATGGGAGAGGCAGCTGTGGAGTAACTCACCAAAACAACCTTCCTTGCTCAGATGGCACGGTGGGCCTCAGCCCAGAGCAGAGCTCTCCCTCTGAAGTGCTGCCAGCCAGCAGCTCAGTCACTCAGCCCTTTGTGCAGCCTGGTTGGGAAATGACATGTGACAGGTCTGGCAAGGGCAGCTCTGCACAGACATGAGGGGAGTTGTGTTCACCATTGCCCTGGCTGCTCAGCTGCTTCTCCCAGGAAGAGGGAATGTTTAATGTAGAGTCATGGTTGCACAGTGGATGATGAAGGAAGGAGAATGAGCAGCCAGAGAGCTGGTGCCTTAAGAGTTCATACAGCAGTGCCATTTTCTGGTCAAATACAACCTGCTGTAGGACCCCTGAATGCAGAGCTACTCAGGAATGAGTAATGCCTTCTATTTGTATGGAAAGAAGAACTGTGCTCAGGAAAACACCAATTCTGGAAAAGTTTAGGCACTTATGCTGACCTCCAGGTGGTTAAAGTAGTGGCTGAAGTACTTGCTGTATAAGCAGGGTAGCAATGAGCAATAGAGGGGAGATTTCATGTTTATGCTTATTATCTGGAGGCTATGCTGGGAATTTGCATGCACCTTTGGTGTTCCTATTTTAATGAGAAGGATAAGTGCAAAAATAACACTACAAATTAGTTAAGTACTGGACAAAATGTTTGAGTGGAGCTTCACAAAACCAGTATATCAAAAAGATGATCGAGCTATAGGTGGTGTAGGGGATGTCCCAGGACAAAAAGCATTTCTGTGTATTACATTGTATAAACAAGTAGAGAAGAGCATAATAGACTGGTGGCTTCACAGACAAAGCAAGGCAGTCTAACTACAAGGCCCATACTTCTACAGAAGAAAGTGATTAACCCCTGGGAGAAGCTGCAGTCTTTTCCAGAGAACGTCCTAGCAAGTAGTACCATTCAAATGCAGTTAGCATTCCATCATGTTCACCTTGATCAGAGGGTCTGGCATCTGCCTCTTTCATTTACCTCTTTAGAATTTCCTGAGCTATTGATGGAAAGCAGTGTGACACAGTGAAAGAGCACTGAAATGTGTTACTAAAAGTTCTTGTGAGTTTAACTAGTCTTAACTCTGCAATTCTGGCAGTTAACAGCTCTGAAGGACTAAAATGGCTTGGTTGCCTGTAAGGTTTCTGGTTAAAGGATTTTTCATTTCCACAATGATTTTTTGGGTTTTTTGCAACTGGCGCTTGCAATTTTATCTGCTTGAAAATAGGAAAATCTTACAGATTATATGGGTGATTGTCTGTGGAAACAAAACCTGCTGTGGAGTTACTACCCTGAAAGATGAAGTTCCTGTTCTTTCTTTTATCAGCGGTTAATATGATTATTAAAATGTTGCATCAAAATTAGAATAAACATTGCCTGGGAAAAGTCATGTAACTTCGGTGTGAGCATGGTTCTCTTTCAGGTTTTGTTATGAGCATTTGACTTTGCAAATATTTTCCAATTCTTTCTACCCCATGGAACTGTCTGTGGGAGGTTTAGTTTGTTTTTTCTTCCCTGTTCTTCTGTTTCAAGTTGACATTTTTGCAACTCTACTCTGGTGCTGTATATTATCTCCACTTCTCACTGCTCTGATATATTTTGCTTGGGATAGACATGCATATTTAATAACTCGGAGAGGGATTCTTTCTAGATGCCATAGAATTGGATTATCATCCCATTAGGCATGAGGCCTCATGTAACCAGGGACACTTAACTTTTGACCTTTGTGAGAAAGATCATTTAATTTAACTGCTCTTTGTATACAGCTGAACCAGGTGAATCTGGGAAATTCTCAACTCAGTTTTATGTTTGTTTAACAAATCAGGAAGGGCTTTTAGCTGGAACAGCTGTGATTTTCATCTCTTTTGATACTATCCTAATACATTCTCAAATCCCTGCCTAAGATTTATGTCCCATATATGGGAAGAATTGCAAGGAAATAGACAGATAGATTAGATAGATTGCACTCAACTCTATGTTATGCCTAGATGTTTATCAAAGCTTTATAATGACCATATAAACCTAGATGATAGCATAGATTTGGCTATGGCTCAATACTTAAATTTAAAATGAAAATGTCATTTGAAACCCAAATGGAAGAACACAAATAGCTGCACTTGAACAGCACATAGCAGGTTTGGGGCAAATGTGGGTGGTATGTGAACATTTCAGACCTCTCTATTTGTGCAGAAAGTGTGCAGTGGGCAATCCCAGCCCACTAAGCCCATGTAGGTACAGGCAGCACAGACCACTCATCAGACATTGTACTTCCCGAAATGTGTCAATGATTGTCCAGTAAAGGCTACTGTAGGTTAACTGACAAATTGCAAAATTTGTTAACATCAGTTATTTAAATTATTTCTGCAAAGCAGGTAAGGACATGGCTAGGGTCATTTGCAAGATATAGATTTCCTTTGGGGATATTGAGAAGAAAGGGAAGAGACAGAGTGACAAGAAAATTTTATTTCTATCATTTTGGTATGTTTATGTTTGTTTGCAGGTTTGCTGGAAGTGCAAAGGGTCTTCTCAGTGTCTTAAACACAAGCTTGTCTTTGGTAAACAAGCTATACTATTGTGGGCAGCAGTGTGGTCCAAAATCCTGTATATTAATATAAACATCTGCATAGGTCTTTGTGGAAGCAGGTACATTTCTTCCTTCAACTGTTTAAAATGCAATAAACGCATCATGTATCTCCATGGAAAATATCACATCCCTGAATTATTTACCTCTATTTCCTAATGAGGAAATTGGGCTTTCTTTTCTAACTACAGGCAGTGGCTTTCTGGTTGCGTGCTGTTTCATCCACTAAAGCATCTAGGTGCGTTCTGTCTGGGATAATTCAGACCTGAACCCTGAGTAAATGACAAATTAATATGGTCTGTTGAATTGGTTTTGCTCTGACAAAATGAACAGGAGCCCCTGTGACAGATAATTATCCCTCCATTCTGCTTCCATCTTAGAAACTTTAAAAAATGTCCTGCAAGAATTTCCAAGAGAGAGCTTCCTTATTCCTGGATATGGGCTTCTTCAATAATGAACTTCCCTGTGGAGTCTAGATACTTATACTTCAAAGTACTCAATTTCAAAGCTGGATCAAGCAGCAGAAAAACACATTTTATAATTGGCTAAAAAAGCAAGACCATCCATCTTTTTTAAATGCATTTAAAAATATTTATTTAAAATATTACAATTTTTTTGTGCGTGTGAATAATCACAATGTGAATTAGTTTATCTCTTTTTCATGGATATTTCACTTCACGGTTACTTCCATTGTTATCCTTTTTCATTCTGGCTTTTGAAAACCCAGCGACAAATGGGCAGAGATTTTACTTTTCATTTAGCCTGTAGCCTCCAGTTCAAGGTATTAGCAAATGTTTTTCAAATGTTTTCAGGTATGGTGAATTTGACTGAAATTAATCCCTAGAGAATAATTTGTCTAATGGACTAAAAGCTGGTGGCAACATATTGTTTTGTTCCTCTGATATGTGAATTTTGTTTAGTTGATTTCCTAAATATTGAAAACTCAAATCCAGAGATTGGGGGAATCATTGGAGTTATTTGCAGTCTTCTGTAATATTATCTTTCATAGAGCCACAGGACATACTATCTTGATAGGTAAGACCATAAAAATATAGAAAAGCAGCTAGAGTTCTAGCTGCTTTATTTTCTCTGATTCTAAACACAAACTAAACTTTATGGCCTTGATGCTATATTTGCGTAACTTCCAGCAAACACATGATATTGCAGGATTGTAGGTGTGTTGGTAGAGAAATACAAATCTAGCTTACAGGGGGCACATGGTGGTCTGTTTGGTACACATCACCTCCCTTCAGTTCTCACCAGGACCACCATGCCTTAATGGCAGAGGAGCTATACAGAAATCTGCCCTCTGTGATGGCAAGGTTATAAACAAATGCAAGAATCTGCCTCATTTTAGCTGTAGATGTATGAAAAATGTTGGCTGTGATTGTTTTGTCCAGACTTACCCTCTGTACATATGCTTATATTGGGTTCACAAATTCCAAATGCAGCATAAACATGATAAAACAACCATTAGCTGCTAGGAGCTGCCAGCATCCTTTATTCAGAATTTCTGGCCATCCAGCCTCAGATGACCCAGCATTATCACATTCTGGAATTAGTAGCATTGGTTTTCTAATTTGCCTGTGCTGGATTTGAGTTTTCACATCATGTAGTTTGCACAATAATACCACTTATAGATCTTTCATTTTTCTACAGAAATTAATTGCCTGTACCACAATGATTTATAGTCAGACTGAACATGATTATTAATTTTCCTGATGATTGTACCAGTGGGTGGCAACAAATCTACTCCTGATAGGACCAGCTTTGAAATGCTGTGAAAACTAAAATGTCCATAAGGTAATAACAACTAATTTTTACCTTAATCAACTAACACTTTAAAAGAATTTAATATAGGGCACTTGTGCCTTGTGGGGAAACTGGTTTGAAACCTACTGTAAGGTGCTGAGTTATTTATGAGAATAATTATACATTTGTTACTTGAGTTTGTACTGGGAAATCAGGCTCTGAAATTAGAACAAAATACCAGTAAAAATGAAGTCAGTGTTGTGTATGTTAGAAACTCCAGCACTGAAGTAAATAGTATTTAACACAGAAAAGAACAGCAGTTATCAGGAAATCTTTAACAGAGAAAGAACAGTGGTTATTAGGGAATATTAAAGATTGACAAACTCAGCTCATATTTTCAGGCTTGTTTCTGCTTAGTGATGCCTTTGAGCTAGAGTAAGATCACTGCAGTGTTTCTCTCAGCTCCCTGATGATGGGGAGGGTGTGCACACAGCTTTTCCTTGGACTGGTATCTTTGTGCATGGTGCGGGCTGCCTTCCCTTTCCACTGTGGTTCTTAGCTTTGCTGAGCTGTCTGTTGGGCAGACCTTTAGCCCATCTCCCTGACAGCTGATTTGTTGATTTGCACTCTGACTTTGGCAAAGTCACTTCATGTTTCTGGGCCTGAGTGTCCTTATCTGGGTAACTTCACTTCTTCCCCTGGTTCAACACTTTGATGGAAGGATAAAACTTACTGCCTGAGAGACAAGTGGTGACAGGATGGATGACAGAGTTGTGAATTTTGCTGGTAGAAATTCATGCATACTGTGCACGTGGACTGTTTTTCTCTTCCAGTTTTGGACAAATAATCTGTGCAAAACAGCATCCATCCTATAGGGGTTTGCAGGGCCTTGCAGTTGGAGCACTGTCTGCACAGAACTTGTATGGTGTTTGAAAATTTACCTGTTGTTCCTCTTACAAAATACAGATGTACAGAGCTTAGTCGAACTTTGGCTTCAGCTTCTTTCTGGGAGAGCTTGAAGAAGAATCCCAGGGCATATATGACACAGTGTGATCAAATGCCAGAAATATTTTGTTCTTTTTTTCTTCCCGTGATTAGTGGCATTATGCAGTTATGCAAATAATCTGTTATTTATATCTAGACACATTATGCAGTTATGCAAATATTCCATAAATAATTAATATTTCCCACAATTATTTGGGGGGAAATATTCCCCCAAAGCATGTAACATCAGCTGTTTAATATGCTGTGTGTATAGTACACACTTCTAGTTGTGTCATACCTCAGGTACCCAGCTCAGTGAGGTTCCCAAACTCCAGTGCTCAGTCCAGTAGCAGCCTTCAGATTCCAGCAGGACCATGGCTGATCATATAGAGTAGGCTGTTGTCATGTTCCAGTTTAGCTCCTCATCTACCTTCTTTCCATCTGCTTTGTTTTGGTGTAAGCAATGTCAGAAGGCACTGCAATCCTGGTGTTGCTGAAGAACACCAGGCAGGTGGTGAGCTCAAAGAGAATTATTTCTACTATCTGCTTCCAAACACCTTGCTGAACTGCAGTTCAGAGCACAGAACAGGACTCTGAGACCTAAACTGCCCATGTAGAGGAGAGACCTGGGTGCTTTCAGAGCACCTAAGTTACAAGCCTAGGTCTTAGAAGGGCGGAAAACATCCGGTATCTTTTTCTTCTGCACTAGGCTTATAGGTATGCCTAGCTGGATTGGGTGACAGGAAGCTCCTGAGTCATCTTCAGTCACATAATGATATTATGAGGACATACAGAGAAGATTTTGAGAGATTTAATTGACTGTATTCTGTCTTAGAAGCTTCTGATGTGGATCATTGGTGATCGAGTATTTGCTTGATTTTAACTGAACCAAAATAATGCTGTCAAAGCCCAAAGGAAATCACAGATTAAAGGATGAAATGTCTATTTCCTGCATGAAATAAATAAGAGGGAGAAGG
>VZSR01000245.1:4657543-4720260 GCA_013398615.1 Brachypodius melanocephalos
GAAGTCCTTGCTGATAATTTTATTTGGTTTTATACTTTTAAAACTGTTTTGAAAATTGTTACACAGTGACAGAAAATCCCACTGTTTCTTTAAAATCCAATATTTCCCTTTAGAAACTGGAATATATAACAAATAACAGAGAGAAAGCAAGTACAGAAGTAGGAAAAGTATAAGAAGTGAAAAGGAAGTAGGGGTGAGATAAAGAGAACACTACACAAAGGAAAAGAAATGGCAGATAGAAAGGAGTCTGTGTGAGAAAGTGAGGGAAAGAAGAAGAATAAGAGAAGCAAAACAAAATAAAGAGCCCAGAATAAAAACATAGGTCATGACAAGTCAGAGAGAAGACTAAAGTAAAGGATGGAAAAAGCATGGTCAGCAAAATAAATGAGCAGGAACCAGTGTTTTTAAACAAGGGAATAATTGTGACTGGAAAACACCTGAAGAATGGAACACAATGCCAAAACAGCAGGGGAGCAAGAAACTGAACAACAAAGAGAGTGGAAAGTGCAATATATATGTGTTTTATGATGCATAAGATTGTGTTTAGATTTAGCATGATTTTGGTGTTCATGAATGTGCCACTTTTTCATGTAGATTAGTATTGCCCAAAGTCCTGTGTTGCCCATATCACACTTTGTCTGTATTGCCTTTAAAAGCAGAACTGATTTCTTGGCTTAGCTAAAGTCAATGAAAGCTTTACCATTTATGGTAAATATATTAATCTATCCAGCAGCCCTCTTCCTCTTATTCCTCTTCCTTCACCCACTCCTTCATATTTGAGTACTGTAGCATAAAGAGTCGGACTCAGACAAGTTTCACATAAAATCCAGCTTCCTAGTGTTCACAAAAGGTTATCTACTCCGACTCTGCCTATCTCCTGCTATCTAATGCAGAGTGGACACTCTGTTTACATTTCTCATATATTTTCCGATCTGCATAAGTCACAGTACAGATTAATAGCCCAACAAAAGTTTGACCTTCCATTCATTTTGTGTTAAGCCCTCTGTCTGAGGGGACACTTTGTATTTAATGGAGCCAAAATTCCTTTCCCATCATTTCTCAGTGAGAAAAGCAGAATCACCATGCAACCCACTTTAGCAGCTGGCTTCCCCTATATCTCATCTATAGGTTAAGAATGAACATGGCATGGACCCCTGAGTTTGGTCCAGATGCCTCATAAAGTTCTATGGGACACATGCAGTTGAGAAAATCTTGACTGATTTCTGAGAGAAATCCACATGCAATTCACTTGTTATGACAAATAAAAATTAAAACAGAAAAATCCTCTGACTTAACTTTGAGTTTTGGGGCGGATTCAAAACTCAAAGTAATGCCACAGAACTGTGAAGGGGAATGAAGTCCATGTGACCAGTAGAATGCAGTATTTATTGCATTTTAATTGCACCCTATCCCAACCACAGCTCTGCCACCAGGAGGAGGAGGAGGTAGAGCTTAGACTTTGTATTCTGCTCTGTTTGGTGCTTTCAAGTTGGTTTCACATGGGGAGGTCAGCACTGCTGAGTGCCCCCATGCAGACAGGGGCCACTGGTCACAGGGCAGGTGAGTCACAGCTTTAAGATTTCCCAACACCCATCCTTTGGGGAAGATGCCCATGGCTGCAGCAGCCTGGCTTTACACCCTGTGAAGGAGGTGCCTTGTTAAACAACTTCCACCACCTCAGGGCCAGGGATGCTATGAGGAGATGGAGGACACCAAGCACACAGTTCCTGCAGTGTGGGATGGTGACAGCCCAGCCTGAAGCTATCCAGTTGGTTTTTAATTACAACTCCAGTGTTTCTTGCCATGTAAACAATAGCAAATATCTTGAGAAGAAACAAATTATTGTGCCTGGGTGATGGAAAGTTGGAGAATGTTAAGTATAGCAGGGACTGCTAAAAACAGCTGCAGGCATTGAAAACAACATGTTCTCTCCTAGTTAGGCTCGTAAAATACAAGGGAGTGGTCTGTACACACCACTGTGGCAAAAGTCCTAATTTCTTGTAGCCAAACATGCCTCTAATGTCCATCAGAGTCCTTAGGACATTTAAAGCAGACTTGTTTCCTGGTCTGAAAAGCCCAAGACTAAGTAGGGTGGGACAGAAAGTCTTTCCAGATGTTCTGGCAAGATGGTGTCTGGCTTTTCCAGGGAGTGGGAAGAGTGCTCCATCCTCAAGATCTGTCTGTGGTCAAGAAGAAAGGTTCTCCCTAAAGAGGACCAGCTCTTGGCTGCTGGCTGGGCCACGTGCTGCCTTTCTTGGATCTAACTCATCTGGCCTGAAAGTGGAGGGATTTCCCTGAAGTTCATGGAAGCTACATCAGTCTTTTACTAAATGCATTGGGGTTTTCTAAGCTGAATTTGTTGATTTGTACTTTGTTATCACTAAGAATTAAATTGTTGACAATTGAAGTTTGTCAGTTTGGTTTTGGTCATTTGTAGTTTGGCTTTTGTTTGGTTTGGCTTTTTATGCTCTGGTAGGAAGAGTTAATTGTAATGCTGTTGGATTTTGTAATTACTTTAAGAATAAAAGTCATATAAAGTACTGATTTAGCATCATAGGAGAAAGAAAAATTGTGCTGGAGAAGAGCTGAATTTATCTGGAAGTTCTCTGCTATGTTTTCTGCTCGTTTCCCTTTTCCTTGTACTCTTTGTTACAGATCTGATTTCTAGAACAGCAGAGATTTCCTTGAAATGAAAATGTTTAAAGGAATCCACTAACCATTGTCCTTGTTAGTTGGAAATGAATGCTTATTGATCAGAAATATTGATCTAGCACTTTAGATTAAAACAATACTTTTGGTAGTGCAGTCAAAAGAGTTTAAAGACTAAAGTAAAAATGTAACTTCAACTGGCTACCAAGTGATCGATCGTAACTGATACCACTGCTGTGGAACATAAGTTTACTGTGACATCTCTTATCTGCACTGAAGAGTTTGCCCTCGTTGCTTTGTGCCTTATGTATAAATGATTGATGTCAGCTTTAATATTTTTTAGAAACAACTTTCGTCATCTCCCGTGCATTTGCAGTGCTGAAAATTACTTTTATTAAAGAATTTCTCAGCCCGAACATAGTCATTAAAATAAGAACAGTCTTCAATAGCTCCAGCCTATATCTGCTATGGCATTCATATAGCACAGCCCAGAAATAAACAGCCCTAAGTGGGTGTAATAAGCCAAATTTTCTCCTCAGTTCCACCTTTATGCTCTCACTCACTTTAGCAGAGATGGGTAGGTGTGACCAGTCACTGAATGTGCGTCATATCCTTTCTAGCAGATTAAATACTTACTAGTGGAAAAAAAGGTCAGAAACATTATAAACAAACTCTGGAATATGATGAAGATTGGACACAACACTTCTACTGTTACTATTACAGGAAAAGTAAAAAAACAAAAAACAAAAAACAACAAAAAAAACACATTATCTGGATAACATAAGGAGCCTGGGAGCCTGTTGCCTATCAGAATTTATTGGGGACTTGATGCAAAAGTAGACAAATGAGGTTGTTAAGTGACGCTTTAACTGGAGGCCATAAGAGTTTGTGCAGCTGTGTGTCATGCCTGCCTCTAAAAGGCAATGTGAAATGCTCTGAACTAAAACATCCTTGTGCCTGGCTTTCAAAGCAGCAGTCCTGCGGCTGTTAAGAAAAAATATGTGCCTGCTGGGACTGATAATAGCTGATCATCATCACCTATCCCACTGCATTGCTTCTCAGTACACTTTATTTTTTGAGCAAACAGAGAATGTATATTTTGCTTTTGCATGAGGCTAGGTTACAAGCAATACTACGCTTACATAATAGTGTAGCAATTCTTTTACTGCTAGCATTTGTGTCTGCTGTCTCACAATCAATGGCCAATATTAGTATACCTATATAGAAAAATACAAATATTGAATGAATTCATTCACTTGCTTTTCATTGTAAGTTAAATGTATCTTTCAATACTGATATGTCTTGCTAAGGCCAGTAAAAGAGACAGAGACTCAATGTTTCTCTTTAGGCATGACAAACTAGGAGGGAATCGCATTCAGCACATGACGAGAACCTCAGTATTTTCCCTGGAAAGAAAGTGGGTTTGTATGTGAGTCTTGAGACCCAAAGAACCCCAGGGCAAAATTAACTTAAAAATGGAAGCTGTTGTTCATCTTCAAACCCCTAAACCAATGTATTTCTTCCCTGCCTCTGTTCCTTAGCAGAAGCCATTCTCATATATTGCTGTTATTTTTTGAACTTTGCAGTGGCCAAGAAAAGGCCCGCAGAGGGTAGAACAACAATTCCCAGATGTCTACTAAAGCAAACTGCATTTAGCAAAGCCCTACAACTTGTGTCAGTGGAAGCAACTCTGGGTTTCCAAGTTATAAACAGGAGAAAAATTTAACTCACTGAGTTTTACTCTTCATACCAGTCATTTCCCAATGGAGTTGTATCATCAGGATATCAATATAAAAGCATGGAGAAGCAAATTCTCCAGATTTTGCAATATTTGCAAAGAACATATGACTTACAAGTAAATACCTGGTAAAGAGTGATCTTTCCAGCCATTCAGGCAGTACTGCTGATTCATATATTCCCCATGTCTTGATTTTCATTTTAAGCTACCATTCCAGGCATTAATGTGTTAATTGTCAGGGTTGTATAAATTTTAGTAAAGCCATATTATTTTTGCATGGCAACTATTAAAAATATTTTCCTCTTAATTTCACAAGGGATGTTGAGACTTTCAGAGTTTTTCCCTCTTGCAGAAGGGAATAATTTAGATTTTCTTCCATCCCTGTCAGAAGTTGAACAGACGAACAAAACAGATTCTTCAGAGACAATTTTACACAGAGTTACATCCATCCAATTCAATTATAAATTAAATTGACTAACGAACCATAGCTCATTATGGGAATCAATTACTCAGAACTGTCTTTGGACCAAAAATGTGGAAAATAAAAAATAATGGTCATACTTCAATATACCAGATTGTCAGTGTTTGAAAGCTCTGTTTTTCTCTAGCTTGGCATAGACCATCGCCAAAAAGAACTGATAATCATTTGTTTTACTGCTTGTAGAGATGTTCCTGCTTTATAAAGACTAGTTAATTCTTGAGTTTGATCTCTTTGGGACTAGCACCTCGGGCTTTTTTGAGACGACAGGCCAACCCTGAAGTAATGTCATCACATGGGGATCTTTCAGATCAGCTTATGCAAATGTGTTATTAAAAGAAACCACATTTTAGCCTCTGGTGCAATCCAAACAATAGTAGTTGAAAATGCTGTGAGGTAGCATTGGAGGCATTTTCTTAATAAAATCATTCTTGTGACATAGTCGTAGTTGGCACACCCCTCTGGAGTGTTTTTAGCTGGAATGTGTAGTAAAAGGAAATGTAATAAGAGAAATGAATCCTGTTAGTTTAAGAGTGGTGTGAAATGATGATGAAGGATTACTTCAAGTCCCTAAATAAAGCCCTTAATGCAGAGGTAGAGCGCATCCCGAATAGCTGTTTAGGGTAGCTGGTAGTATCATTTGGATAAAATATGTGGGCCTGGGGAGTATCAAGGGCATCCACACAAGTGCATGGTGGGTCACTGCACACAAAGATAGATCCAGCACTCCTCCAAAGTCCCAGGCTGCTGGGAAGCAAGGAGAGCAGAGCTCCTTGGAGGCCTTGCCACTTCTTCTGCCATAGCTTCCCATTGGCTGGTACATGGAGAAATGCAAGTAAAGTAAAACACTTTTTACAGTTCATGTGTCAGGCCCCGAGTTGCTGAAATCCCTAACAATTAAGTGTTTTCCTGATATAATTCGATGTGCATAATTCAGCAGGATTATAACAAAGTTTTTCAGTGGTGTTCAGCTGTTGTGAAATTTTGCAAATGAGGTAATCCTAATCTCTGTGAAGTAAGCTTCATTGCTTGGTTATTTAAAAAGCATTTCCAACCTGCATGTAATATCAAATCTTCTTGCCTCTTCTCCCTTCCCTCCCGCAGGCAGGGCAGGAGGGCTGCCTCTCTCATTAGGGCTGGCTGTGCTCTCTCAGAGGCAGTTTCCATGAATGGGAGCGGGTGTGACGGAAGGCAGGCTGCACGTCAGGCAGCCCATCTTACCCTGAGTTTACTTTAGACCAAACAGTTCAAAATGAGGCTTATTTAGGAAGTCTGATAGTTAGGTTAATGACCTGTCCCTTCCTTGCCATCATTATTTCTTATAATCCATCAGAATTTTAAAAGCATCTTTCTAATATGCATCAAACATGGAATATTATCGAGTTGCAGAAATATTTTAGGGGCATATTAGGGACGTGCTCACTAGAATACCAGTGTTATCAGACGGCCAAGACTTTTCCCCCCAGTAATTTCTTTTTCCAGCCCTGCCGTTTCTGCGCTGATCGGCAGAGCTTTCAGCTGAAGTGAGACGGGCACTGCAGCCCGACCGTTACTTAGCAAAGTCTGCCACTGGTTTAATTCGAACCAATTAGAAGAGCCAATCTTCCTTAGTTCAGAGCTATATTAAAGGATATCACATTCAAAGGCTGGGCGTGCAGGCCATTAATTAGGGGTGTCGGGCGAAGCGCTGCCCTCAGCTGTCGCCGGGCCATGGCGGGCGCCCTGGCACACCTGTTGCGGGCACAGGAGCTCAGCGGTGGCGGCGGCTTCTGCACGAGGCCTCTGACTGGCCCGTGGGGAATTTGCACTAATTAGAATTAGTTGTCCCTCCGCAGCCCGGCCCCTGACACAAATTGCATTCTGCAGCTTTTTGTTCCACTTGAGTTCACAGACAAAATAGCCCGTGCCGTGTTTGAAATGAAGCAAGGCAATATGAAAGGGGTTTATGTAATTGGTTAATATACTTTAGCATTTTAACTAATATCTTTGGTGTTAGTTCCTCGAAAGGAAATGTGTTTGCTTTCTTCTTCTTTTTCTTAATAATTATTTATGATCGCACTGTGTGTAATTTTAACACAAGCTTGTTCAGGTGTCATTAAATCATTGTTGGGCTTGACTGCATGTGTAAGGAAACAAGTGACCTTTAAAGATGATAGTTTTTAGCGGAAGCCGTGGTAATGGGGAGCTGCAGAAGTACACAGTGCACTGGCGAGAAAAAAAGACCTTTCACACTTACCAAGAGAATAACTTTATTGAATCATATGACCAATAGAGAGAAATTGTTTTAAAAAATGTGAAAAGGGCAAGTAAAGGTGGTAAAGGGAACAGTCTGTTGATGAAAATATGGAGACAGACAGGTTGACTGCAAAAGTTGGAAAGTTTCACTCATAAGGCACTGGTGGAAATGAGAAATCCTCCTCATGACAGAGACTGACTGCATTAGAGCAGCTCAGGTGCCTGGTGCTGTATCTGGCACCCCAGAATCAGTGGTGACACCTCAAGGCACCTGCCAGCAGAGGTGGTGCCTCATCAAACGCTGTGCCTGACTGAGACTGGAACTGGGACTGGATTAAAAGGGTGATTAGATATCCCTGCAGGAATTCAAGGGAAGTCACAAGAACTTTTCCAGAGAGGTAGAAAATCACAAGCACCCTGAAACACTCTTGACTGTTGCTGGGTGATGAATCAGGCATCCACATCTGCCAGCCCTGGGGATGGTAGAACATGCAGGTCAGACAACCAGGGAGTCTATATCTTGATATTGTTGATATTTAGGTTTCAGAAGTGCAGTGAAAGCTTGGAATATTCTCTCTGGTGTCCAAGAAAAAAAGAAAAGTACAGTAAAAATACCAATGAGTTAGCAGAGCTGACAGAATTAGAGCAAGTGGAACCTCCGTGATTATTGTCTGGTCCAGGCTGCATTCCATATCCTTTGTCTGTACATTGGTATTTCGTGGCTCCTCTATTGGTGGCAATCATGTTTTTTGGATAAAATTGTAAAATGCACAGAAAGGCTTTACAGATGTTGGGAACTGATGCTCATGAGGATTACTTGTCAGCCCATTGATGAGCCCAAATATTTTACTTAATGGATTTTCTTTAAACTTCTCTTCATGTGTATTTTCCCTTGCAAAAGAATATCCCAAGTGCCAGTGATGATTTTAACCCAAGTAAATTATCAATAGTCATTGGTATACAAATATATTAAGGTATGGGGTTTTTGATTGCTGATTGCTAATTGCTGGCCTGATCCTGTTCTAATTAACACCAGTGGTGGATTTCTGCTGGCTGTAATGGAAGTGGAGTAACTAAGAAACAGGCCTTTCCCTCAGTCTCTATTAATGATAGATCTCTGAAGTTAACATTTTTCTCCAAATTTATTCATTATTTTAATTTCCTTTCCCAACTAGTGTTTATTGGCATTACATTCCACATCCTGTTAATGCATCTAGCTTCATTCATTAAGTTCTTGCTTAGTTATGATGGTGGTATTTTGCCAACCTCATGCATTCAAAACCTGTGATTGAGAAACATTGAAAGTTACAAAACTATGCTAAATCACAAGGTTTTGTAGTAAGTGCATTTTGGCTCTTCTTATCTTTTTAGTGATTGTATACAATGTATATACAACCAGTATACACAGTGAGCCTGTATTCTGTGGGTTTTTTTCAAACTTTCCTCTGTAACAAAGGCCAGAAATGTCATTCCTTTTACTAACAGCTGAACTTGTTATCTTGCCATGTGACTCTAGAAGCTCACCAAGTATTGTGAGTCACATCAGTACTTCAGTAAAATTCAGCTGCCTGGTCCTTTTGTGGTTAGTTTTATGTCTCATGCTCTGGTCTTTTTGTTTCTAGCTCTGAAATCAAGCAAGTACATCCAGTACAAATAACTCTGCATACAAACACCACATTCACTTTCATGTGGGTTTGCATAAATTTGAAATCCAGCTCCTGTAAGTCCATATTGCACAAATGCTTCCCTGGGATGGCACAGTGATGAGCTTTCTATTTAATTTTTGAAGATCTGCTCTACTGTAATTTTAAACCAAGGAGAAAAGCTGTCTTTTAAGAAAGAATATATTTCTCTGTTTACTAATCCTTGTCCCATGGATATTACTGTATTGTCAATGAGTAAAAATAGATATGGTATTTGGAATTTTATGCCACTTCAGCCTGCCACCCCTTTGTAATCTCTTGTCAAGGAGATTAGACTGGAGTAGATGTCTGTGTACGGAGTAAATTACTTTTGCTACAAGCAAACTAGGAGGTTAACTGAATGCTCAGTGTTGGCACCAACTGCTGACCATGTTAGTCATTGCCACTCAGAAAACACAACTGTTTTACTCCAATACAGCAGTGGTGCCAACTCAGTTAACTCTGTCCCTGCCATGCCTCAAAGGAGATGTATTGGACAAAACCTTTTAGTGGTCCAGGTTTGCTCACCCATTCTGTCATTTCAAAATATGACCCTGACACCTCAGAAGTTTATTTACAGACAAGAAACAAAGAATTTTACCCTGGAGCAATCGGACTCTGCAAGTGCAAATCACAAAGGCACTTGGTGAGTGTGAAAGGCTCTGATGTGGTTCACCCCCTTTTATTCCTGACTCTGTCCTTTGCCTAGTGGAAGATGCAACACACAGAAAATACAGGCCCATCTTAATGAAAGCAATTTTTCTATTAGTGCCACATGTCTTCTTTGCTGTTTGATAGACCTTGTCCCAACAAGAGAAGCTCAGTTTTTTCTTGGACGATGCACTGTACTAAAAGCTCTATCAGCCCTCCCCAGAGGCTGAGCTCTGCTGGGCCAGAAGAAGGAATTGCAGTGCTGAAGCAGCTGGCTCAAAAAGTATTTTAGTTAAGAATAGAAGTTGCTAAATGAAGCACAGAGCAGATGGTCTGATTCCAGCTTTAAAAGCATATGAAGAGCTCCCACTTGAATACCTGTGTTTTCAAAGATTTCTGACCACAACCATCTCTCATTTCTAAGTCATCTATTTGGAATATAGTAAAATTAAAAGCAGTTCTAAGTCTCAGAGTATGACCAGTATGTCTGCTGCCTCTGTGTATTCTCCCTCTCATCATCACACAGTTGAGAGAAAAAGGGGATAATTTTCAACAGGCAAAACAAATTGTAGAATTTCATGGGTCACATTTTAGTCCATTTGTCCCCCATTGGTTACCTCTACTTGGTAACTACTACTATAAACCATTTGGGTGCTCTCTTTTTCCTTCTCCTCCTCTCCTTATTTTCCTCCCTATTCTTCTTCTCTTTCTTTTTTTTTCCCCCCACATCTTATAATGATGTCATCCAAAGAAACTTGCATAGGAAAGGAAAGAAAAAAGAATCTTGAATTTGGTCATAGTTTTTGTTAGCTCCACTGTAGCTAATCTGTGTGTGACCTTAGTAGCCTGGTTTTCAAGTAGATGCTCATTTTTTTAAATGAAAAGTTGTCTGTTGCAAAACATACTGCTAAAAGGAGAATAAAATAATTTGTCAAAATTGCATGAATTTGTAATTCATAATCGGCAACTGCAATTTAAGGAAATAGTTTTCTACTGCTGACACTGCTGTCAAAATAAATGTGGGGAGGATAATTACAGTAATTAACAAAATAGTTAATTACACTTTGTCATAAGATAAGGTTATTTGATTCTTGATTAGGAGTAGATCAATAATCAAAAACCTCTCTGTACATATCTGATTATTACTACAGGGCTAAAGTCATGTATCAGTTTTCCAAATTGTGTAAACTAATGGGAAAATATTTCCTCAGCAGCCAGCTGTTCTGCAAGTCACATCCTTGAATGTGCATCTTCACCCACATAGCTCTGAGGGCTTACACTGCATTCTGCTCTACACGACTTGGCATACTGCTGCATCTAGGATACTTTTGAGGAGGACCAGGGATGTTAAAAAACATGAACATTCTTAATGGAAAGTAATACTCTCAGAGAGTGGGAAATTGTAGCAAACCTGGGCACTTCAGACCTCTGTAATATAGAGGGGAAAACGTCCCTGTATGAATGGGTGACTGCAAATGAGGTTCAGATAAGTGTGAGATGATAGGGTATCCACCACACTTTTACAAGTGGTCATGAAAGTTCATATTCCTTGGGGATTTCTACCCCAGAAGAACATGTATGTGTGTTTTATGTGTTTTCTTCTCGGTCCTCTGCAATCTATACCTGAAAGGAAGTTTCCAACACTGGGAAAGCATCCCAGGAAAAATCTGCATACACAAAGAAATATCTTTTTCCAACTTCCATACCACCCTTCAGAAATACAGCTCATATCCAGGCAATTGGTGTACTTTCTTATCTTTTGCAGGCCAAAAAGGCTAAAAGTAAAGATGAAAGGGAAACGTTACGATTGTGTTAGGAGACAAGTAGTTGATCTAATCTGGTGCTTTGCAAACTGCCTCCACCCTCTTCTATCAGCCTGTCCTCTGCATTCCACAGTTCCTGACAAGAAAAGGCAGTTAGTCTTTTCTCTTGATTTTATCGATGATCATAAAGAACGCGATCTAGCAAATCATGTAATCTTTTGTATAGGAATCAACTCTCTTAGCCGAATAACTCTGCCTTTTCCATGTCTCAGTAGAAAATAGATTGGAGAAATACAATTTCTCAAGGGCAAAATGTAGACTTCTGAAAGCACCTCTGTGACTCTGGGGTCTGGATTCCTTTGAAAACAAAAGATATTTATGCTCCTAATACTCTTACATTTGAGACTTTAAATTTCTAAGTCATATGAGTGCTTTTGAAATGGATACTTCCATAAGCCCAATTCTACTGATGCAACCCATACAGACTCTTTACCTGATTAAAAATTGGTTCCAGTAAATTGAATTTTAAACGTGTCATTTTTACATTTGCTGACATTCTTGGGTCCACTACTGGTTGTATGTCACTGGCGTTCCAGTGAATTGTTCCAGCGCCTGTAAATTGCGCAGGACAGCTGGGGAAGGGTGGTGACCCTCACCATTCCTCACTCTGCCTGAGCCCAGGGGATGATGCTGGGCTGTGATTGTAGCACAACCAGAAGGCAATGTATGGCATGATGAACCTCAGGAGGGCAAAAGAATGTTCACATAGTCTGTGCAAAGCACCTCAGCCATGTGGTACAGTACAAGGACTGATAGGGTCACTACAGTTTTGATGGAGAAGGAGGCAATTATTGCTCTTGTCCCCTCTTTAGACATATTGCATTCTACTCCCTCAAAGCACAGCTCTCTCTGAGGCCATGATCCTGAGTGTGATCTGATCTGAGGCTTCAGTCAAGTCACCAAACCAGCAGGCAGCTGATGAAAGGGGAGCACCTCCCATGGGTGCTGCACCTCCCGTGGGTGCACAGCTGAGACACTCATCCTGCTGGAAACCAGCACATGTGCTCCTGCTCCTGCTGGAAACCAGTGCAGCCCAAAGGAAGGTTTCTCTCCAGCCAGGTCAGTTCCATGATCAGGCCAAAGCATGGGAAGGTGAGCACTCGGGCCAGCATCACCGAGACGGCGAGGAGGGGACGTGCAGCCAGGATCTTGGGGGAGGACAGGACTGCCTCTATTTATACTGATTGATGGTCTCTCCCCAGCCAAGCTGCATTCTCTTTTAACACCCCAAGGGCTGATAATATATTTTCAGACTTTCCCAAAGTTCAGTTTTTGGGAAAAGCCACTGTCTACAAAAGTTTTTGCTAATTTAAACAGACTGAGCATGTAGGTAAAGAAACATTGTGGGTGGAAACAGATATTGAGGATAAGAGAAACAAAACATATGTTTACATAGGCAAGATGTATGTGTGCCTGGATACTCTCAATTAAAATGCTTTCTTTTGAAATAAGTAGCAGAAACATTGAATAAGGTGTGAAGTTTGACTTTGACTTCAGTGGGAGATGCATCTCAGAAACTGATCCTGTAGAACAATAGGCAGTAGTCAAAATCAGGATTCTTTTAATGCAGTTCTGCAGCCACAGAATTTACCACATAATCCACCAACTCCTATAAAATGGCAGGATAAGCAGGCTTTTATTTTCATTAAGTAAAATTTAGTTTGTGATCTGCCTGATTTTCACAGATAGACTTCAAAACAAACAAATAAAAAAACCTTTTCTAAATGATACACGTTTGTGGAGCATTAATCCTGAAGTCTAATAATGGCAATGCAGAGCCACTCAGTGGGGACTATAGTTTGGCAGTATGCTTAGCCTTCATTATCAGAGATTTTCAGCTCTAGATATCAGGGTGAGAAGACAAAGAGTGACAGATGCTTGTTGTCAGAGTTTTCTGGTTTTCAGATGCCCTCTGTTGTTCCTGACATCAGGGAAGGAGGTTGTGTCCATTCTCCATTCCAGAATTTTCAACTGTTTCTCATGTTGTACTGAGTTTCTAAAAACCCAGCATATTCCCAGCAAGATTTCCCTGGCTTGTCCAGTGTAGGTGTTATAAATTGAAAAGGTTAAAAATATAAGTGACAAGTTTCTAACCAGGGATATGATGTGGTCATCCCAAAGCATGAACCTCACAAAGCAGGAACTCTGCCACTGCCTTTAGGCCCAGCAGAGCATAGGGGGCCTTACTAACAGCCCTGTGATGCTATTGCAGCATGCAGCAAGGCTTAAATGGTAAACAGAGAACAAGGAGAACTTCCTTTCCCCTTCTGTCCTCTCCCCAGATGTACGGTGTTAGGTTACTTAATTAATTTTAACAAGGGAATGACATTCCCCCTCCGTTTGTGCCTTGTCTTGAAAGGATGCGATGTACAAATATCAATTTCAGCACATGATCTCCCACCAAAAAGAATGCTGGGCCAGATCCTGCCAAAATGAGTAGCAAAATCTCTTCTTCAGAAAAAAACCTCGGATTGGCCTGTGGAAAAAAATAACACATTTCCTGAGAACTCTAATTAATCTATGAGGCACTCAATGTCTGCAAAGTTGTTCTTAGAAACTGAGATCTGGGCACCTTTGCTTGGAGGTGCTATTTATATCTTTGTATGCCTCTGAATGCAATAAAAGCCAGCATAAAATTATATAATTAGAGCAGCTTCTAATTGGAATGACAGGAATTAGGAGACATGGATAACAGCCAAAGTAAAAACACATAGGGACAAAAGCAAAGTGTTCTGTAGAACACCACAAAAAGAATGTAAGTGTTGGAGTAAACTCTTATGCTGAAGTGGCTGCTTAAAACAGACGGCTAAACAAAGGACAATTGAGGTGGGTAAATGAAAGGAGACCTTGCAAGCTACAACGAACCAAAATAAAAAATCCTCTTCAAACTGTACTGCCTTTCAGGGAGGGTGAGGGGGCTGATAAGTTTATTTACACTTTTAAAAAGCACTGCCAATCCCAATTTATCAGTTACTGTCTTGTGACAATTTATTCATTGTTCGCTGTTAGAAGCTAGAAGTTACATAGGAAGCATGATTGGTGATAGCTTCTCTATTTCAATATGGTATAATAGAGATAACAGAGTGCCCAAAAGCTCTACAGCCGCCTTTTTGTCTGCTTTGTCTCTTTTCATTACTCTATCAGAATCTTCATTTAATATAATCCAAAAAAGCAAGGTAATTGCTTCACTTATCAGTTATCATCGCACTCGCATACTTATCATGTCAAAATTATTTATGTGGATGGCCAGGTTGATCTTGCTGCATTTAGAAGCTTAAAATTTGAATAACTGTTCCGCCAGTTAGGTTATCAAAATTGCAGCATAAACAATGAGTTACTTCATTCTGTACCTTCGAGGGAGAATGGGAAGCATCTCATTGCAGGAATGGTTTACCCGTGGCTGAACACTGCTCCAGGGAGACTTACAGCAATTCTATAGCCTGGCACTCTGAGTGCTGGGGACAGGCTTCATTTGCTAGATGAACAGTAAATAAAAACAGCACGATATAAATAGAGACAATAGAGAGAGACATAAAGGGGCATTGTCAAGGTTGTCATAGGTCCCAAATTAAAATAGTAATTTACGGACCTGTGCAATGCTTTCTTAGTTTGTCCCTTCTGTTTGAAACATGTTTCATAGCTCTTTTTCTACATCATTTTTATTTCCTTATGATTTTGGTAGATGGTAACTCACCTGTTTGAAAGCCCCAGAGGCTGAAATAAAACAAAGCATGCAAGATCGGAAAGTCATTTTAACAACTTTTTTTTAATATAAAAGAAATTTCCTTCAGCCAAGCTCTTGAACACCTCCACAAACGGTAACAGAGAAAAGCCAAGCTCAAACACATACAAATAAAACAAAAAGAAATGTGCAAACATTTTTTTTCAGCACAGCTGGGGAACTCACAGCATAGATGTCTTTTCCTCAAACTACTCTGATAGCCAGGAACCTCTTCATGATAACCCCTCACAAGCACCTTGCAGGCCACTGGACATTTTTACATGATGACTTCTCAGAAAATTTTTTTATCCAAACCAGACAAATTGTTATTCATCATTTGTTATTCTCCTAATAATGAGCATTCCAGAGGGTTTTGGAAAACTCTTTGGTAAGTGAGTAGAATAAATCCCAAGTGAGCAAGGACACCAGTAACTCATCCTGGAGATTGCAAATTGGCCCATCACTGGACATTCAAATGAAAGAGGTCCTGAGCAATCCACAACGTGCAGGGTACTACCTACCTGTCAGAAAATTAGTTTGCATCTATACACTAAAGAAGTGAGGAAGGGTTTAACATGAGTTTATAAATCTTTTGCACACAGATAATGGCCAAGATCAAGGAGTTTTTAATCATTAAATGTTTCCTAGCCTGTGTGTTCACAGGCTGGTTCGGCTGCCTTGCTGCACACAGCAGCCACTGTGGCAGGTTGTGCTGCTGGCAATGCCCAGCCATGGAACAGCGAGGGGCAAACAGCTCTTAGCCCTGCATCAAGCCTGGAATCACTTCCCACTGGCCTCTCAGTCACTGCTTGGGCATTTCTGTTCTAGACACTCTGCTTGTCACGTCCCTCAGTTTTTAAGAAACTGATTGGATCTGTCAAGAATCCATGGGCGTCCCAACACTTGGTGAAGCTCCTGACTCACAGACAGAAAAGACAAATACATCTCTTTGCTGTAATTTTTTGGCTGGATGTGAAACAATTCTCTATCATGGCTCCCTTTAGCAATAATTACTGCAACCTCTGAGATTCAGTAAATCTTGGGTAAAAAGTCACAGCAGAGAAAAGGGCAGTTTGAAATACAAATTGTAATTTCTCAATAGGTTGCAATACCAAAATTATGTGGGCTAAACAGAGATCCTGTGCCTAGGTCAGCACTCAGAATACTTTTATAGCTTGAATTTCAGGGCCTCAGTGATGCTTTGATCAAGCTACTTTGTGGTTTTGGACTTCTGTGCATTTTATTTACCATATACCTTTGCAGCAGGCTTCACATTTAACACTCATCTCATGTAATGATTACTCATGAAATTAATGGCAAACAGCAGAGAGTAATCTTTGTGACTTTTTTCTCCAATCTTTGTTCTGTGGGGGGCTCTAAAATATATTTTATAAGTGTATCTAGGCAATCATCATCCATATCATGTTATGGGTTTTGTAACTTCACAATGTATTTGATTCAAAGATCATAACTCTTTCCAGGACAAAGGCTTGTAACATTACAGATGCAGGGAACAGAGAGGTCAACAGTTGACAGCTGGTGGTTAGAGACACACCATCACAATATTCCCCAAGTTATTACAAAAATATTTAACTGAACAATGATGGAAGAAACTAAAAGATCCTAGTAAACATTAAAAGTAAACATAATTGTTGCAAATTTAATTAAATTCTCTGCTGTCTTTGATGTGATGGCTGATCTGTAAGTATTTCAATTTCTTTGCTTTAATATCAGCATTTCCTCAGTCTAAACCTTTTTGAGACAGTAGCATTTTATCTCAATTATTGCTTTTTCTCCATCAGTCTTTAAATGTAATCTCATTTGCCTTTATGGATACTGTAACCCTTTTGAACAGCTTTTAACCTTTTTAAAAATCACCTTGACCTTAGGATGCCTGAAGTTTTTTCTTCTTCCTTCTCTGATTTTTTAAAGCAATATTGAATAATAGAAATTGGACAGATGAATGATTTTCTATCCAGAGACCTGCATGTATAGTACTTTAGGGTGCTAGAACAGAATTTTTGTTTGAATAATATTAATAATAATAATTAAAAAATTAAAATACTTCTATTTAGCTTTCTGATAGCAAAGAACCTTCAGCTTTGACCCCCATTTCAGTGACAGCATTGTAGCCTGTGCTGCCACAATATTAGCTTTATCTTTTCAAAGGGAGAAAAAGCTTTCTTTGTACAGTAGCATATTAGCTTCAAAGAGCACTTACCTCAAGAGTCCAGCTCATCCTTCTGGTAAATTTAAGAAATACTCAGTTTAAGATTGTCTGTTTCAATCAGGGATAATATAGATAACTTTGTGTCTAAATGTCACAAAGCAAGCTTTATGTCTGCTTTGTCTTTTCTCCCCCACCCTTTCAGTTTTATTTTCTCATTTAGCATCTAACAAAGATGCAGGCTAATGGAAGAATGATACATGAGTACAAGTAACCATCCTGGAATTTGATTGTAAACGTAAAAGTTGCTATTCACCACGATTTGGTAGCTTTGAGTGTCTTAGATAGGGGATGGGGGAGGAGCGGGGGGATGGATATCTTCACGTGCAGTACAACACCTACAGAGTCAAAGGTGCATCACCAGCCTGGCTGAGTAAATTCAGGGCTGCACTGGCTGGGGATGTGTCCCTACATCTGCCTGCCCCGTGTCAGCTGGTGTTTCCTCTACTGCCTTACATGAGAGACAGCTATGCAGGCTTTGTGAACCAGCTGGAGGTGTGCACACCAAGCAGTAACACCCCAAAAGGCTTTTCCCCACTGAAACCTGCCAGTCTGTGATCCATGTGCCAGCTCAAAAGCGTAAGGGCTTCTGGTGGTCTCCCTTGAGCTATCATCACAACAAGCATCCTCCCCCTCTTCACTTCCTACAGACACACATGCTTTGAGCATCAGCACCCAGAAACTTGCTTTCCACTGGGATTACAATTACCCATCCCAAGCAGTGATGCTTAAAATTGAACTTAAGTGCTTAAAATTGTTCATGAGAGCAAAAGGCTATACCTGTGAGCACCCTAATGTGTTAAACAACCATGCCAAGCAGCATTATATGTATCTTGCAGCAGCTGCTTAAAAAGACCATCTGCCAAAAGAGATTGCTTTTCTATTTCAAGTTCTTCTACTTGTAGTTTTAAGGGAAAGCAGTGAGTTTAGGAAGTTGATGATTAGGTTCAACTACACCTCCCTACACTCAGACAGGAGCATTATTCCTCAAAAAAGAACATATTTAGCAAAGGCAGGGGAAAACTAGTTTCAGCGATCTTTTCCTGGATGAACACCTATAGACATATGTATACCTGAGAATTTACATGGAAATGTCTTTATGCTGTTTCACTTGAATTATGATTGCCTTGCATGATGTATATTTTGAGAGCATTACATTGCAAAAGTAAACTAAAAAAGGGGAATATTTATTCTTTGGATTTAAAATTAATTTCCTGTGTTTTTCTGGGTTTTTATCCTATCTAAGTTTTAACCTCATGAGTTCTTTACACTGAGGCCAGTATCAGATGAAATAGAAATGTAATGGTTTCTATAAATGTTAACCCACTGCTACACTCCATCGCAGAACTAAAGATCTGGCAACTGTTTTAGGTTAAGGTACTGCTCCTCTCCATGTTAGGTAATCCAATGTCATTTAAGTGAAATAAATTGGAACTACTCAAGGAATAAAGAGAGGTGAAAGTGCAGAATCTGGTTTGGATAAAAGTTTAATTCTTCAGTTCCAAGTGACACAGCCCTTACAGGAAGCAGAGCAAACTCAGACAGGAGTGGCCAAGTAATGAAGATGGATGCATCTTGTTATCAGCAAGCCATTTACTAGGGCTTGATGTAACCTTAAACATTGTAGATAGCTCAATGGCACTTGCCACTAAGCCTCTAATTAATGAATAGCAGGCCCAAAATTAACAATGTGCATTTACAGATGAATTCTGGGCACTCATTAAACGATGTTCAAATATCAAGCAGTAAGTGTTAGGTTTATTCCTTCTGGATTACTGTATACAGCGTTTGTTTGCTGGAAGTTTTCACAGGAGGTTTTGTGTGCTCAACTGCTGTGAGCCCAGGTGCACTTCAGGAAAGGGTTTAGTTCACTCGAGGAGGGCAAGACAGAGTAGCTGTAAAGCAGGCATTGTAACACCTGGGCAGCAATTTAAGGAGGATTAGAATGATCCTGCATTAACTGCAGTGAGAAAAGGGGCTTGATTGCTTGGAGCAGTTCTCGAACCCCAATTTTATGTTACCCTCCTTTGCCATATCCATGCTGCTGCCTTCCAAGGTGATCTGGAACAGGACACAGGAGGGTTCAATGGTGGGTTTTCAGTAAAATACTGGTTCTCCCACAGCTCATGTGACAGCTCATGTGATTCCATTGCTCTGGAAGTGGTCCTGCACACAGTGTCCCTGCTCCTTGATCAAGCAGACAGATAAGGAGCTCAGGATGAACCCTGCATCTTAACATGTCAGTCAAATGGCATTTCAGAACAGTAATACAGCAAATGATTTGGGTGGTCCTACTGTAAATGTTGTGCCTTAGGAGAAACAACAGTGCAGCCATAAGAAATGCATCAGACCATGTTTCCACACCTGCTAAGTCATATCTGTATCAAATCAGAAGAAGTTTAAATCACCTTCTGTGCTGAACTATAATGCATGTGAGAGAGAATGAGCCTCTCAGAAATATTGCTATAAACTGCAATTGAGGGCAAACAGGCAGAGCTGGTTTAAGCAAAGTCAGAATTGAAATTAATTGAAAAATTAGACAGACTGGTCTCTGTAAGTGGAAAGGTAGCTATAATTTTCTGGGAGCAGATCCTTTCAGACCACTAACATCGGTATTCAGCAACATGAGGTTTTCTGCATTATGAGTGTTCTCATTAATGTGCCATCCAGCTACTACTGCAGGGTAAGTGCAGGGATATCATCTATAAAAAAAATAAAGGGGGATAGAGAATAAATGGTACTTTTTTGAAAGACATCCTGCAAATCATCTTATCCTAGAACCATTCTCCATGTCAGAGGAGTTTTAATGCAATACCAGTCTGCTGTGATGTAAAATTACTAATGTGATTGGCATTCCTGTTGCATGACATACAGAAGAGAAACATCCGCTCTGAGCTCGCTTTCAACTGAGCCTGCAAACATTTGGGGTTTGTGCACAGGCTGTGTAAGCAGGATCCCATGCACATTCCACATAATCCAGTGCCATGCATCCAGTTCCATTTATGGACAAAATGAAACACAGGCACTTCTTTCTATGGATCATTCCCACATCAGCCTTTTCAAAGTTTAATGTGGACAAATTTAGGAAAAGGGCACTCCCATAGCTCCATGCAAACCATTCAAATGTTTTTCAGATTTAAAATTTACCAGGGGAAAAAAAAAAAAAAAAAGCACAAACTTTTTCTTAATAAAAGATTATTCTGTAGAGAAGGTAAGTGGGCTGGGATTTTGTATCTGGGCCTGGATTTTCTTTGTGATTTGTTGATAGAAGATGGGAAAAGCAACTGTCTCATGCAGCTTTTCCAGCTTCTTTTTGCTGTAAAGAATTAAATGCATACTCTTCTGTACATGCGTAAGGTGATGCTGTTACACTGAGAGTTCCTTTCTTTTATCTCTGAACAAAAAACTTAATTTGAATGAGAAAACTGTATTATCTCACATGAAGAGAAAGCTTTCTCCCTCTTTTTTTTTGTCACTTCCTTATAGAATTATCTCTGAAGCTTTCCCTAACATCCTCTCTCTTTCTCTCTGCAACTATTTTGTAAAAAAGGAATCCATAAATCAGCAACAAGTATGCTTAGTTACCAGTAGATAAGGTGACAGACAGCAACTATAGGAGCATTCCAGTGCTGTGAAATTCCAGAAAAATGCAGTAAAATATATTTAATAGGATAGATCTTTTTTTGATCATTACTGCTTATTAATAACAGCATGAGCATCTTGCGGTCTTAACATAGTTTGAAAGAAAGGTGTAAATTCACCGTGAAAATGTTAGTACATGTTTTTTAGAATTCTGAATATTCACCTCTCTTATTTCTCCCATACGTGCACCACAGTGTTAGTTGGCAGCATTTGAACTATGGTTTTATATTTCTAGAACTGTCCTTACTCCCCTTTTCCAGTCACAGGAGCCAAGAACTGCAGCAGGCTTTGTAGAGGCACACATTAATTTCAGTTTAGTCCTGCGAGCTACATTCCTTTCCAAACATGTTTTAACCTGACATCATGTTCTTTCTTCCTCAAACTTCTCACAAATGAAGATGTGATTCATATAAACTTCCACTCTCCCCAAGCTTTGCCAACTCTTCATTTTCTTTTGGCAGACTTCGTGGGCACTTCTGATTCTAGACAGGAATGACAAACTCAGCACCTTCCATGTGCTGTACCAGAGGCAGCGTGGTACAGGGGACTGCAGACCATGCAAATCCCCGTTCCAGGCAGAATGTGTGCCTCAGAAATCTTGCCATAGGTTGTTTCATGAGCAGCAATTGCTCTGTGTAGTAGGGATGGTGCAAGGGGCTCCCAAAGTTGGCAGTGTTCATTATGGACCAGTAGATGGAATGGGGTTGGGGTTTATTCTGGCCATCAGCTGCCTCACTCTGCCTGCTGCCACAATTCGCCTGTGGGACAAATGAAGAGACTGTTCTTTGTGTATCAGGCTTTAGCTAGTTTTGTTGAAAAAGCATATTGGTTGATTTTGATAATGGATTTATATTCCATAATGCAGTGAGCTATATGAGCTATGTCTTCCACTCGAAAGAACAGTTATTACTACACCTGCCACTTTCCTTAGTAAAGATGAAGGAGTTTCAAGTTATTGTCAGGTTTATTCCTTGTGCTTCTTAATGAGCCAGACTGTGCCATATTTTTTGTTTCAGAGCCTGGTGAGCAGGCTTTCCCCATGGGATTAATGCATGATTTTCTGCTGCTTTCCCTTTGAGCTGTCACACATCTCTAAGCAAAAAGCTGACAGATCTCCCAAAAAAAGCATTTATGCCTTAGAATTATAGACTCATTAAGTTTGGAAAAGACCTCTAAGATCACTGAGTCCAACCATTAACCCAGCACCACTGTGTTCACCACTAAACCATATCCCAAGTGCCGCATCCACGTGCCTTTTGGACACTTCCAGGGATGGTGAGTCCACCACTTCCCTGAGAATCCCATTCCAGTGCCTGACCACCCTTTCAGTAGAAAAATAATTCCTAATTTCCAGTCTAAACTTTCCCTGATGCAACTTGAGGCCATTTCCTCTGGTCCTGTCACTTGTTACCTGGCAGAGGAGACTGATCCCCACCTCAGCACAGCCACCTTCCAGGCAGTTATAAAGAGCAATAAGATCACCTTTTGGGCCTCCTTTTCTCCAGGCTAAACAACCCCAACTTCCTCAGGCACTCATATGAATCAGTCTCCAGACCCTTCCCCAGCTCCACTGTCCTTCTCTGGGCTCACTCCAGCCCCTCAGTGTCTTTCCTGAGCTGAGGGCACCAGAATTGGACACAGCACTCGAGGTGTGGCCTCACCAGTGCTGAGCACAGGGGGACAATCCCTGCCCTGCTCCCCCTGGCCACACCATTGCTGATCCAGGCCAGGAGGCCATTGACCTCCTTGGCCACCTGGGCACAGCCTGGCTCCTGTTCAGATGGGCTGCTGTGACTGGGGTGCAAGACCCACAACTTTGCCTTGTTGAACCTCATGCAGCTGGCCTACATAAACACCACATACATGCCACATATAAATGCCACTAAACAAGATACAAAACACAGCCTGAAAGTCAGGAGGAGACATTAAGTGAGGTGCAGCGAGTGAACACCTCTGCGAGACTATTTGGCTCCCAAATTCATAGTGAAGAACCACCCAAAACCTAAAAGCTGCTTTATACACTTTCAAGTATAAAGACTTCAATAAATTATGTACAAAACAAGTCAAAGAAGTAATGGAATTCAGGGAAAGAAGAGATCCTAATGCTCTGTAAGAATAGGATCACAGAATGAACTGAGGCAGAAAAAGAGAAAAGAAATCAACTAAAATAGAAAAGAAGACAAAGAAAAGTGAAAGGGCTGAACACCTTACAGAAGATCTTCTGGCCTTGGAAGCAGTATATCATTTACCATAGCACAACAATGTTATCCATTTATCCTAAAACTCGTATGGGATGTCATGCAGACCATCCATGAGTCTCTCTAAGGGTGAAACAAAGAGTGTAAATTGTCTCCAAGAGTTTAGGGAGAGGCACCATGACTCTCACAATGCAGTTGGCAGTCCCCTGGCAGCAGAATCACCCCCACGAACAATTTGCAGGCTGTCCTTAATGCAGGTTAATTCACTTGAACAAGGAGTAATTTCAGGTCCAGGTTAGCCACTCTGTAGACATCCTCTGTTGGAAATCTGGGCAGAAATTACAGTGTTTGCAGCAATCCACAAAAGTATGTGAAGTGTGTAAATTGAGACGTTTAAAATACCAGAACTCTAAAGATGTAAAAGAGATTGTCTTGTGGAGTGTTACCTGTTTGTATCAGCTGAAGGTACAACCTAACCTGATTTTTGTAATACTGGAGTTAACAGTGAGTTTTGGAAGCTTCCTTATGTATGGGGGTTTTTCTTCTCTATGTTACTATAAAACAGTTTTTGTATGCTAGGCTCCAGGCACTGCACTTCTTTTAAAACATATATAAAACACTAAAAAAGGAGAAGGTTGTCCCAAGGGAGTGGTGACAGGACAAAAGGGCCTCACCTCTCTCATTATTTCCTAAAGTAAGTCAGTTTTAGGCCACTGTACTGGTCAAAATACAGCCAAGATCAGTAGTGAGATTACAGCTGGGCTCTGAGTAATCTGTTTGTTTGTATCAGAGAGCATAGCATGTCTATGGGCTGATTACTTTGCCTTTTGTCTTTCTGCCATTTACATTTATTTAGCCAAATCACTTCTAAGAAATGTTAATCCATCACATTATCTGATTGCTCTGCTCTTACTGGCCAGGTAACTCAGGTGCAATCAGTTTCATTGCCAGATTGGGTAAAACCCTACATATGTGTGTCTCATTTGGTAATGTGCTCTTCAGGAATTATGATTAGTACAGATGTTGCTTCCTAATTTGTGAGAGCACCATGTCAACAAATTTGCTTAAAATACAAAAGCGTTCATATATTTCTACTGCATGTTTTATGTTACAACCCAGTGGGCGAGGCCAAACCGTGCCAATTACCCACCTTTGGCCAGTAGTCAGTATAAAAGACAATCATAATTTTGCTCAAAATCTGTGTATTTTTTAATTGATAGCCAAAGATCAAGTAACAGCCTCCAGATCCAAAAGTTGAAATGGGGAACATGTGATGTCATTAGGGCTCTGCTAGTCCCCCCTGCAGGGCACCCTGGGCTCTGTCCCACACTGGATGCAGCTTCAGTTCTGTCCTTTTTTTTTGGAGATGAGGACAGCACAAGCACTGGGGAAAGTTTTCCTATGCCTAAACATCCTCACCCCATCTAACTAATCAGTCAAGCTGTATCAGCTGCATATGTATCTAATGTATTGCATGACATCTTATTCATTTCTGTCCTGATTAGATCTCTACTAGGGGGAGGAATGTTTTAAATGTAAGATGAAAATTGTCACCCATCTTTATTCTGGCAAGCACCTAAAATTCCACAGCTGGATACTGCAAAAGCCCTAATAATATTTTCTTTAATATTGTCTGCATATTGAGTGTATTCATAGGCTAAAGGCCTTTTATTCAGACCCCTTTTCAGGACTTAGGGCCAAGGAAATGGTTTCACTCAGGGTTGGAATCCACAGTGCCTGACTGCTGGGAGACATGTCTGGGGCTGAAGCTGAGGGCAGCAGGGCAGCACAGTTTAGCCACAGCAGTCACATATGTACTTTCAGAGCTGGCAAGCCCTACCCAGGCACAGGTTCTTTAATGTGTGGCACAGAGTGAGTTTCTAATATTCATGCCTTCAAATAGGGCCAAAATTTGCCTAACAGTAATCGCTCATCAGTCTATTTGACAATTCACATGGAGCTTAAAAGACAGTTCCCAGCTTAATTTCTTTTGCTCAGACCAATAGTTCCATTTTTCTTAAAAAGAGAATTGTCTTTCATCACAAATAAACCACAAAATGTTTTTCTGTGTAGTAGAACTGAAAAGTGGTTTTCAGATACAATTGGCATTTGTGTGCTTAATGCTGGAGGTGGCCATGTTGCTGAAAAATGATGTTGCCTATGATGCCAACCATATGACAATTAACTCAGCAGAGGAGAGTGTGTGAATCCATTTCCAGCCTCTTTTAATAATAGGGTAACAACCAAAATGCTTTCTCCAGTGGTTAAACCAATATTAAATTCGCCTAGAAACTTGTTTACGGGCTTTTTCACTGGATTTGTCTATTGCCAATGCCATAAAGGACATCAATTTTCAGTAAGACAACCGCCTCCAGCACTAGGATTGGAAACGCCAGTTGTAATTAAAACTTTTTTTTTTAAGCAAATGCTTTTTGCAGCTTAATTATGGCAAGAAACATTACTTGTTTTATGAACTTACAGACTTTTGAATTCAGCAAAACTCTGTTTGGCATTCGGCAGCAAAAGTCCCGTCCTTACTCGTGTCAGTGGTTCACTTACTGCTCCAAGCACAACACTGGATATTCAGACTTAAATGAAATCTGAACAAACTGTACTGCACCCAGGTTAAATATGCTGTAAACACTGATTATTTGCAACTCACATTTAATCCTAACCATGGGTTATGTATATTTTCCCTCTTTGGTATTTCTGGTGTAATCACAGTGTGAGTCACACAACCTATCAAAAGTGCAGATATGAACTACAGTCGTTTTATATGTTTCTAAACAATGAAAACAGAAAAAGTAATCTCACAACAGCTAAATGTTTTCTATTTTCAAAAGGCTCTTATTGGTGACATTTCTCCCTGCACTGCTGTTTCTGCAATCACATAGCAACACAGCCCTTGAAATAACTTTTTTGTACTCAATATATAAGGTGCAGTGTTTGGAGAAACTGATTCTGCTCAAATGCCACCTGTTTAAATGCTAAATGGCATCAAAATCAAAGAGAATAAAAAAAAGAATGACAGTCTAGTGGAGGAGACCCCTCCCCTGTTTGGATGACTGAGATCCCCTGTTCAGCTATTAGTCCCTTTTTCTTGAATTTCAAAGTGGGTGTAGCAGAGTTAACTTGGTTCAGTGCCTGACCATCTCACAGCTTGCTCCCCTGCAATCCTTCACAGGATTCAGGCTTGCTAAGACCCTGTACCATTCCCTGTTGAGACATGCCTGCAAGGCCCATCTGAACTATGTTTCAGCAGGCATCAGTATATGTTGAGGCAGGAAAGCAATGATGAGACAGACATCTAACACCCAAGTGCTCTCAAACTTGGAGAATTTCAGATCTTCATCTAAACTCTTCAGTTTGGCTTCACTTTCCTTCAGGAAGCATCTTCATTTTTCTGACCTGCCCTCTTTTCCAGGTTTTATGCTCTTCCTAAAAGCCACTCTGTTCCTCTTTCCTCATAAGTGCACAATAAATTGAGTGCAGTCCTCCTAGTGAAGCAGGAGCTTCCCTTTGCAATCTTCACCTATACCACTTCAATTTCTTCCAAGCAGCAAATCCCAGTTGTTCCTGGTGCCAGGGCAATGAGAAAGTTATGAAACCAAATATTAACTAGGAATGAATGTCAAATTTTTATCTCTTAAGATTTTGCAGCTCTATGTAGAATTCATGTGTGAGCATCTATGGGGTTTAACTAGTGGGCACAAAGGGGTCTGAGGAGAGAGAGCCACAGGTATTGAATATCTACAGCAGTATCATTCAAGGCAGAGAAGATTCTTGTCCAGTCAGGAAATGCAGAGTTAGTTGTCATGTTTGCAAGAGCAAACACAAGTGGCCAGTGCCAAACATTTTGATGTAAATCCATATTATCAAGTTCAGGATTGTTCAGTTCTGCAGCCTGCCTTGGGCTCACCTCTGGAGAAAATTTGAGGCACGGGGAATACCATCAAGAAGGGAGAGTCAGAGGTTCAAAGGAAGATGCTCAGGGACATGGAGCTGCATGTAGCAAGAAGCAAGAGAAGGGAGAAATGGGAATACAAGAGGTTGTTATTATTATTTCTTTAATGAGCAGAAGTTCTTTTCAGGATGGTTTATTTTTCTGAAACTTGCACATATTGCAGCTGTATTTAAGAGTGGAAAAGGGAGAACTCCTCTTTTTCCTCTTTTTTAAGCACAATGTATCATTCTCTGTGCTTTCTAAGCTATAAAATTAGCACTAGCAGGCTGTAATACAAAAAACCCACAAAAAATCACAGTTCCAAGCCTTCTGAAGTTAGTATGGCCTGTTATGGATAGTCCTTGTAACACAGCCCTGAAGGGAAGCAAAACTCCTGAGTGATGTTGTCAGCTTTCAGGGTAAGTTCCTTCTGAGCTCTCACAATGTGTTCTACGAGATTGAGCATCTGCTTGAGACCACATAGAAATTCTCTCATGCCAACAATTTTTATTCTGTAAATTTTTTTTTTGTTTCTCCCCTCAGGATTTGTGAACACCCTAAGTTGTAATGGGAGTGAAGTCAGCAGGACATAAAATCTTGTCAGATCTCTCTTCCACACCAGCTTTTCCCACACCTAGATTGCAGGGAAATATGCTCATTATGGACTGATTTTGAACATGTTTGCTATCTAGAAAAGCAGAGGGAAGTAGAAGATAATGTTGGTCTATATTCAGTGGCTCCAGTTTCTTCACTGCCATGGATGCATGGGGAAATCAAAAAATATTTGTTCATCATCTCCCCCCAAAGAGAAGCTTTCTCCAGTGTCACGAGTGTACCTCTGAAACAGTGATAGGAATTACACCAAGTCAAGTAATGTACAGGTTTAATTGTCAGAACCAATATATACATAAAGCTTTTATTATTTTAATGCCACTATATTGTGAAATATTTGCATGCCATCTTCCATTCACATCATCTGTATAGGATGTCAAGTAGGTTGCGCTTGCAATAATTTTAGGAATGTAATATTTTCAAGTTCAGGAAGTTAACAACTTGGGCTTTTTGCTTTGCACATCGTAACCTTTTATGTTATCATTTGGTGAGATGAGGTGAAGACACAGAGGTGCATAAATTGGAGACCTCAGATCTGTGATTATGTTATTGCTGACCCTCATCACATCTAACATTACACTGTGCAGCTCTGCTCACAGGAAAAAAAAAAACCAGTCAGAGAGAGGAGGCAAAGCGTAACCTGTTCACTTGAGAATAGTTGTGTGTTGATAGGTATAAATCAGGATAGTTATGCTGCAGTCAGTGTTACATCACTGAGGATTTGGTCACAATAACTTCCCAATCTGTTTTGCAGATTGAAAATATATATAGATCCAACTTCATTTTTTGCTGGAATGCTCATAGCATAAATAGTACACAGGATCTCTAAAGGAGGGAGCTCTTGTAAGTACCTCCTGCAACCACCAGAAGAGGCATGATGGGTCTTCCTCATTTCTAGCTGCTGTAACAAGTCCTGAGTCAGAGCTGGACAAGTGACCCAAGCACAGCCCAACAGCAAGCAGCTGGGCCAGGCTCCAGTGAGCACAAAAGGGCTCTGAGGATGGCCTTGCCCACACACAGACACTTTGCAGAGCTTGATGTATGCTTCTTGTCCATGCCATCGGATACCATGGCAATCTTTTAACACAAAAATTGTTGTGGTTGTGGTGCTGTCACCTCAGGAGATTTGGGGAAGGGGTTTCCTAGTCAAATTATGTTTTCCTAATGCAGGACAGAGCTGTCTGTGCTGTGATCTGTCCTGAGGAGTTTATGAATGGTTGTAGGCACCCTACAACACCATCTGTAATAGGCAATGGCTCTCTCATACACAGGTATAATTTAATTAATGAAGCAGATTTCATTCATTGGCTTTTCAAGACTAGTCAGGGAAACTGAAAGTTGATGCAAACACAAAAACAGAAATGGGCCCTTTAAAATAGACATGGTAGACATGGCATCCCAACTAACCTTCAGTAGGATGAAGATTCACAATGCCAGTGTCTAATAACTGTACCTCACTCCAATACAGGTATTTCAAGGCCATTCTGTGTAAACAGTGTGCATTGCTTTGTGTCTTAATCTGCAAGACAACCAAATATCTCCCTTGCAGATATATGTTAAGATTTAATGACTCTCCTGCTGTAAAAATGTTGCTTAAAACTAATGAACAAACAAATATTTGCTTAAACCCCTCTGTGAAAGTCAAACACACTTTCAACAACTATTCATGTATTTATTGTCAGATGTGAGTCATCACTTAGGTGCCTGGCCTTGTGCTCTTAGCAGCTAATGCCAGTAGTTTCACAGCAGTTTTTCACTCATTTTTCCCTCCTTCTGCCCCCACTTCCATCTCCAGTAAGAAGCAGTCTGGAGAGTCTTTTGTCAGTGGCAGAACTCACTCTCCTTCAGCATTGTTTGTGCCATAGTGGCAGCTGATGCCCTTGCTGTCCGTGAGGTGGTGGCAGCCTTTGGGTGCCACCTCAACCCCATGTCCCACTCAGCATCCCATGTCCCTGTCACCCTGGGCTCCTGCTGACCAAGTGAGTGCAAGCACAGCCACCTCTTCTTTTTCCTCTCCCCAGGTTTCCAGGGGATTGAGGTTCTCTGTGGATCCTCTTCTGACTGTTGGTGTGCCAGCAGTGGGTCTCTTCCTTCCAGCAGCTTGTCATCACTTCTTTACTGAAACTTAGCATCTCCGTCTAAGCTGCCAACTAAGCCCTTTGTGCAGCCGCTCCCTCATCTGTGACAATCACAATGAATAGGTTCACCCTGAACAGTTCAAATACCAGGGCTTTGCCAACCAGCCCCATACCTGGGGCCCTGGCTATTTCAGCAGATCTATCTGCAGCTGGCGAAGGATGGACATGTCTTTTCCACATGGAAATAGTATCTGGAAAGTTCCCATAGGATTTGCTTCCTGAGTACATACTGTGAACTTAGAAGGTGCTTTAATAACAGGGACTTATTTCTTGTGTTACTGAGTGACATTAAAATTGTGTGGCAATGCTTGTTTTATTTTTATTCTGCTACTAAACAAGCTGAAGGCTTTAAGGATATTTTTTGTTCTCTTGTGTCACAGGGGTCTACCCAGGATGGAAAAGAAAATCAATGTTTCAGGGTTGTGTAACTGTGGGCTTTTTTTCATGTGTTTCTTGTTTCATTATGAGGAAGGAATTAAAAATCCCTCCTAGACAGTACTTAAAATATCAAAGTCATTGTTTAATGCCTTTGAGTCACTGTACAACTAATTCAATTGCACAGTGTAGTGCAGTTTCACGGTATGTGAAACACAGATAGTAGAGAGGAATGATTGGAAAGTTGAATAAACACAGCATTAGTTTGTGAAGTCTGAAACTTTCCGATGACTTCTTTAGCAATGATCCAGCACAACAGCTCATTAGCAAAAGTGAGAACAGCAGGTTTTGAACCCACATCCCCTGCCTCCCCTACCTAAGCTGAGCTAGCTGGGTTCATGCTGGCTGGAGGCTCTTGACCCTTCTCTGAACCAGCCACAGGAGGTGGGTTGGGTCAGCACTGGATGTCAGCAGCCTTTGCTGAGGCAAAGGTCAAATCTCTGATATCACTGTGGCTTTGCAGGAACCTTTGGCAAAAATGAGCTTCAGGTGGTCAAGGACCAAGGCAGCAGAAGACTTGGCCACAAGTCACTTATGAAGGACAGTGCACAGCCACTCTGGCTCTCCATACATTGAAACTGGTGCTGTGTTAGGCACCCAGTAACCTACAGGGACACAGGGTGCTTGGTGACAGGGCAGGGATTGCAGCTTTTGTGGCACCATCAGTAAAGGGTCATTTCCTGGCCAGCCTGGTGTGTCTGACTTCACACCCCACTCTAAGAAGTTGTCATCTACAGGAGGATCTCCAAATGCATCAGGGGTCAGTAGGGAAAGGGACAGATCCATCAGCTTGATTTGTGTGAGTATTGTTGCCGTCATAAAGAAGATCATCCCAAATAATTACTGAATTTATCTTTGTATCAGCTGTGCAAGGTACAGGAGCAGTGTTATCCCTGTTTTACAAATAACAGCCTGAGGCACAAAGAGGCTTCATCATTGCCTCTTTCATCACTTTAGAAGTATGGTAGTATTTTGCCCACAAACTTTCTTCTGATGCAGGCTTTATGTGTGTAGAAACAAGAAGACCTGAGCCCCTGTCTACTCTCTGAAAGCACCTGTTAGCCTCCCCATTTCCTCACCAAGGCTGCTGGAGCTGATATGCCTAAATTAGACATTCCCTGCCCCAGCCTCCTTACCCACATGTAGATCTCCCAGTGAAGGTGTCCACACCTGGGGCTGAGTTAAGTGTTCCCACACATGGGAGTGCCAGAGTCCTGGAACAAGCATTCCCTACCCTGCCCTTAAAGCCAAATTGAAGCCATGTTTGGGTATATCTGTGGTTGGTAAGCCACCCTGTGGGAGTAAAACACACTCTGACCATGAATTCCTGCTTTGGTTTCATTTATTCCCACACAAAAACAAACACAAAGAAATATATTTAAGCAATCTTGGTCACCATTCAAATGTTGATGCTTAGCGTTTGCGACTGATTACGATTGCCACTGAATCACAGATATTTCCTGTATTAAGTGGCCCTAAAAGTCAATGTCAACATTTTAATGACAACAGCACTATTGTAGGTAGTGGAGGTTTGGCAAAGAGAGAAGGTAGGAGTGAAATTATTCTTTAATGAACATCCTGAATGGGCACAGATAGAAGAGGAAAAGGAGCAAAAAAGGGAAAGGACAAAGAAGCACACACGTGCTGGTAAAAGTTTCTGACAAGCTAAAAGCCTCAGAAACAAATTTGAGTTTAAAAATGCATTTGAAAAGTTACATACTCACTTTTGTACAGAACAACAATGGTGGAATGCTAATAACATTTAATTTCCCTTGACTTCTAACCTTCTTAACCTGCTGTGCCGCTAGAACAGCGCTGTAAATCAAAATATGCTGTATTGTATGGTGAACATGTGTATTGAGTCATTCCAGACTGCCTGGTGCTTTTTAAAAACAAAACTCACAATAGTGTTTGTGCTGTTTTTCATTTTTCATAGACCTTTCCCCTCAATCATGCTGCAACTGGTTAGGTTATGTATTAAAAATACAATATAAAAAAGAGGGAGGGAAGATGTAGGGGTAGATGTAATACCACAGAAAGTGCAGCACAGACAAATAGGCCAAAATATCCTTGACATTACTTTCCCCTTTGTTCTAAATGTTCTTCCAATTTCAATAAAAACAAATTGGAATACTGCCTGGGGTCTACTAAATCATTAGTAAATTAAGAATCTGTTTTTAATAACATTTCACTTGTAAATAATGCATTAATTGACTTGCTTGAAAGTTAGCTTGAATGTTAGAAACTCTGGCACTAAATGTGTAATGAAAGAAGTGCACTGTTTCAGGAGGCTGCATGGTAAATGTAACAAATTAAATATGACAGTTGATATTTGTGAAAATGGTGATATAATTAGAGGACACCTGCAGCTGTTTTCCAACCAAAACAACAGAAATTAAACATGTATAAAGTATGTGTGTCATATTTTCTCTTGGCATGTTTCTTTTATTCTCTTTAGGGCTTTTTTAAACTCGTGTCTTTCTATTTTTCCTTACCTTTTGTCAGGTCATATGACTAACAGGTGTCTACTTATCTAATTATACCATTTATTAGATCTGTAAGAGTGTAAAGACAAAGAACCTGAATCTTATTTACAAAGCAGGAGCTGGAAGTTACTAGAGCATATGACACATGCCCCAGCATGCTTTAACCCTGAATGGTTGGGAGTAGTCAAAAATTACACCAGAACATTTCCTGTGCAGTCCTCACCTGCAGATAGCTTAATTGTGTATTTCTCCATCCTGGCTTTGGTAGTGTTGGTGAGGATTTCTGTAAACTAAAAGTTGAAAGAGAACATGATGCTGCCATGACCACCTCACAAAGGATTCTGAACACCAAGTTTCTAATGATAAAGGAAAAATGTGAAGTTCTTGAACAACAAGCCACCACTGGGAAGGTGTGAAGCAAATTGGCCAAAGAAGGCCAAAAGTGATACATTTTTGACCTGGAGCCAAAGATTCTGAGTATTTCAGTTCATGGACTCTTCTCCATCTGTCCTTGCTCCTTTCCAGTTGGTGTACAGACAGAATCCTGCCAAAGGAGATGGAATTTGGACTTGCAGAAGCAGGAGTCTCTAGATTGACTCTCTTCAGAGTTACAGCAGTAACAGGGCAGTGGAATTACTCAGGTATAAATAAACAGAGCCTAAATGGAACATAAAATTTTACTCCTACTTAACGCCATGTGACCATTTTGCCTGGTCGGATTTAATGGGCATAGAAACTGCACTTCTGTTCCCAAAGGTTCCACCTGAGGAAGGACTTCAAGCTGTCCCAGAGACACTTTTGGTAGGCTTTGACATGCAGCAATTTCCCCACAGTGAAAGGAAAAGCAATACAGGGCAAGGCAAGCTGTCCTGACCGTGAGACTCTGCTCTCCCAGGGGAGTTTTCTCTGTGGCTGGGGCACACAGAGCAAACTTCTGTGGGGAAAGTCCCACTGCACCACACAACCAGCTGTGGATACTGTAAATCTTCAGCATGCCCTTTATCAGCTGTCAGAAACACAGACATTCATAAACAAAGGAGAGCAGGAGACCAAAATTCACTTTAAAATAAACAACGTGGACTTTGATTTGGAATGTGCTAACAGGATAGATATGAGCTATTTAAATAAACATACCAGCCAATTGTGTCAGCTTTGCTTTGGGGGCAACAATACCTTTGTTCCTGGGGTTTGTATCTGTCTTGATTAGAGCCATGTCAAGCAGCTGTTGAGGTTGACTTCGATGACAGATTGGATGTAATGTACATGACACTGGAAGCAAAGTATCATGGAGACAAATTGTGTGATGGCTGAGAAAATCTTCACAGCTCTTTCAGATATGGCAGACTTCTCTTCCCTGTAGATGCAAATGTATTTATTTGTCCTAAAGTTACAGACTTATGGCTGCTCTTGCAGGTAGCTGTTTTTATGTAGTATCTTCCATTCTCCACTGCCTCCCCCAGCCCAAGCAGGGGGCTGTTTCCACCCTGCAGCTCCTGGGTAGCACACTCTGCATGCTCTGTTTGCTCCTGTAGTGGTTTGTATGACAATTATGGAGGAGAAGCCATTTGCTGCCTCCAAGGACAAGGCTGTAATAAAGTTCCACAGAAAGTGCACCCTGCTTTTCTCGTTATAAATCACACCAGCACACAGGCAGGCTAGTCCCACCTGCTTGTAGAGCTCCTCTCAAGATGTGTTCCCCCTGAAGATGATTTTACAGGTCATATTTCTTGCTCATCATGTAGATCTCAACTGACTTGATGGTAATTGGTGATGGGGCTTGGTAGGCAGGTGAGGCAGGAGAGGTGCAGCTCACAGGGCCAGGTTCCAAATTTCAGCTGTGTCAGCAGTCACTCTGTGACTCTCCTTTCCAGGAGCAAGATCTGCACTGTGTTAAAGCTGAGAGGAGTTCTTACTCTTTAAAAGAACAACAATTTTCTTGAACAATTTTTTGTTCCTATTCTCTATGGGCTTTTGCATTGGTAACCAGTAGTTTCTATGAGGCAAATGTATCAAGCTGCATTTCCCAGGTAAAAACCATGAAGTAAAAACTATTACAGTCTTTACCAGAAGGAAGGAGTTGTTCAGCCTCCCCTCATTTTTCACTTGTACAAGAACTTTCCCATGGATAATACACCTTTATTTTGGTTCTTTTGTAGGGCATTTTGCAGATTCTGACCTTCTGAATGGATCAGAGATCCATTACAATTTTTATTTCTTTTATCAGTATATTCAAACACTGTAGATACTCAATTTACCTAAAACCCCTCTTTGATTAAATAGTATCAGCAACTGAGATGATGACTCCAAAGACTAATTGTTTTCCATGGTCTAAGGGGGAACATGCCTAGGAAGATGGCCTTCAGCTTGTTGTCTGTAGGTTTGCAGCAGCAAATCAGAGAAACAAAGCTACAAGGAGTTTGACTACACCCATATTTGCTTTTCAGGGACAAATTTGTTGGCTTAAATTAAGCCTGCTAAAAATGTGCCAAGATTTGCCCTAGCCAAAAAAATGCCCCTTCCTTGTCCATGTAATATTACACTGATTTGAAGGTTTTCCTAGCTATAGGGTGCTACAGATCAAAATACAAGCCTAATCATTGGAAAAAAATATTAAAATTAAAAAATTAGTATTCCCAAACATAAGGAAGATGTGCTGGCTTGGTTAAATAAGGCACAACTGGTATTATTTAATTAAAATCTAGAGTGCAGCTGTTAGGGGAAAATCTAGCCAGTTTCAGATAGAAAAATATGCCCTAATAATGTGTTTCAACATCATTTTGATGCTAAACTCAAGAGTATGGTAGGTGTGAATGTTTTGCATGCACATGCATATGTATAGATACACATCTGTGTCTCTGACAGAGGGAGAAAAGACAAATGTGTTCAAATACGTTTTCTGTATTGAGGGAAACTATAAATAAAACCAGACTTATGTGAGCCAGCAGCCAGAGGCTCTGAGGATGCACAGTGTGTGCTTAGAGGGTGAGGACGAGGGGAGGTGATGCTGGGAGCTGCTTTGCCCATGCACATGAGCCTGGCTTTTCTGCCTTTGTCCACCCAGACACACACAGTGGACAGAAGAAAAATGTCTTTGTTTGCCTTCGTTGCTGAGTGAAGAATCATTTTAACTGTGCCGTTTCTCAGTTCTCTCCAAGAATTATAAAGACGCATTAATTTTCTATAAAGTATAATTATTAGTTAATTACATTGCTGCTGTATCAAAACTTACTGGGCTAACACCTTGTTTTGCTACCTAAAGCAGAGTATTTCAGCTTTTCAGAGAAATAATTGTATGTATTAGTCTAGCAGAAAAAAAAATAGCAACTTTTGGAGGATGTTTCTGAGAAACAAGGCAGTTAGGTAAACCAAGGAAAGAGAAATACAACACTGGGGGAAGTTTTGCTGCCATTATTATTATTTATTATAGTAACTATTTATAGATCACTGTAATTTTGCATGACATTCTTCAAAGAGTAGAAAGGGCAAGTGGTGAGACCCAGAGTACACTCTGCTGCACATACCTGTAGCCATACCTGCTGCACACAGTATCTGACTGAGTAAGGGCTGGCAAAAATAAACTAAGCTACTTTTCTCCCCATTCTTGGGTTGGCAATCCAGGTTTCTGAAGCTGTGTCTTGTCCTGGCCTGACTATATTCCCTTTGCAGGGCAAGATATTTTTGAGCAAGACCTCACATTCCAGGGAGTTCTCAGGGTGACAGACCTGTTTTCCCTTCAGCTCTCTTGAGCAGTGCAAAGCTGCCAGAGAGAGGGTTGAAAATCGGGGAGCTTGCAGTGTGCAACAGATGGATATAGAAAAGGACAAAATGGAGCAAAAGGAGGAGCAGGCAAAAGAGGTTAAGCTCTAAAATAACTTAAGATCATTTTACTCATTACACCTTCAGTTGGAACAGTACCATCCATATATGATGAAAAAGGGTCTTGATGGTATTTTGGTGACAACATTCTTTTATTTCTGTTCATTAAATAATTGACATTTGCAGAATTTTACCTTCCATGTAACAATTGTCCAGAGCAGGTATAGGATTCCCAAGATTTTCTTCTCTCTCTGTTATTTTACAGCCTCTGTGTAGCAGTTGTTTGATCATTAAGAGCAAATGGTTCACCTTTTCATGGTTCATCTTCTGTCTGCAAGTGAAATTCACTTCATTTTGAAATAGGTTTCATTTGTCAAGAGGTAGTGGTGGATGCTCTGCTTTCCCTACATCCACAGTCCCCATGTAGGAGCTTTGGGTAGCACTCCCAGCCTTTTTCCTGCCCAAGTTGCTGTCAAAGAATATGCAAAATCCCTAGGGTAGCCAGCATGCCAAAAACAGAAAGCAAGGTAAAATGGCCTATCAGAGGGAACCTGATGGGAGTAGGCGAGAGAGGGAATATCTCAATCAGAGAAAGGTGTGTCTTACTCCATTGATACAGACTCAAGTCTGAAAATCTTGAAGATGAGAGTGAGGGGAAAAAATCCATGCCACAAAGTCAGGTTTTTTTTCAGTAGTTGCAGTCCATACAAAACAGCAATGCTGTGTGAGAGAGCTAAAGGCCAGAGGAGAGAGGGGGAGCTGGAGAAGGAGATGAGTGAGGCAGGAGGGCCAGGTCAGTGCTAAATGGGATCAGGAGCCCACAGGAGGAAGGAGCTGGCCCAACAACAGCCAAGAGGGCACGGCAGAGTGCCCGTGGAGGAAAACTTGCCCTCCAAACTCTTCCCCAGTCGGATTGGTTTTCCTGCTCTCATCTGTAACACCTGGGAAAAGAAGCATTACAGCTCCTGTTGTGTCCTGCCTGCCTGTGTGGCCTCAGGTGTTTCGAGCCACAAGGAATCCACATGTTGTCTGGAGCCATGGAGCTGCCACCAGGAGCTCCTCGGGCTCTTTGTGATGTGCCTGCTGTGCCTCCTGCTCCTTCCAGGCACAGGGAGCTGAGCTGGAGAGCCTGAATGCTCAATATGTTTGTTCTTGACAATTTAAATTAGACCCTTACAGATATATAAAAGACATGTTTTTCTGTTTTATCTACTGCCTGAATACCAGATGATGAAATATTCACACAGCTCTTCATTCTTTGGGGAGCAGGACGTGGGTTTTCCCCAGTGGCACAGTGATAGCTCCTGATCCGCCAGCCTCCCGCTGCCCACTGTCACTGCAGCTCACAGTCAGAGAGTGGCCCCAGGAATAGCTGGCACTCAAGGACCCCCCTCCAGTGCCCATAACTCTGAAACTACATGACATCTTAACCTTTATGAAATTTCTTCAAGACAGCATTTTAAAACACCCAAATCTTTCCTGACCTTTACATTTTAGTAGAGGGGTTTTGTTTTGTTATTTTTTTTTAAATTGATGTTCCTATTTTTTTTTTCTTTAGCTGTGGCATTTTTAAGCTGGTTCAAGAGGAGCTTTGCTTTGCCCTTCCCATCCTTGTTGAGCCCAATCATTAATCATAAAGGGAAAGTACTCCAGACTCAAGCCTAACTTTATAATGTTTTTATGTTTGTGACATTTTATCCCTCTCAGCCAGTGGGAAGTTCTTATCCTTTTAATTTGTAATCTGTTAGATTTCAGTTTGACTCTAGATGCTGCCTTCCTTTGTGGCGTCTCATCCACATTCTCACCTGCTTCACCAGGCTGTGGCCTGGTGATGGTGTATTGGGGGTACAGATGATTTGGGCACTTGCCCAAGGGGATCAGTGATTGGTGCCCTGGATCATCAGTCATGAACCTGACCCCTTTTCGTATGTGGGGAATCAGATATCTTCAAGAGAGAGCTAATGGTTCAATTCAACAGTAATACACTGCCTAAATCTAGAATAAATCTATTGAGTACTTCAGCGAAGCTGATAGTGCAAAGCTGACAATCAGTCCTGGCATTTTTACACAAAACTCTGAATATTTTCAAAGGAAAAGTGGAAACTCAAAAGCATTACAATATTTTTCTATGGCACTTGCTCTTTTTACTGTAGGTAGAAGCTCTTTTTCCTGCAGCATGCAGCAGTCTACTATAAGACCTCTTTTTTTACAGAGGGAAAGCTTTCCCCATTTGTATCTAATCATTACCTAATACAATCTCATCAAATCTTTCATGATATCAGGCAATTACAACACTCAAGGCTCAGAGTCTAAATACTCTCTAGTGGTCCTTTTGGACTTGTTTGTATAGTATGGTTCTGTTGCAACTGGAGAACACAGACACAGCTTTGTAGGCACAAAGATGAGTTCTGCTAAGCCTGTGTAAGTCCCTGCTCTTTAGCCCAAAAAAACTGAAGGTCAGTTCAAAGCTGCTTGTTGAGGGAAACTAATCCTGCAAACAGTACATTCACTGGCCATTATTTCCAAATCCAAACTATCTTATAGTCATGAAATGGAAAGTTTATGGGGAAAACAAATGCTGCATTTATTACTGTGATGCAACATTCATAAAATATATTTCATTGGGGGGGAGTTTACACAGGGGGTAATGAGATTTTTCCTTTATACATTATTTACAACTGCTTAATCCAGGTGCTGTAGGTTATTTTTTTTATCCCTCAGTTTCAGAGCTACAAAACACTTCAGTATTTCTAATTTATTTCTGCTTACAATACAGATGTTCTCAATTGTGTCTCTAACTACATTTCAACTGTTATGATCGCTTTTATTTGTTTGTGTCACTGTACACTTAGAGGTTGAATGTGCACTACACAATAGTCGGGTTCCAAGAAGGCTGTAAAAAGCCCCTGGTGATTTAGTTACCAACAAATTAAACTATGCCTAACAGTAATATCTTTATCATTAGTGGTTTTAATCTTCAGATGATTTCCTTGCTGTTTATATTGCTCTGTGCATGGGCTCCTATATCTTCACATAAAGGTTTCATCATTTTAAACAGCATTTTTCAAGATGACCATTTGGAAACAACATTTGGAGGAACATTTGGGTTGCATCCTCTAACTAAATTTCCAAGCTGTTGGTAACGGACTAAAGAAAATGTGGTCTGCTCTGAATACTAAAGAGCTGCAAATGTAAGAGCCTTGAAGGTTATGTGTAAATATTGACATTTTTATTTTATTTAGCATACAAAAATGAACTTGCAATGTTGCTTATCTGATCATACAGCAGTGACTGCATCTGCATCATCTGAGATGTATTCCTCACACTTCTGACTTTCATAGGTGTTCCAGACTCTTCCCTTTGAGGATGTTATTGATGTCCCTGATTAGGGAACAGATATCTGGGGACTGAGTGTCCATATAGGAACATGTCAGCCAAGAGGCAACAAATGGAAGCAGAGGAAAAAAAAAATCCTTTCATCTTCAAAGGCCGTGTTGCATGTGCAGATATGGGTCCCAAAAAAACCATTAAGGTTCTTTCCCGAGATGTGTAATGGGATTTTAGGGCACTCAGCATCCCGCAAAACAAGGTCTTTGGTTCATGCTAGAGGAAGGACAGAAAAATTACTGTAACATTACATATACCCCAGCTGTTCTTTTCTCTTAACCATACTGTCCTTTCCCCTGGGGTGTGAGTCTGTTGTCATTTCTTTTTAACCAGAGGTTTCTGTGGAAACCTCAGGGTCTTCATATTTACATGCTTCTTTCTTAAAACACTGAAAAGTACTCTGATGTGCAGATAACAAAGCTTGCAGTTCTTCAGGGCTGTTATTTATACTAAATTAATTTACATGTTTGATACTAAGATGGTCACTGTGCAGTTTGTAATTCCAGGGCATGGAACATGAGGGCCCCACAACATTACCCTTAAAATCTAGTCAGAAAGCCATGAAACCTTGGCTGTTCACATGACAGAGTTGGATAACTGCTTCATGAATGGCACCACAGTCACCAAAACCCCACAGTAACGATTTGAGAACACATTGGTTCTCTCCCTGGACAGCCTAACCTGAACACCAACACTATCAGGAATTTTTCTGAAGTATCTCCTTCCCACTTTTAGTACTCCTAGTTCCTGCATAAAACCCTGACATGTTGTTTGCATCAGCTGGCTGCCTCTTGTGCTCCTCTGGGGGTGTCTTGGAGATTATTGTTATTTTTTTATTTCCACATGTGAGAGAAGGATTTAATAAATTGCAGAATCATAAATTTCATTAAGGGAGTGGGAGGAAGAACAGTAACTTCTTTGTGCTACATGGAGTCTATGTAATTTACGTAAGTATTGCCTATCTCTTTAGTAGATAGAGTAATTAAGAAATGACCAGCATGGCTCCTGTTTGGTCATCCCCTTTGTTCTTCTATAAACTTAATTTAATATAGGCTTCCTTTTACTTATTTGCTAAAGAGTTTCTAACTCTCCCAGTGTCCTGTTTGTGTTGGACACAGTGGTGAGCCTTACCAAGAGCTGCAGTACTCTGCCTACAGAGCTGCTTTGCCCAAATCAGAGAGTTTGTCCCTGATCCACTTGTCTTGAAGAAAGCCAGGCATCGAGGCAATCAGGCCAGCATGCATTTGGCAGCTCAGAACAGAATGGAGCACACATGTTATTTGTCCTTTTAAATTAATTTTTCTTTGCCTTGCAATGGAGTAAGTAGCCTCACTTTGTATTAGTCAGAGCTGAGAAGGCTCCTTCTGTAACTCCAGAGTAGTCCCATAGTGGCAGTGGAGCACTGTGGAAATAAAGACAAGAGACATTTGCCAAGGATGAAGTGTGTTCTGGAAGGGATGAACCCATGTCTGTCCCTCCAAATATGACCAAGGGCGATCCTATGGTGGCTGGTAGGTAAATGTGTCTATCTGTCCAGTTTGTGGCTTTTAGCTGGGCTCATGGTAAGGCTGCATTGCAGAACTGACAGGGAAATGTCCCATTCCAGTCAGATGAGTGACAGTGCTAGAGCATTAACCTTCATGGTCATCTAGTCCAATGGGCTGAGAAAATCAACTCTTCCTGCTTCTTCATTTGGGAGAAGCAGGGAGAAAGTTGGCAGTGGAAATTTCTGCAAGGAGTAAGGAAAAACTAAAAGGAGCAATAAAGACTCAAGCTTTTGGAAGAATTACAAAGAATTTTGGAAGAATCACACCCAGATTTGGGTGTGAGAGTGGATCAGGAGAGAATGCTTTATAGCAGAAAGGTTCCACTTAATGGTGGAACTAAAACTACCTGGACCTCCATTTGGGGCTTGCATTTCAATCCAGCTAGAGGGGAGAAATACAATCCAGCTAGAAAGGAGAGGAAAAAAAGCATATTCAGAAATCTAAAAAAGAATTGCTCTGTGAGGAAAGATTGAATGATCTGGGATTGTCTAACCTAAGCAAAGGTCTTAAAGAAGATAATGTGGCTTTACAACTACACGAGAAACACTGCTCCAAAGAAAAGGATAATCAAGGAAATCCTTTCATATGTTCCTGAGGAAAGGAAGTACCAACAGCGTTCAGTTATGGTAAGAAAGATGGTAGTTAATTGTTAGTAAACACTTGATATTCCTGTAGGAATCTGCTGGCATACAGCAGCACATCACGAAGGCACGGAGTCTTTGTCACTGAGCCTCTTTATGGATAGGCTAGACAGGATCTGAAAGTACTGACAAGGGTGTAACAGAGCCTTTATTGGCTTTGTGTGCCTGGCCAACACAGAGCGGTCACCTGAAAGCTAGTGAGCACCTTGTGAGAAAAACCTAGCAAGAAACACATAGATTCACGCTTTTGCCACTGGGACTTCAGGAGGAGGTAGGAGGCAGTGAATCCCTCATGCATTTTGACAATGGGAATCTCCCTCAACTTTGGAAGCAGATTTTTTGTCAACTCAAAACACTTTTCCCTTGCCAAACCCGTATACTACCTTCATCTTATCTGGAGAAAGCTTCAGCCAACTGGCTTTCATCCATGTCTTATCTCTGCCAGACACAAGGAAGCTGTAACATATGGCTTCAATGAAAAGGAGACATAGAGCTTGGTGTCATCAGGATATTGATGACATTGTAGCCTATGCCATTTCACAATATCCTCAAGTGGTTTCATATGGGTTTTGAATAAGAAAAGTAACAGCAGTGAACCCTCTGGTATTTTAAGCTGCTAGTTCTGGGAGAGAAAGAAACATTTATCCATGCTTTTGGGATCTTCATGACAGAAATTGTCAGAACACTTCAAAGACTTTCTTCTCTCCTTTCAGCCATTTTGCCACAAAAGCAATGTGAAACAGCAACAGGAAGCAGACATCATGTCTGGACTTTGGTCTGACTCAGATGCAGTGGCAAAGCACAGGAAGAATTAGCAATATTAAGTTAAAATCATGTATTGCAGTATGTATGTGTATGTGTATGTGTGTGAATCTGATGAAGTCATGTAACCATACCATGACAGAAATTTCCTACCTTTGCTGTAAAATTGCCAATGTCACCAATCCAAATCTACAATCTGACTATTAAGAGGGAGAATAAACTTTTTTCTAGTTTAGGAATTTGAGTCTCAAGAGCTATAAAATTAGAACATTCAGCACAGCTGATTGTCTACAGAGGTCTCGCAATGAGACCTGCCTTAATAGGTCACAGGACAGGCAGGTAATTGCTTAGTTGGTTTAATCAACCAGCAAAAGTAACAGGTGAAGTGATGTGACCATTGTGTGAAAAAGGGAAGTTGGATCCCACTGGTAAAATGGGGGAAGATGATATAAAATCTCACATCAGTATTAGCAGTTACTCTCTGGGCAGATGTGTCTTTCCCCCAGGCTTACATCCATCTGGAGTTCCAACCTGCACTGTGCCAAAGAAGATTAACTTCAATGCCCAGCCATTTTGTTTGGAGTGTATCATTGGTGTCCATCTTTGGTTGGTATACAGATTTGCTAATTTCTATGGTATCCAGTCTTGAAAGGTCTTTGCTTCTTGTTTTAAAAACACATCAGTGTATTATTCATGTGTCACCTTCTCTGTCATCAGTGATGACAAAACTGCACTGAAATGACAATATATGCCTGTCACGTGTCTCAGTTATAATAATAGAAATAAAATAAATACTCCAGAATCTAGTTAGCTCACCTTCCTGAACCATTTCAACATAACCACAGGGAGAGTGTCCTGGAGGCCCCAGGTTCTCCCCTGGAAGGCTTCAAAATAAAGCCTTATTATTAAGGCCATCTGACTTTTCTCCCTTCCCTGCTGTGATATTTGGTGAACAAGACATAAACCATTCTAGTGAAATGTTCAGACCTGAAAAATGGTGCATTTTGCACCAAAAACATGGAGGCTGACAGGTGCCTGAGCAGAGAAGGAGATGGATGAGTGAGGTGTTGAAGCTGGCCCACCACCATGCCATGGCTACAGAGAGAAAGGGAGTTCTATGTGCAGGAATTGATGTAGGGTAGATGTGAAGCAAAGGAGTGAAATCCATCTTGTTTCCTTCTAAGAGATGCCAGCTGAGCTGGAGTGATGCTGTGCAGTAGATTGCAATGAAAACATGCAGCTTGTGATAAGCTGACAGGAGCTGGACTGAGCATAAATAGCTTAGAAACATCAGTGGGTAAAGGCAAAGCTTTTGCTTTTGTGTTTTAACAGGACATATTTGCTATGCTTTGCTTTTTAGAATATATAACACATTGTGTTAATGCCAGCAACTGTATTTATAACACCTTCCACTTCCCATGTGTCAAATTTTTGTCCTTATATGTGCATGTTCTCATTTTTTTGAGCTATGGAACCATTATAACTGTTGTTAGAACTTTGTGACCGAGGATATTAGACTTTCTCAGCATGACTAACTGTTTTCTCAAGACGTGCTGGCTGCAGTGGTGTGACTGTGCTGACATTTGCACAGACAGGCAGATGGTCCCTGGGACATGTCTGGTTGCAGTGCAGACCTGAAGATCCCAGATGAAGAAGCCAAGCCACTGTGTTTTGGCCTGATTTATAAGAAAACTCCTTCTCAGCAAATATAGCCTGTGTTATCCTTTCTGCTAATGGGAAAAAAATGGTGAGCTATAGCAAAACAAGCCCACAGCTAAAACATATGTTTTGGCCAAAGGTCATAATGATTTATGTCAGATATCTGTGTGTATTTGTTCCATATCAACTAAAACATTTAATGTCCTTGAGTAATAAAGAAGAGGGCAAACATCCACAAGTCTGATTGACTATGGGAGGTTGTAAGATATATCACAATTGGTAAATTGTGCTTGAAAACCTTACAGGGTGAGAACAAAATGGTGTAACTGGGAAATGGTCTTCTAGAGATGGAATCTGAATTTTGATTTCCCATTATGTGGAATAGTTTATTCCACTCTCAGTAATATAAAATAGTTTATTTATCACTCTCAAGAGAGAGATTTTGCATCAAGGAAGCCATCAGACGTTGTAAGGTTCACTGAGAAACACAATCCTTCAGATAGAAGGGGAGGGACAGTAGGCATGGAGTACACAGGACGACAAACAGATTCAGTGAAATCTAGTTGTTTCCTAATTCCAATTCTGAAAATGAATCACATAATTTGTTACAGATAACTGGCTGATGTCCACTAGCTGCTGAGAAGAATTTTCTGTCCTACTTTGTGATTGACAGCTAAGTAATTTGAATGAGTTTGAGCTGAGGGAATTGTCATGGTCTGGCCTGCTGCAACTTGGTGCCAGGTCTCTTGCCATACTCTCTGCAGCTTTGCTACCAACTTCCTGCTCTGGACCTTTGTGTTTAACTTCCATTATTTCACTTGAACCTATTTGGGAAAAACTCATCATTGTAACACCATTTTAGAAGTGGCTTTTCATGGATACAGCTAATGGAATTTATGCAGTAAAATGCTACTACTGAAGACCTCTGATAAGTCACACAGACTAGCAAATTGCTGATTTAGAGTGTAAGTGGATAGGGTGGCAAATATTATCATGTGTTTGAAACTGGTTTATGCATCTATCAGTCTATTTTTTTTAACAGTCCAGAGAATTGCAGAAGCCTTCAGCAAAAATAGCTTTCTGTTTTAAGCACCAAATCATGATGGGTTTTTATATTCTTGCTCTGCTCTGCACTCATAGTAGTCCTGGAAGAGCTCCATGGACTTCAAGAGTAAAGGCAACACTGCAATTACATAGAATTAGAATGCCTTTTCTTTAGCAAAGAGATTAGGTAATGTAACAAAACCAATGAACCAAGGCCAGCTGTGATGTAAACAGTGATTTTACTTCTTGAGCCAAATTCTTAAATGGTGCAAATGAACCTGCCGTGTTCTAACAAACGCTTTTTTTAATCTCCTTTGTGTCAGTAGCATAGACAAAAGGGTAGGGGTGGCAGCAAAAAGAACTCTATTTTACATCTTACATGTGACACAACTCCTCATTTTTGATTTGTTACTGCTTTTCCTGTTCCATGCCCAATTCTGCACCTGCTGATGTGGGAGCTGAACATGGCCGAAGACTGACTATCCTTACATCAAGATCCATATATAAAAGGGCATTTGAATTAGTCATCACTATGCCTATAGATTTCTGAAATTTAGATCTCCAGTTAGGGCAGATGTAAACGTCTTTGAAGTATAAAGGTAGCTCAGGCAGGTGGGTTCAACCAGTTGCATGCAGCAATGCACTGAGATAAACAGGTATCTGCTGATTCTTGTGATTAGGCCAGAAAAGCTCTCTGGGCATTGTCCTGTGCTGTAGAGATGGACAGTTTTACAATCAATGTAAGGCTTTGAACACACACTCCTGTACTGAAACATCTAACAAGTGGGATTGCTGGGTCGGCAACCAGGCTTCCTTGTTCTGTGGCTTTCTGGGATCAGCAAATATCTGTATGACACCTGGGGAGCAGATTCTCAGCTGCTGAAGCTCCACAGTTGCAGGCTGGTGCTGTTCAGGACTGTGGAGGAGTCCCAGCTCATCCCCACTTCCCCATGCTGGAAGCAATGACGAGGAACTGCCCTAAGCCTCATGTTGTCACGTGTCACTGCACTGGTGTGTGCCAAGGGGTGAAGTAAGCAACACAGAGGGCATCTGGAAAGAGAGAAGACAGGAGAAACTCAGTTTGGCAGATGCTGGAGCACAGCAGGCTTCCAGCAATTTACTTTGAATGTATTTGTTTGCTAAATAACCATGCTTTACTGCAGTGGAGTATCTTCAGCTTCAGTAGTATTCTGCTATTATTATTAAAGACCAAAGTGGACAGCAGCTATAGGAACATGGTGGTGCTCCTGACTAGGATTCACTGTTCATTAACCTTTCAGACACTGTGATTTTAGAAGGGCTGTTTTTTCCTAATTTTTCTAATTTTTGTAGTTCTCAAACATGCCTGTTTTAATAGCAAGAAGTTAAACTGCAGAAAGGTCATGTTATCTGGTTTGCACATAGGCTGCCTCCGTCACACTTGTGTGTAATCAAAGAAAATATAATTACAGCTCTGTAAACTTGAGGCCAAAGCCTGCAGTTTAGTCTGCTCGTCCTCTGCTCACATAAATGGGTGAGTCCTTGGGTTGTGCTTGGCTAACAAGTACCATCCTGTATTAACAGAGAGGAAATCTATTCTAGGATTTGGAGCAGCTGGCTTATTAAATCCAGTAGACCAACTGAAACCTTGGTATCAGGCAGCAATGATTCTTCTGAAATGACTGGGGCTGTACCAGTCTTACATTTCAGGACTGAGATCAGAACCAGACCCAATCTGCTGAAAAATAAAGCAGCTCTGTCATTTGCTGGTAATGAGGAATCACTTACCCAAATCATAAATCTACGTCCACGCTGAAGTTGTACACTATAAATATGTTACATGAACTCCATGGGGTGCTCTTCTAAATAAGCTCCACAGTGTTTACTAATAAGTCTCTTTTTTCTTCTTCATGCAGCTTGTCCTCTAAGGGTGATAGATGTTTCTGCACTAGCATTTTGATCCAATCCTATTAAAACCATTAAGTTTTACTATTAAGTTCCAGGAAGACTTTTGATCTTTTTTTGTCTTCCAAAACTATTATAAATATTCACAAATTCAGGGTCATGCTTTCTGTAACCACATAATTTTAAATCCAAATATTTGAGGTGGGATTTATGGGAGGGAGTGGTTTACACCAGGGTTTCCCAAAACAAGTTATGAAGTGCTGGGAGGAAGAAGTAAAAAAGCGAATGATTAATTCTGCTTCTAACATTAGTACTATTTTGTATGTGAGAGGGGAGGGGATGAATAGTTCATCAGGGAGAGAGGCACAGGGCAGATGCATTTGCATAGTTCCAGTTTACAGAATTTTAAAAAGTAAATGCTCTTATTCCTAGGCTGTAGATTAAGGTGTATTGTTCATCATCAGCTGGCTCCTAGTTATCCCTGACTTCACAAGGTTTATAGCGTTCTCCACTCTGGTAATGCTGCCTCAGAAACCCCTCTGCCCTGTGTGAAAATGCTGTGCACTTCTTGCTTACCAAGGGACTTAAGTTAATATAAGAGGACTCAATGTTCTAATGTTAAATGCCAAAGGACCAATACCTGAAAGGTCTAAGACTAAAAGCATCAGACTACACAATTTCCTATTTACTATAGGTGGTATATTTAGGAACTAATCATCCAACCTAATAATATGAAATAGTATTTGACAAAAAGGTCAAGTGTTTAATATTAGGGCTAGGAGAGTCATAAAAATCTATGAGGGGAATGCTCTGTGGAACAGGCAGCCAGCTGCTGCTCCCAGCTCTGTCACTGTATCCCTCAGTTCCTCCCTTCATTCTATAAAAATGTCACAGTCCCTTAAGCTCAAACGATTCCATCCGTTTCCTGCTCCTGGAGGATGTAGCTCTGCAGTAGGCTCAGTTCCCGGTTTCCAGGCCAAACAGTCTCTGGAAGTTTCCTCTCTTTCAGTCTTCTAGAGCTCTTCCAAAACTGTCATCATTTATGGTGTAAACACCAGTTCCCTGGATATTGTGGAGGACTCCGTATTTTGTGGAAATCCCGTTAGAATGCAACGAAAGAGACTTTTAAAATTAAATAATTGCTTTATAAAGCCTAGCAGACTTTATGTTCCAGGTTTGTCAGCCAAATGGAGCTCAGCCAGAGGAGTGAGAGTGAGTGAACCAAACTGAGAGCTGGTGTAAATGAGCCCAACTTTCACGTTCTTTTTGAACTTGACCAACACATGCAGGGACTAGAAGGAGCCACTGTTGCTGCTGATGTGTAGAACAACCTGGGCATCAGCCATGTTTCAGAACCTCATTTTCACTGTAAAACATGAAAACAAAACACAGAAACAGTGGCTGGGACTAAATGCTGTACTCAGAGCCAGACTGGAGGACACATGTACAAGATTTTATTGTTAATACTGTCCTTCCTTAGCTCCCATCTCTCTGATACTTTTCCCTCACTATTATTCACAACTCTCTTCATGACTGCTGGAAGTTTGGATTTTTTATCATCATTTATTTGCCTGCAGGGACCTCAGTTATTTTACTTCTGCCCATGGGATCCCACTTCAATTGGAGTTTGAATTAACATATTTTCTTGCTGCATCTCCCGGTTGAGGAAAGTGCAAGTGCTGTCATGGCCAGTAGAACAAACAGGTGACTCGGTTCCATCCTGTAACTCATTTCTGTGGCATTTTTTAGTAAACTCATGTGGTTAAATAGCAGGTGGTGGGTGGGGGTGGGGGTTTTTTTGGTTGTTTTTTTTGGGGGGGGAGGGATCAATAACTATATACTATGGAGGGAGTATTTGGAAATAAAAATGGGACACACCTTTTAATTCTCATGAAAGCATTTTCATGGGAAGCATTCTTGCAACAACAGAGTGAGAACAAGTTAAATATTTTGTTTCAAAGGGATTATCCCTACCCAGCAGGGAACAGCTGGCATAAAACACTGATCCACCTCCCATTGCAAACAAGAGCCAAACTCCTGTTGATTTCATTGGTACAGAATCAAGCTCTTATTAAGTCCATGGCCAGCTTTGCACAACTTCTCTCTCTCTCTGCTTCTCTTACGTATAGACCTGACCCTCTCTGGCTGTGGAGAACCCAAGGTGAGCTGTGGCTGTAGAGAAACTGAAAGCATTTTAAGATGTAAATGAGTAAAATAGTATAACAGCTTTTTTGCAGATATGATCACTTGTGGAGTACATCACAAGTAGCCCCACTGACTTCAGTCTAGCCCATCTGTCTAGACAGCCAAACGACAAGCAGCAAATTGTATCCAGGATATTGACTCACTAAAATGGACCAGTTCCCCTTTTTTGCTGGCTTAGCATGGCTCCCCTCTAGGTTGTGTTTCATTCCTGTGTTCAGCCTCTTGAAAAGGAGATTTCAAGTTTTGTGTACAGTTATATTGCAGTATATTTAATAAAAGAGCACCAGCTACTGAAATATTTTGAAAGATCCCTTCCAGATCTAAGAGTAGCCACAGACCTCTGATTTCCTCTCCAGAGCATTCACATCAAGACATAGGTGTACGTAGAACTATTTAGGGAATTAATACATTAATTACAAAAATTACTAGACAATTTTTAGGATCCTAATCTCTGATATTGATAGGCTTCCTGTGACCCACATCCAGTCCTTTCACAATTATATTGTTTGAATGTGTTTCTGCTAAGTGGCAGAGCAGGCTGAAACTATTAGTGCCTAGGAATTGGGAGAAAAAAGTAATTAGTATTGTTAAGAACCTCATAGGATGTGACAGTGAAAAAACTGGGCTTGTACTGTCATATGTCATCTAAAAGTTAGCACTATGAACAAGATGTTTTCATATCCTTTCTAATACTTTGAGATAGACCAGAATTTATCATAGCTCCCTTCATTTTACTCAGTTAATAATGAATGATCAGTAAAACATTTCGGAATAAGAAAGCTGGATGATTCATGTAACCTCTGCTGTGAAAGGTTTTCAAAGTTTAAAACGTACAAAGAGAAAGTAAAGGTAGCTGTATCTTTTAAAGGACAAAAAAAAGTATGTAGAAGAGATGAGAAGTTTTAATTGAATAACATAGTTTGTGAAATCATCATACAGGTTTGATTTTTTGCTAATCAGATTGAGTTTCATTCATGTTCAACATTTGCATGAGTTCTCAAACAATGAGACTGTCTTTGTGGGCCTTTCTTTGACTTCATGACCACCATGATTTTCAGGGATGAAATTCATGCTTTGATGATAATGGTGTGATTGTGCAGGTGCTGTATAAACTGCAGTTTTTAACTGCTGGGAAAGGTGCTGTGTAAGAAGCTCTGTTTCTTCTTCTTCTTCTTCTTCTTCATTATTAGAACTGATCCAAGACATAAAGAGTCCAAAGTCTTGCTCAACTGTTCATGGATAACAAGGTATCCAAAAATTTTGCCATAGCAAAATTGCATAGCATTCCTGTTATGCACACCTCTGATAAGACTGCACTAAGAATAAAGGGCCAAATTCTCCTCTGGAATAAAAAAAAATATTGGTGTCTGTTGAGGAGCTTCCATTACCTTTTCCAGCAGAGATCTTGGTTACTAGTACAGAATTCCTGTCAAGAGACAGGTCTTTACCTCTCCAAATTCTATTGTTAATGTTTGGAGACTTCTTTTATCTTTGTGCCAGTGCACAGAAAGAAGTATAATATAATGCATGCATGACTTCATCATAAATCTTCAACTTTTGGAGCCTGTGGGTGGGGAATTAAGTGTCCCATTTAGGTAGTCTGTAATAATAATTGTCATTCCTCTTGCATCATATTCACAAGTGTGTAAGGATCCTGTTTCTGAAAGTCTGGACATGCTGGACAGCTGTTCTGGACTAGTATTTTAGTCTCTGTGCTTTTGTATTGTTGGACCTACTCCTCTTAAACTTCATGGCCAGCTAAAAATTTGATGTATTCTAGGTTGCTCTAATTATGAGGATAAAGTGTTGTGAGAGTCACAAACTGCTTTTCTTTAACTCTATGTATCTACAAAGAAAGGACGGAGATCTGTTTGTCTGACCCCTGGACAAGACAAACAGCTTTAAAAATAAACCAAGTTCATCCAATTGCCCGTGGGACTTCTTTCAGGCAGAGCCCATTCCTCCTGCTCACCCTTGGCCTCTCATAGGGATGCACTGGCTGCATGTCCTGCCCCTTCTCCTCATTTCTGCAGCACCTCTGTGGCTTTTCTTCCCACCCAGCCTGGTGGTCTCTCAGTGCAATATTCAGGAATTGTGCCTCTCTCATAGTTCATGTCTCTGACCAGACCAGGGCCTTTTCTTTGCTCTGTGCAGTGACACGTGCCTGCACTTTGCTTGAGGACTGAGTATCTTCACTGAGGAGCTGAGTTGCTTCTTCCCAGCTAACTCAACAGAAGGGCAGTGACTACAACAAGCTCTGACAGCATTTCATCCATACACTTCTATGTCTGGTTTACATCAAAATTATTCCCATAATTCCAGCCATCATAAAAAAGCAAGCCTGAAAGGAAGAGGAATAAACATCGAGTGGTTTAAAATTGTATACTAGGAATAATTAAATTCTTAGTAAGAGACTTCTGTCATTTCTCTATTTTCACTCACCATGAGGAGGACAGCATGTTCTCATCTCTGTAGAGTCACATAAATTACTTGATTAAAGTGCATGTTGCAGAGCTTAATCTGGGCATTTGGAACCTCCTTGCTGTTTTCTCAAGGTATTTGTATGATAGATGAGGAAAAAAGAAGTCCTGTGCTTAGTTCCTCTTGTTATGTTGTAGATATATTTTCCAGACATTTGCAAATAGAGTAAAGAACAAGAGTTCTTCAGCTATTTAAAGCCTTTGAAAGAAGAAAGGCAGTTTAGATTACCAGCAGCCTACAATGTGCGTGGCACAAAAATGTCAGTTTTAATGGCAAAGTTCAGGATAAAACTGTGTCAGCTAATTTAATCATTTACCATGAAATACCAGTTATCTTAATCTTACATGCAGTTCTTAAGTCTGCTGCATATTTTTGTGTAATTGAATCCTGTCCCTAAAAGGGACAAAGCAGGGAATTTGCTTTTTAGTGAAAAGTTAGGCGTTAAATGTTCCTGTTTATGAATGGCATTTGTGGCATTGTCAGATATTTTAATAGTGAGCAGCTAATATTTCTGATGAGTCTATTTTTTCTCTGTTTCCGATTTGTCTTCCATGCTACAGAAATCATATCAGCATCCAGTTTCTATGGAACTTGACCAAACTCTCTGGAAAAACTGCAGATATTGTTCCCAGAACTTAAGGCAAATAAATTAGTATCTAACCCAGATGACACATTTTATTCATGTGGTTTGCTTTCCGTCTAGATACCTGATGCATTACTTCATCAGCAAAATTCAACAAGGCCAAGATGTCTTCATTTTCCTCCAGAGCAGGAGCCGTGAGAGCAGCGTGGTGGAAGCATCGATGCTCTGTGGCCAGGCAGCCAGAGCCCCTCAACAGCTGTGATGAGCAGAGCAGACACAGGGGACAGGAGGCAGCTGAAGCCAAAGAGGACCCACGCCTGGAGCTGTGTCTGTGTGATTGGAGCAGAGAGAGGCCAGGACCCAAGGAAATCCCAGCAGCAAGGGAAAAAAACAGATTGACTCTCAGTGACTCATTTAGCTCCTGGATTGGACAGATCTCTCCCCTGCTGGCAATTTGGCTGAGCATCAATGGACAGATACCAGGATGAATAGCTTAAAATAATTAGGGGTTGGGAATTTGCAAAACTGCTAGCCATCCAATTCTTTACTGTGCAATGCGAGGCAGAAAAAAGAAATTACATTTAGGTTATTAAATATTAAGTCAGTGGATTTACTTCCATTTGGTGCAGAACAGGAAACTGGCTAAAATTCAACATTTATATCATTGTGTTGATGGTCTGTTTATCACTGAGCAAGTAAGTGCCTTTTGGCAGGTCAAGCTCTTTGACACATGGGGCAAATGTGTGCTTAATTTCTCCCAAACAGAAGAATTAATATAATAATAATTAACACAGATGAGAACAGAATTAAAATCAAGTACAGTCAGGAGTTCAGTTTAATGCCAGGTGTCTCACATTCTAGATGTTCTGGGGCCAGATTTTTCCTGTTGAAGGCAACAAGGATTTTGCCTTTGGCACTTATGGGAGCTGAAGTGGGCCTTGGATGTAGAGAGACAGGATTGCCCGTACTTTCTATTTAATGCGAAAAACCAGAAGCAACAGGCTCGTTTAGTATCAGTAAAGGTCAGTTAAAATTATAGAGACATCCTTTGGAGCAAATCCTCTGCCTTGTATTTGCATATTTATGAATTAGAGATTACGACAGGCCATTTCATTTATTAGAGCAGCACTGCTATAGTTAATAGTCTGTCAGTATTTCCATTATAAACCCCGTTTTTCAGTGTTTAATATCTCAGCCATTTAAAATCACATCAGGAAGCAAGTTGGTCTTATGTTGTTGGCCAGGTGCAATTTATTGTTATGGATTATTTTCAATAATGACATACTGCTCATCATATATGCAGATGAGCCACAGCATTTCTGTTGGAGGGACATAGCAAGGTGTGTAGATTCATTGTGACTTTGTTTTTCTTTAGGAAAGAAGGGAAAAGAGGGATTTGACCAATCATGTCAGCTGCAGCCTTATGTTTGAAGAACAGTTTTTCAAGCAGCTGCTCTCAGAGGAAGCACTAGTTCTCAGTGGGAAATCAGGTTGCTGCTTGCTTGCCAGTGGTGACCAAGGTAAACAGGTGAGGATGGTTATCCTGTCCCTCTGAAATGGGACATGGGTGAAACACCCCAGGCAAGAAAGCAGTGAACATAAAAGAAGAGCCTTTAGAAGTAACAGGAGCCCCAATGACAAATTCAGAAAGCTGGCCTCTTTTCAAGTGTCTGCCAGCAGCAGAGAAGTGCAGTCCTGTCCTGACTTTATTGCTGATATTTGGGGTACAGGGGTTGCTAAGGCCTTAGGGGCAGTTTTGAAGCTACTTGCACATGTCCCTAAACTGAACAGTGTCCTTTATTTCAGCAGTCTCACATCACTCTCTTTCCAAACAGCCCCACTTTTCTTTCATAGCAGTGTTAGTTCACTAAAAAGTGACTGCCTGGTGAGGGCAAATGTTCAGACTAAAATACCAATTTTTAACTTGCTAGGGTGGCAAAAAGTTACTCTTCAGAGTAGCTGAAAGAAGCTGGTCTTGCACTATAACCTCTTGCCCTATGAAAAGAGAAACAGTCCAAACAGAAACTACTGGGGAGTGGTTTGTTTACAAGGTCTTGAAAAATCATTTGCTGCCTCAGTAACTGACAAGTTAGAAATCAAATTCATGAAGAGAGGGAAAAAAATGAAGCTATGTGCAAAATATCTTTTGCTCTTTTCCCTCACAAACACAGTTGGAGGTGGGAACATAGTCCGTATTTTCCATCTTTCTCATCATAAAGGTCTGTGTGCACAACAGAGGGTTCCAGGGAAACCAGCAATGGCAGACCAGAACCACTGAAAAATCATATTTGATCCACTTGGTGCATTGCAGCTGATCAAACTATGCCCTAGGTAAGACCCAGGGCTTGGCCTCTGTGCCACTTCCTGTAAATTTTGACTGAACTAAGATTAACAGCAAGTTCAGAAGTTACATTACACAAAAAAAATTTTAAGCACGTGTAAGACAAGATTTTAACGAAAAATCTCTGATCTTAAATCCCCCAAATCCAAGTGGTGATCCAGACTTTTCATCCAGTCTGTCATGACCATCATGAGAACCAAGAAATCAAGATCAAGACACTCCACTCAGGTTATGGAAAACCTGTTCCAAATCCAAGTGGTGAGGGCTAATCAGTAGCACTTTCTTAAAACAACAGTATTTGGGATATTTTGTGGGTAATTGCTAACTAAAAGTGCATTTTCCAGACTCATTTCAGAGCTGCCATTGTAAAGAACAATCTTCCATCCCTAGGCACATCACAGTGCCTTTTCAGCCAAAAATGATCTTTGGTCATGGTAAGTGATCATAACTCAGAAGGAGGCAGACTACAGAAATTCTGACTGTTTTGAATACAAAATCACTTCAACAGTTTTATAAAAAATAAATAACCCAAAGTAAGGGGGGGAAGGAGTTTCTGCCAAACATATAGAAAATGCCATACATTTAAAAATTAAGTATGAAGTGTTTAACACGAAGTATGAAGATTGCTGGAAACTCTGTCCAGGCTCAGTATGCTATCTGGACAGCATTGTTTACTAGATATGTTTGTTATTTTTTGTCTTTAATTTGTAGTGACATAAAATCTTGCACAACTGACTTGAGTGCATCTTTGAATGTTAAAATTACTAATTATTATGTAATTAGTCAACAGGATGTGTGTAATTGTGCAATACCAGCATTCCTGGGTGTGGTTAAGTACATAGGTAGAATGCCAACACTCATCTAGATGTAGTATTATAAAATTACACAACATACACCCTGGGTGGATACTCTAATTATATTTTACATTTAAACAATAGCTACATTAGCAAAATAGGACTTATTATTTTAAAAAATATCTTCCCACAGGCATGGATCATACTAGATGATGGTAATAATTTTGCCCAAATAGAGTATCTTCCATCTCCCAAGGGACTCAGCCTTCTTCATAAACATGCAAATAGGAGACAGAAACCAGGCATAAAGAGCCCTTCACCCACTCATGGGATGAAACCACCCCAAAACAGACATGGGACAATTGTTGAGTCATGCACTGGAATAATTGAAGGCAGAGAATCACCAGGAAGGACTTTCTATCTCATGGAGAATCACATGAGATTAACCAGAAGTGTGACTAGAGCTGTTATATTTTTATGACTTAACAGACATCAGGACAATCCTTAAACCATGGTGGAAACAGAGCCACACAGCGAGTCAGATTCTTCTTTGAACTTACCCAGGAAGATCTAGATTACAGCCATCAAATGTCTTGAGCATTTGAGTCAGTTCTGATCTCTGCTAGGATTTACTGCCAGCGTGGTGTAAAAGTCTGCTGCACTCCCAGCCAAAGCTTCCCTGCCTGGTCATCCCTCATTCTTCCTGTGGTACATCTGCAGTGGCTGACAGGTGTGCATGTCACTGGGGCCAGCACTGCAGAGATGGTAACTTATGCGCTACAAACAGAAAACATTGCACACCAGTATTTGCTCTCTTTTGAAAGCATTTCAAGGCAAGAAATCCAGGAGAAGAATGGAAAGGTGAAAATTCCAACACCAAAAAAAAATCAAGCCAAAAAGCCCTAAGCTGTGACTCATCATTAATGTAAAATGTCAGAGCCTAAAGCTGTCTCTTTTTTTTTTGTGTGTGTGCCTGGGTGCAAAAGGGTGAGGTGCCCTCTGAGGATGATTTTATCTTTTACTTTTGAGCCTGAAGATCTTGGATGTGGTTTGACAAGTTCATAAAAATATTGTGATGAAGTTGAGTTGCCATCTGGAAATGATACATACAGAGATATAAGAAAGCTTGAGGAGAAAACTGCAGATGCTGGAAGAAGAATCAGCAGTGCACATGAATGAGGTTAAAAATTGCAGACAATTAGCTACGAGATGACTCCTACTAAATAAATCATCAAAGACTTGACTACTGCTTCCAGGTTTCTACTGCAATATTAGCTCATTGGAACAGTCAAAAAGATGTTAATTTGGCCAAAGTTTAAGAAATGTGCTATTCTTGTTTGAATTAACAAATCAACCAACAAGGCCCATCTATACTGTCTTGCCAAGGCTATAAAGCTTCTAGGGAAGCTATTATATTTAATGCTCAGGATCAAGGGTCCCATGATACGCAAAATAAGCCTCTTTGTGTTAAATGAAAGCTGCACAGGAAAGAAAACCTGAGCTTGTCCTGGAACTTCACATCTAATTTCAGCATTCAATGAAGTGCTTTGGATGTCCAGTTTAATAGAGAAGCACAATATTTTTTTTTGTTTTTCTGTATGCCTCCACAGATCAGGCCTTGCTCTGTTCTCATCCAGAGTTTAATCCAAGACTCGAAGTAAAAAGAAAATATTCCAATTGCTTCCAACAGGCGTCCAGTCAGTCTCGTGCCATGGTTTTACTTAAATGTGAATTCAGTGCTAAGTTCCTCCCAAGAAAAAGAGATTAAAGTGATAGGAGTCTGCACACTTAACCTTCCACCTTCCTGTTCTTTGCTGCTAATAGAACCTATCCTTTGGCTTGGCAAAATCTTCTTAATTTGTCATGTCTTTCTGCAGTGTTGACTGGTATAAAAAAATGCTCACCTTGGCCTTCTTTATTGCTACATGGAAGCAGCTCACTAGAGTTGTACTCTACTGCTTGAGATTTACTTGTGTCCCTGGTGTGTTGTGATAATCCTCTGAATGTCACTGCTGTGAAGCTTTTGTTCTTCCCAAAGACTCTCCTGAGGTTCAGTGAGGGCAAGTAGGGTTTGCTTGGCTTTAAAGGTAAATTGTATATGTCACTATAATAAAGGGAAATATGCAAAGTGTTGGTTGAATTTAATAGGAATTTGGAATGTTTGGCTTGTCCCAAGGCCAGTTGGTATTATGTGGACTTCCAACGTTGTTCATAGCAGGAGGACCTCACCCCATGGGAAGTGCCAGGTCCATTTAAACCATCTTCAGAATTAGTCATAAGTCTTACTATCACTTAGTAGTATAAAACAAGAAACATGATCTGAAAAACACTAGAGAGAGATACTGAAGTTCTGCAATTCAAAAAGGCTAATTAGAAACTCTTTTCTTTTATAACAAATAAGCCAAGCATATTGACTTTAATTATAGGAAATACTCAAGGTTTGGAATAATCTATTGAAGAGCACAGATGTATACCAAATCCTATGTAAATGAGTGTGTGCAACTGTTACTCAGGTAACACATTTATTTATAAAAATAAGCTGTGTGTTCATGTTGCTTTTTAAGGGGTAGAACATCATAAAAGGTTTCTCTCTCTTCCTTGCTCTTACTCAACATAGTGAGATAGTTATTTCTGTAGTTATATCTGTTCATCACAGCCTAACATGCATTCCAGGGGCTTGGAGCAGATTCTTCCTGTACCTGAAGTAGAAGTAGTAGTTCTGTTTGCTTTATTACTGGTAATTCTGCAGTTGTTCTGTCAGCTTTACTGGAATTGGATCACTGTAACTAGCAGCAGAATTTGTTCACCTCTGATGGTAAAATTCCTTTGGTTTCAAAAAAGCTAATGGAATTCATAAATGCTTTTGTATTTTTCAATCTGTGTCCCAGAGCTGACTAGTGGCATCGGTTTCTTAAAAAAATACTACAACTATGATTTGCTACATTGCCCATTAGTTTTGCAAGTAGAGAGTCTTAACAACCCTGGGAAGAAAATTTCATGTATCTCTTCTTTTACCCCGCCTGGCTGCAAAGAAATCCTCTTAACTTTTGATAGCTTTACTTCATGGAGGAAAGGTCCTTCTCTGTCAGGACCATGACAGGTGGGCTCAGCAAGCTGAATCACTGCATCCCAAATGCTCCTTCCATCTTACTCACCGCCTCTATAGAGATGAAAGATGCTGTGCTTTCCAGGTCAAATTTCATGAATGAATCTCCCAAACACTTGTCTACATGTACTCCTTAAATTAGATGAGCTGTCTACCTGCACTGTGGCCATTGTAGATTGTCAACCAGCTGGGATTGGTAAACTTCCTGAAGCCTGTTCCACAATCTCCAAACCATCCTACAAATTCCAGGGCTTAGCACTTTTGCTCTTAGAAACACCCATCTGCAAAGGCATGTGTTGGTAGTGAATTGTTGCTCTCTCCCATCACTAGTAGAGAATATTGGTGTTGCCGTTGCTGGTTCAACTCCTTCAGTTCTCCCAATTTTCCTAACAATTGTCTTAACATTTCACAGGCATGTCCAGAGCTACTGTATCAGCACAAATTGCAAAAAGCTCATGGTAAAATGTCTGCTTTCACCTCTCAGATTCAAGCTGATTAAAGGATTTGAGGAAAAGTGCTGTGGGCAAAGAAGAACAATGAAGATCATTTAGATGAGCTGCAGGTATAATTTCAGATGGCTAAAAAGTAGGAAAAAATAATTGTACTCTACCATTTAAACAATAATCTTTATATAGCATCAAGAATTGTCAACAACTGGCCTCCAGCCTAGCTTGAAGATTTTGGTAATCTCACCACATGCTGCTCAAGTCTGAATAAAATTGCCTAGGCCACAGGTTACAGGGAGGGTGTGTAACAAACTTCAGTATTTGGCCTGTTCTTACACTTCTGCTTCTGAACATCCACTACTGGTAATTAGCAGACATAAAATATTGGAATAGTTGGATTTTTTTTTCAGCTTTGTGTTCTTGGTCTTAGGCTTTTATGTTTACCTCATTTTTAGTGAGTCTGAAAAGGAGACAGCTTCTGTCCTAATTGCACTGCCATAAGGAAAATCAGCAATTTTTACTGACCCTGGACACCCAAGGGCATCCTTTTACAAAGAGTCACCTCTGACACGTGGATCCACGTTGACTGACATGATAGATGCAGCACTTGTGAGAGAAATCAGCTTGGATTTGCATATCTTTTAGTGGCAACTAAATGCAGAAAAGAGTTGCAAGAGTGGGAGCAACAGGAGACTGTCAGTTGGTTGTGAAGTCAGAGTGAAAGTTTTATATATGATTTCATCTGTTTGAGAGGCAGATGGTTCTCTTAGTAGCTGTTCCTTACATGTAGATCAGACTTCTGAAGACCTTCTTACGTCTGCTTTGGATAAAAGAGTATAAAAAACCCTGAACCCAGGAGCTTTCACCTTCAGTGTGCAGTCAGTAGATTAGAAGGAAAAGGAGCTGTTACACCTGTGAAATTAAATTTGACTCAAAGGTAGTTTAGAATGATAATGAAGGTGAAAGATCAAAATATAGTGTGATGCCTGTACAAAGTGTATTGACCTGCTGCTGTCTAACTTTTTTGTTCATGCTTGAAATCTAAAATTTGGTTTCAAATAAAAATCACTTCCTACCAGTTCATATAATACAAGTACATTATTGAATTCTGACTGAGGCAGTGTTGCTCAGAGACAGGGGGCCCAGTCCTGGCCTTGTGGCATGGGGTCAGGAGCATTTTGCAGGATGTGGCAGTTTCCAGACCACAGGCAATTCTGACTTTAGGGAAGGGTGAAGAAGATGGGCACCCAGCATAGAGAGAGATTACAGGCAGCAAAAAAGCCAAGTCACAAATGAAAACTTTGTATTCCTTTCTAGCACTACTGGTCTTCTGGATGAGATTTTCAAAATTTGGGATGAGTGGCAATTTTTTCAGCAAATCCAAAGGAACCAGAATAGGAATGGTCAGCTTAGCAAGAGAAACCAGGGCACCAGGTAAGATGTGGTAGCCATGTGGGAGAAGAGATGGAAGGGCAAGGGGAGCAAAGAGGGCAGGCTGGCTCATGGGGGTGACCTGACTGTCAGCAGGGTGTGCAGGGAAGGGAGAGACTGCTGCTGGTGTGGATAGATCTGGAAGCCATAAAATTGGTGCTGAGGGATGAGGTGCTGGAATCATCTGTCTGAAAAGGAAAGGGCAAAGAAGGAGAGCAGTAAAACTTTGGGGTTGGCATTGTGGGTGGCAGAGGGAAGAACAGGGCTCCTTCTGCACCCACCTTGCTCCCAGGTAGAGTGACCTGGCCACAGCTTCAGGAATAAGGGGGATTCATTGTCTCTGAGTTCATGACATTATTATTAAAAAAGAGGGAAGCCTAAATCTCTTACTGTTTGACTGGGGAAAACAAGAGCTTAACAATGAAGAGAGAGTCTTTCTACCTTCTCCCAAAAGCAGCTAATCCTCAGTCAAAGGCTTTACCTGGGGCTTTTCTGGAGGCCACCTCTGCCCCGTGGGTGACATCCCTGTCTCTGCTTGAGCCTGGCAGGGCAGTGAGAGTGCCAAGCACCTCTGAACCATGAGGGGGATATTGAGGAGGGAGGGAGGGAGGTTTGTGCCAGTTAATTAGCAGCACTTTGGTGGTTTCTGCAGCCCACAGTAACCTTCACAAGACCTGTAGTGAAGGAGAGGTATTTGGGGATATGTGGTTGAGGCTGGAAGTCGATTTATTTGAGCTCTTCTTTCTTTGAGCATCGAGTTCATTGTTGTTCCAGCTCCCTTTAGAGACCGAGACATCAGCTGTCCAGGCTGAGCAGCCCAGAGTCAAAAGCAAAGGAGCCTTTTGCCCATCACTGTCACATAAATCAGGGCCCAAATCTGTAAAATGTGAGAAAATGAGAGATTCGATTATCCATATGGATCACTCTGGATTTACTCCAGATTGCTTCATTAATAGCAATCAAAGACATCACTTTAATGGATTTTTTATCCTCAAAATTATGATCATGGGGAATTTGTTCTGGCTATTGGTTTTGAAAAGGCTTTTGATTCTCTTCAATAGCCTTAACTTATTTCAGATTTAGGTAACAGTAGGATTTGGTCTTAAATATGTTAGATAGGTCAATCTCCTTTATTCCAATCCACTGTTATGTTAAAACTAATGACCACAGTTTGAAGATGATTTATGCACTGAGGCTTAGACACGAGAGTCTTTATTCTCTGATACTTTTGCTGTTACAGAAGAGCCTTTGTTTTGGGAGAAGTCACTGTTTTTAAGGGAAAAGTCAGTGATGTTTTCCATTTTGCCCTTAGTTGGAGGGTATGTTATTTTTTTAATGAAGATTTTCTTTAATGAAGATTATGCTGGAAGTCACTGAATGATGTTCATGTTTCTTCTTTGTTAATTGGGGTAAAACTCTTAAAGCCATTAGGTGATTTAAATGTAGCTCTATTTGAGCAATATCCTTTATTGGATCCCCCATTATCCTTTAAACATCTTGGTGTGCAAGGGGATAAAATTAGAATGAATTTGTTTGCTTTAAATTGCCAGCCTCTGCTTGATAAAACTATTAGCTATTTAGCTAATTGGGCTGCTCTTCCATTATCATTAATTGGCAGAATTGATACAATTAAAATGGGGGGTTTATCTAAAGTATATGTGTTTTTTCCTAGGTATTCCTATCAAGTTTCCTAACATGTTCAGGGAGTCTTACATTCTGCAATTAGCTTTGTTTTCAAGGTTAGAGGTAAATTCAAGATTAATTTTGAAACTCTGAAGCTTCTTACAGAGTCAGCTGGACTGACTCCTGCTAATTTTGTTGTTAGTTTTGTCTCCCTCGGTGCAAGGTTTTGTGATTTAGACAATGCCCAGCCCTATGGGGCCGTGGGGCAGTGCAGAAGGTCAGGGCCAGGCTTGTGCCAGAGCTGTGCCC
>VZSR01000245.1:4720360-4735360 GCA_013398615.1 Brachypodius melanocephalos
GCCCACCAAGTGTTTGAACACAGCCAGGACTTTAAAGCACACAAACCCAGTGACACCAATTGGCTTACTCACACTGGTAAAGTTAAAGAGACTGCACTTGGTTGGGGCCACAGTAATCATCACCCTGTCAGTTTGGGACTCCCACTGAAGCCAGTGCAAAATAGCACCAGTTTCTGCTCACACCTTGGCTGTGCTCTCAGCTGATGCTGCCCTCCCTGGGAGCAAGGCAGGACAGTTTGGAGGAGTCTCTGCCAATCCTCCTGTCCTGTGTCCAAAGCATCCAGAACCTGCACCCTGTGCTCCTGCCATCCCTGGTGGACATGCCATCCCTTTCAGGCTGCTGGTACAAACTGTGCTTCTCCCTTCTAACGCTGTGATTCATGTCAGCCATTAGCCTCAAATAAATGAATGGGCTGAAAGAAAATTAAAACCAAATCACGCTTCTATCAAAGGGAGGTCTTGTTGACAAGCAGAGCCTCTATTGCCAGAATTAGTCATCTGGGTCTGCCTTTTGCACCAGGCACTGAGAAAACCAGAGGATGATTAATTGGGCAGGACCAGGAGGATGATGCCCCTCCTATACAGCTGGCCAGCCTGGGCAGTTTTTAAATCACGTCATGAGGGCAGTGGCTACATCACTGAACACCACCACTACTGCTGCTTCACCTTCACCACGATTTTATGTGATGCTGGGGTACCACGTTGGTTCTTCATCAGCCAAACATGACCTTATACTGTGATTTCCTTTACCTTATCTTGCATGCTAGGTGGAGCTGGGTCTATTGCCTTTTTAAAGCTGCTTAAAATCATTTCTATCAAGAATATAGAATAGTTTAATGCAAAATAAATTTTTAAAAATGTTTCAGCTGTAAAATATGTGCAAATATAATTATGTATAATTCTAACTAAAATAAAAGTCAGGTTCTTTCCTGCAGACATGATCCAGTATGTGTGTAACATGTTTGAACACTGGAGCAAACTTGATGCAATGCTGCCTTTCTTAATTCATGTGAGTCATTGTCATTTTAGACTATACCAAAGTCATTTCATGAAACACATCATGCTTCATGGGTTAATCCTGATTTAGCTGTGACGCTTTGCTTTTGGGTATTATCTAAATTGTTTTGCCCATCTCTTCTTCATTCATTTTGTCTGTCATGAATATCATTCTACATGGATTTCGTTCATACATTTATTTGTATTTAAATTATGCATCTCTTTAAGGAGATAGACCCATCAAGTGATACAATACCTGATGGCACAAAGAATGAGGCGTTGTTTACTTTTGCATAAAAAGCCATGAGGATGGAGCACACAGTTTATAGGATACTAATGAATTATTTGGATGGTTGACCTTAAGTCAGACTCAATCCAGCTAAGCTGGGTAGCCAATGCATTTGAAATGTAATGGATAATAGTCCAAGAGCCAAGTATACTGTAGGTCTGCCTTGCACAGGTTGGCCCTTATTGACACCCTTCTGGAGGCAGCTCTGCTCTGAGTGCCTGGGAAGTGCCCCAGCACAGGCTCAGGGGATGCCTTCCTGCTACCCCAGGGACAGAGGCTGGCCTGCTGCCCTAGCCCTTGGACACTCCTTCAGGGGACACAGAGAGCACCCTCGTCCCTGGAGTCAGAAGTTGGCATGTTTCAGGAGCACTGAATGAATTCACCACGATGAAAGTCACCTTGAGCTGAGGGACCTGTTGGAGTTCCCTGAGGAAGAACGAGCGCTCCCACGGCGCAGTTGGAAACCCCACACTCCCACTGAGTCCCCACGAGTCAGGGAAAAGGAGGAGGGAGCGGAAGCAGAACCCTTAGAACAAGGATAACCCACAGCATTAAATGCACTGATCCTGTGCTGTTTGTTTCTGAATGAATTGCAGTAAATAAGGAGCATCACACTGGGTAAAACTCAAGTGAAGAGGATGAGAATTAAGCCCAGGCAGAGCAGAGGAGCTGCAATGCAGGAGCCAGTCCTCCCTGTGCAACCTTTAAGGTATACAAGGGCCAAAACCTCCTTTGTGCTGGTATTGCTGTTTATTTGCTTCTGTATCACCTGTGAACTTGGCTTATTGTCACCATTAAAGAGTCCAGAATAGGGGACGTGCTGGGCTGAAATATTACTGTGGCATCGAATGCCTTCTCCTCATTTGAAAGTAGAGATATAACTGTGAATGTCATTAACTAAGACAATAATAAATTAATACAATAGCCAAGTAATAGGGCTGTAATGCTTTCATGTATGAATTGGAATGTGAATACTGAGCTTTTCATTTCATGGTTGAAAAATACATGAGTTGACCCAAATATTAATTTCTGTATTTCATTCATTTACATATTATGGGTCAATAATTATTTCTTGCACAAACGACTTTTCAAATGAGAAGCAGTATATTGTAATGGTCTATCATATTTACAAACATCTCATTGTTTTCCTAACTTAGCACTTAGTATTTAGAATATACCGGACCAGATATTGTTTGCCAAATACAATACAGAACTGGGTCATGTAAAATTCAGGTACTATTTTCTTTTACTATTATCCATAATTTATAATATTCATAAACCACGGAGTAGCAGGCCTCTGCCCCTGGCAGGCCCACACCCACACTTTGGAAGGGGCATAGTTTTACAGCAATGGTTTAGGAGACCTGACACCTCTTTCTGCTCTTTCCTGACCTTAAAAATCTCACCCCTTTGAGCAGCAATCCCTCTGAAGATCCAGCACTGTCAGCAGAACTAGTGGTGGGGATTTTGAGAAGTTTATTACATCCCAAGATTTCTTTACAGCATGCAATGACATCCAGCAAAATGCCTAGGATGTCTCTTTTCAATTACTTCGCAGAGCTAAAATGGTATAAATAATCTTGGTTTTTACTTACTGGTATTGAACTTAGTCCATCATTTTGGGCTGTTCATTGTTTCATCATATTCTACCCCTTTATTAGCCAACATATCCCAACAGAAACCTTTTGTCTTAGAGTAAATGTGTTCAAGTGTTCAAGTACTGAATAAATCAGGGACTAGTGCAACATCTATATACTGCCCAGCAAGATGAATTTACACATCTGCCTTTTCCCCTAATTATAATTCCAGAGGTTGAATGTCAACAGCATATGGGTATATCCTCAAAGAGGCATGCAAACACACACATACAGGCACACACACTGTACATTAATCTCTCTTGGCTTATCTGTTGCTGTCTTTAATTTGTATACTTCAAAATTGAGTGGTGAGGTCATTTATTAGACTGTTTCTGTGAATTTTATGTAGTGATAAGAAAGCAGTAACATGCAATTTGTTTTTATAGGACTCAGTTTTGTAAGTATGATCTAATATTTTCTTCCTTTAACTGAACAGTGAGGAAGAGGTGATTTCAGAGCTAACTAAGAGTTAACTGGCTACATTTCAACTGTCACCATTGTCTTAAATCTACATAGAGAGTGGAGAGAGCCAGAGAGGTGTAAGTACAGCAGGCCACTGGGGAAAAAAAATGTTTATAAGTAGAAATTTCTCCTCAGAGCAAATTTTTCTAGTTTGTCTTGGTTTTTTTCCTTTTGCTATTTTTTAAACACAACATGTGATGGAGACGATTGTTATTATCCAAAGGACCTGACTTGCTGGCTCACTGCATCTCTGTTTATGAAATGCCATAACAAAAGTGAGCTCACGCTTGTGTGCTTCCAATGCGTGATGTTCCTGTGTGCCAGATGGGCACTTTCATGACTGTATGAGCGTGGATTATTTCATTTCCTACATCTGGGACTCCAAATGGCTGCACAGAATGCCACAGGAGAGAGGAACAGATCTTCAGCTGGGGAAACCTACCTTCACAGGGGAACCAGCTACATCTGAGGGGACAAGGCAGAAAAGCCCCGAGTGATATCTGAAAGTTCACATAAACCAGGGCCATAAGGGAAACCTTTAGAACCAGGAACAAGACAAAAATAAACAATAACTAATGCTGGATGTCAGCTGTGCAGAGGGGGGAGGGAAAATAAACCATAAGCAGTTTCTTGTCTGGCCACAGAAGATGTGTTTGGAATGCTGTTTTGTATTTCAGCTCAGAAACTCTGCTGTGACCTTCAGATATTGCTGGGTACTACAAGTGCTACAGATAGCCAGAGAGAAATATTCCAAGGAGAGATGGCATGTACTGTGCCATACTGGTTAATGAGTATTCCTCACAGCCCTTCCCAAACTGTGACCAGGCAGCCTTGTTAAAACAGTGCCGAATTCTACAGTAACAGTCAGGAATGCTAGTTAGTCATAAAGCTGTTGCAGGATTTAGGATAATTAGTTGTTTGTTTGTAGGTTAAGAGTGCTTTCTTTTCTTTTCTTTTTTTTTAAGCCCAAAACAAGGAGAGCAGATCCTCAGTGTAGTGAGGATCTGGCTCACTACACTTTTGCGGAGTGTGTTTTATTTCGGAGCCAGCAAATAGGAGGAGATGGTGAGAAGAACTAGCTGTAGCAGAAAAAAAAATATTTAAGTCAGTGACTTTCTTAAGATGAAAGAGAGCAAACCCCCAAAAGAGAACAAATGAAAAAAGTAATGAACAAAAAAAAGTAAGAGCTTGTGACACAAAGTAAGAAAAATAAACAGCAGTTGATTTAACTATTTTGCATAAGATATTTACAAACCACAGCATATTACTGTTTGCTTTATGCATTTTCACATCCTGCTCAGTTTAAAGCAGTAATTTTCTGCAAGGACAACAGAGGGAAAAAAAATGCTTTACACTGCTTATATTAATTACATTTTTTCATTACCCGTCATGTTTTCTACAGGCTTGTGTATTATTACTGTAAAATGTAATGAAACAGAAAAAGAAAAAAAGAATGGACTTCTGGGAAATTTTCCAATTCTTGAAATGCAATGTTAATTGAGTGCTATTTTTAGGTCATCACAGATAGAACTGAACCCATTGCCATCAGAGCACAGAATGGGGACAGCCCAGGTGCAACACGAACTGGGTGAGGGAATCAGTTTGTACTAATGGAGAAAAGGAGAGAAGCTAACTCCCCAGAGGGCTGGGTTTGGGGCGGTTTCTGTTTCTCGATGTAAAGTTCTCAAAGCAGAAATGAAAGGGAAGGGTGCAGAGCTGGCAGGGGTCCAGGACCCAGCATGCCCAACCATGGTCACACCTGAGAGAGATCCACTGACTCCTGAGTCAGGAGGGCAGAGGAAATGAGAGGCTCTGTCTGGTTCTGTGGCTGACTTTCAGCTCTGGGAGGGAGGGCACTCTGAAAGCCGACATGAAATAAAGTCCCCCAAAATATATCAGAAATCCCTTTAATTTATAGATCTCTTAAAAGGCTGCCAAAAAATCAATTATTTTAATTTGTATATAGTGCAGCCATGAACTGATTCAAGTTCTTTTGAAGTATTTTTAAACAGTCATTGCACAAAGGCATCCTCTTTCCCATATGAAAAAAAAAAAAAAAAAATTGAAAATCAGAATTTCTCACAATCACTTTGATTGTAGAATAGTGCAATTCACATGGGATTCTACAAATCTGAGTCCCCTTGCTCTGTTAACTGGGTACCTTTACTGTCAGTCCCAAGAATCGGTGTAGCTCTACTGCTCTCTTTATTGTCTGCCTCTTGGCCCAAAGAGGGAAACTCTGGAGGGAAACTGAGCCTGTAACAGGGGAAATGGTTACTGGCACTTGAGGGTGGCTGGAGATTCCCTTTGAAACAGAAGTGGAAAATCATCAGTGTGCGCTTACCAAGGCCAGAGTCAGAGGATGTGCTGGGTTGAAAGGATCATCAAAAGTCCAGCTCCTGACTCTGCACAGGGCATTTCCAAGAGTCACACCGTGTGCCCGAGAGCATTGTCCAAACGCTTCTTGAACCCGTCGGGCTGGTGCTGCCCTGGGAGCTGCTGCAGTGCCCAGCCACCCTCTGGGGGAAGAGGCTTCTCCTCTCATGAAACGACTTGAGGCCATTCCCTGTCACTGTCACCACAGAGATCAGTGTCTGCCCCTCATCTTCCCCTCATGAGGAAGCTGTAACTGCAGTGAGTTCTTCCCTCAGCCTTCTCTTGCCCAGGCTGACCTCAGCTGCTCTTTACATGACTTTCCCTGCAGACACTTCACCATCTCCTTAGCTCTCCTTTGGATGATCTCTAATAGTTTTATATCCTTTTATATTGAGGTGCCCAAAGCTGCACGTCTCGGTCAAAGTGTGGCCACACCAGTGACCTCTGTGGAAGAGGAGAGAGCATCCCACTTGAGGGGAGCCGATCTCCACAAAGCTGTTCATTCTGTCTATAGCACTGCACTGCTGTAAAAGCAAGATCCTCACTCAAACACTTCAGCCGTTCTAAACGGCAGTGTAGGAACAACTGAGATGAACCCAGCTTTCCGCCGGTTTGGGCCCCATCTCAAAAAGCAGTCATGATCAGGTGGTAGAATTACCAGGCCACTTCTCTTTGTTTTAGGGTTAGTGGAGATTTGCTAACCAGCCTCCACCCCTACTGACCCAGGTCATCAAAGACATTTGGGGCAGGATCCTAAACAAAGACACTTAAGCACCCAAATTCCCCAGATGATCTGGGCTCTTTTACCTTGGTACAAACAGCTTGAATTCTGGCCTTTTCTTTATTCATGAGGAGCTTTTTATGGGTCTGTTAGTCACTGGAGAGTCCAGGCTTATCCTTTTTCCGATCTCAGCTCAGGAATCCTGACTGTGCCCAAAGGCCACAAGAAATACAAGGCATCAGTATCGCTCCCTTGGGTGTGGATCTCCTTGACTTATGCGACAGCATGCACCCATCAGGAACCTGTCTTCACTTCTTGCCTATCTTCAATTCTATACCCCTCCCTTAAATCACATAACCTGTGGCTTATCAAAACACCCTCAGTGCATTTCAGATGTGTCTTCCCACCTATTCTGCAGCAGATATGGCAATGGTATGTAAGTGTTATGGACTTGCCTGGCAAGGCTTAGACGAATTAAAAAAAAAAAAAAAAGGCAAAGCAAAACACAAACTGAAGTGTTGGTGTGCTCTCCAAACATCTCTAGTGCTAAAATAAAATTGATAAGTCATAAATAAAAGCCAACATGATTGTCTGTTATCTGACACATTGAATTAAGGCTGTTGTGCTCAAACACTTATAGCAAAATTGACAAACCCTTCCTTTCAGGGCTGCTGCATCAAAGGTATTAACATGGCACACACTGCCCTGCACTCACACACAAGGTGTGTGAACTGTGATACTCTTATTGCAAATCAGGAAAGAAATCCTGCTCCTTCTCACTCTGCCTGTCCTGCCTCCAGCAGCGGTGCCAGCATTTGGACTTCATTTAGCCAAGCCAAGTGGCCCCAGCTTGTTGCAGCCTCACCGTGGGTCTTAGCTCATTATTGGCTTGTCAGCACTAATACTTCATCAAGACCAATCTCAAACCTGGCAGCTACCCCTACATTTTTGTATCTCACCATGACAGACCCCTTTTTATGTTTAGATTAGAGTTATTCCTCTTTGCTAGGAAAATTGATCTGGATCCACAGCCCTCCACTCCAGGATTGGGAGTCACAATATTTTTCCATAAAGGACCCAGTTTTGTTCTTTCAGAATGGTTCATTTTTCCTTAGCACCCGAAGTTGTTCTTACAGGCTGCAGTCCAAGAACAGCAGGGCTCCTTTGCAGGCCAGAGCAGGTAAACTTTTTGTAGCAGGATGACAGGAGCAAGTGTTGGAGAGTATAGAGGGAGCAAGGGGAGTCATGAAACCACAAAGTCTCCTGAAGCATGGGCAGCCTGACCCAAGCCAGCTGGATCCCACAACACCAGCCCTAAGGAATGGCTCCTGTGTGAATCAGCCCCTTCACTGCTCCAGCTGCTGAGGAAAGGGCAATGCATGTGTTAATTCCAAGTTAAACTCATTGCATAAATCAGGGAGTCATTATTCCAATGGCAATTCAGACTCGTGATAATGTCTTAAGATACAAGTAGTTATTGGTTTCCATGGGAATTTTGCCATATCTTTCGCCAGGACTAGGATTTAATCCATGGGAGTTTTCATTTTTTCAACGTGATTACCTGGCACCTGTCCTCTACTGAAAGACACTCACAGTGCACCTGAAGAATTGTGGTAGTAAGTGGGTCAAGGAGACTTCGCAGGGTGGACCTGAGGAGGCTGCAGTCATTTGACTGGATCAATAGGTGGGATTTCATCAGAGAGAAAGGGTTCAAATGTCACTTCGAAAATTTCACTTCAGTGTGTTAATTTTCTGTTTCAGCTGTGTTGGGAATGGCCAGTAGGTTTAAACTGTGACTCAAAGCAGGAGAAATGAGGAGCCATTGATTCTTACTAAAAAAATGCTATTCCAGGCCATAGCCCTAACAGAAATGAATTTGGCATATTCAGAGGGAACCATCACTTCCATGATAAAATTAATGGATATAAATTCAGCTTTGGTCAGATGAGGCCTCAAGCTTGCAGACCATGCACCAAATGTTTATTATTGTTGAGAAGATCAGATGGATACTGACTGCAGCCCAGTGCTTGCAAAGAGTTTGGTTGTCTTGATCCAAGGAAGCAATAGGCAGAAGTGCTTAAATATGTTTCAGGCTCTGGGATTTTCAAAAACCCTTGTGCTCTCAACTCCCAGTGACAACTTGGAGCCTGGAAGCTTTAAAAATCGGAGGTAGGTACTGATCTGTGTTCAGGGGAGCTCATATATCTGTGGAAATCTGCCTCTAATTTATCCAACAGCCCTGTCATTCTGGGTCACATTAGGGACCATGAACTTCACCTGGCACTACCCTGCAAACTCTGCTCCTTTGCATGGCTGTGGGTAAAACAGGAGGAAAGATGTATTATGGCTCTCAGCTAACAGGAAGATGCCATAAGCAATGATGGATGTTAGAAGATGCCATTGTACACATCAGATGCAGAACTCAATTAGCTGGGGTAATTCCAGTTTCTGATTTAAAGGTTTTTGCATCTTGTGAAGCTTCCCACCCTTCTTCTCAGCCTCTATGTCCTCCCTGCTGAGGATCTGCAGGTGGAGAAGCCCATCTAGACAACATGAATGAAAAAAGTACATGGACCAGCTCCTGAATACTTCTGTAGGTATGCCAGCACATCACCTGTGTGGTCCCCTTGCAGTCCTACTTAGACTAAATTTGCAAGTAGGCGGTGTTCTCACCCAAGAGGATGGACATTTGTGATCTAATTGATTAAATCTGAGTTATCCAAGAGGGTGTTCCCAGCCAAACAGTGAAATCCTTCTAAAAAAAAAACAAATCCCGGACTGATCTGTGCTGCACCCACAGAGAGCTGCTTCTGACCCCATACTCCTGCCAGTCCAGGATGTACTGTGGGCTTCAGACCAACCAGCTCTGGGCATCAGGGGGTTTGTAGCACTGGGGAAAGGTGGCTAACTCTCCACTCCCTCTTCCTGGCTGTATGATGTGAAATGCTGCTGATGTCACTGGAGTTGCACTGCTACAAAACCAGATACAACAGAGCAGGTAAATATCCTAATATACCTAATGTTGATAAAATTAATAATGTCACTGCCAGCAGAGTCCAGGGCAGGGCTGGCCTCCTGGATTTGCCTCACTTAGCACTACAATCTTCATCATGTTTTTTTTTACTTTGACATCTTCCTGGGTATCATCAGAATAAAGTTCATCTCCCAACTCCTCAAACCCAAGCATATCCCTCTAAGTTTTGAGGTTGGCATGAAGAGTACCATGGTATCCTTTGAAATGGGGCACTGTGCACAAAGGGCCTACCAGGTTCCCATCAGAAGAGTTAGCTGAAGACTGGGGGACTGGAAACACTGGCTGCAGCCAAATTCTTTTTTTCTCTTTGTTAATCCACTTTGTCCAAACACTATGAACATTTGGTGCATTTAGTTCTAAACATGTCAAATGCTCCTTTAGGGAAGATCTTCAAAAACCTAAAATCATCTCTTAAGATCAAATTCATTGCCTGAGCTCAAAATTACTCTTCTCTACAAAAAAAACAAAGCACACACACATACTTGTGTGCTTTGTCTGCACTGCAGGAATTGTCCTGGGATAGCACTGGAGTGTGTGGAGCCCTGCTAAAAAGCCTGGCTTTCTGATACTCAGAGAGAGCTGCAGATATTAACACATCACTGTGGACAGTGGGAAGCAAGAATGATTACCCCAGAATATAACAAATCTAAAAATAAATTGCCTTCATTTTCACCTATTGCACACCGATGGGGGTAAAACAACTTTAATTAATGTACCAGGACAATAGCAATGGAATTGGCTTGGTCACAAGATTTTTGCAGGATGACACTGATGGTATTACTATCCAACTTCAAAGATTTGGAAAGATGTGGCTGCTAACACTGGAGAATAGAAACCTGTTTTTCATCAACTAGGCTGGCCTGACAAATTAAGTCTGTGGAGTCATTAGATTAAGATAAGAGCTTATCTCCTAGACTGACATTTATTCAGAGGTTTTTATGCTGCTCAGCTAGTAATTAGTGCAGTTGAATTTTTAACACTGCTTTGTCCAGTCATTTGACAAATTTGAAATATATACAGTTTTGATTTTTAAAAAAAGCAACCAAAACCAACTAAAACTCAATAATACAGTGTTATTAGCTTGGAAAGGTTTTAAGAAGAGTTGAGATGAAGCTAAAAATCTTCAAGGAGGTCAGAAGGGCTTCTGCTGTTGACTCATTTCCATAAACAGATTGAGAGGCTCTATAAACTAAATTTTTAGGCACTAAGCAGCAGATATCTGTAGCAAATCTGTGATTTCTTTCATGCCCATCCATTTTGTAATTCTGCTGCTTTAGAGGGGCAGGAGTATGGTGCAGGCTGCAGTCCTGCTCATTAAGGCTTGTCTGTCTCCTTCAGCACTCCAGTTAGGATTTCAGGCGGGGGCAGTTTCAAAAGGAATCTTCTCTCATATGGCTGATTTCATGGGATAAGGTTTATTTTTCCTGTCCTAATTTTCTTGTAGTAACAGATGGATTGTTCCACAGTAAACCAATGCATTACTTTTGGACACATGTTTTTAAATTGCTTTAGACTAACAAGTATCACTTTTTTTTAAACAGTTCATTTGGAGTAACTGAAGATCAGAACTGGATTAATAATTAGTGATTAAATGGATGACTGTTTGTTTATGAGCTTTGACAGGTTTGTTACAGCTACATCCTGTTCCAGCATTTGTTTTGTCCAAAGTGCAGCCATCTCAGCATCTCTGGTTGTTACCTTTAGAAAAACACAGACAAGAGGAGTTCATGGCAGTAAATTATGGTTCATCCAAATGCTTTAGTTCTGTGATTACTGGCTTTCACAAAAACAACAACAACAACAGAAAGACTGCTTGTTTACATTTTACACCGTACTGCCAGGACCCCTGAACTCTGTGGTGTCAGGGCCAGGGCCATCAGCTACAGGGGGTGACACATTGTCACTCACCTGCCCTCCTGAGCTTGAAGCAGCAGGGCTAGAGCAGGACACAGGCTCTCAGGCTGACTGGGACCAGGATCTGCATGCTGCTTTCCCGTGCCCATTTCTGTGGGTTTTCATGGCATTTATATCACCCCAAAGCATGAGAGGAGTTTTAACATCTCATGAGTACAGCAGGTTTTCCATGGTTGGAATGCCATGGATGGGAAGTAAGGCATGAGACAGGGAGTTATTTCAGATCTTTGCACAGCCAGGAACGAAACCCTGCTGTTGTCTACTTTCTGAGCCAAACCCTTGAGCTAGACCTGCCCTGACTCCTGTTTCAATGCAGATGCTTTCAGCCCTCTGTGCCTGCTAAGGCCCTTGATGCTTCCCACTGGAGATGGGAAACCCTATATATTTTGTATATATTTCATAAATGTGTAGAATTCAAGCTCTCTGGCAATCTCTGCCATTGGACACCCTGCCATTCTTGGCCCCAAGGTGAGATCTCAGCTTGTGGTCAGGAGTGTCTAGAGGGAGATGGAGACAATATTTTTGCTCATACAATGGCCTGGAAAGGAACTTGGATCAAACTGAACCATTAGGATCAATCCCCCAAAAGCTTGAAGAACTGTTTTGCTCTCTAAATTTTAGCTGTTAATGCTGCCTTTGCTGTCAACCAGCAGCAAAAATCCTGCAGAATTTCTAATATTTAACTCACTTACCAGCAGAGAGAAATTAAACCCCTTCCTGGACCTTGGGGGAGCATGAGGGAAAGACCCAATTGCTGATGCCTCTAGGGAGGAGCATGGCCTCAAGAGAGGGAGGAGGAGGAATTTAAATTCAAGCTTCCCAGGATTTGTGGCAGCTGCATCCCTATTTTCCTACACAGTTTTGCTTTGCTGTGTTGTGCATTGCTGCAGAAGCTGGGTAGTGCCAGCATTGCCCTGGCAAGCTTCATCTGTTGAGCTGTTAGAATAAAAGGGGAAAACTGCCATCACCCAGACACACCAACAGAACCAAAGACCTCACTTCTGGGACAACACCCCAGCCCTGTGAAACTATTAACATCTCCTTTTGATGGGTCACAGCACAGAGGTGTCCTGATGTTGTCTGTCACAGCTGTCTATCCGCAGTGCTGGCTCATGGGGCAGTGCTCTGCTCCCACAGCCCTTCCAGACCCGCCTTGCTGCCACCATCCTCGTGTGTTCCATGAGAGATGGCACTGGCTTGTCCTTTCACCTTCAGCCAGCATTTTAAAAACGATTGCTGCTTGATGGTGCACACAAATAAATTAATAGTCCTGGTTCTGGCCAAAATGTCTGGAGTCTGAGACCTTCACTGGCCCCACACACAAAGCCAAGGATTGACAGAAGCTCTAGGAAAAGAAAAGTCCAAACAGGTCAAGGGAAGGGGCATTGCAGACTAATAAAACCTGTTACTACACGGAGAACTTTGCTCAACTTTTGATGCCAGAAAAGACAGCCTAGACCGGCAGGTAAATCTCTCTGAAAATAGCAGAAATCAAGGTTAGAGCATCATATTTATCCCAGGTTACTTAGTAAATATGGAAATACTATAAAAAGAAAATTGGAGATTTTACAGAAGGAGGGTGTCATTGAGTGGCAATAACAGTACAGTGATGCTTTACTCTCCCCTCCATTTCTCAGTGTCCTGCTCTCAGGTTGATGCTCTTCAGCATTTGGCCAAGGTCAGACAGGTGAGAGAGAATTTTTTTCTGAATTTTCTTGTGTTCCTAATCAATTTTTTAAATGACAGTAAAGGGCAATAACTTTTTTTAACTGGCAAATATATTTTCAGTGTCACCAGAAAATGGTGCCTGTGAACTGGGATGTTACTCTGCCTTTTTATGACTGCTTCTGGCTTCTAGGTTTGGTGTGAGGGGTACCCATGTCCCAGAAAAAAATATGCTTGCCCTTTTTAATGGAACTGCATAGGCTGAAAATTATCCATGGTAGATGTTTCACAGGACAGTAAATTATGTGGGAGGTTCCAAACAAACACCCTTTACTCTCAGAAATGAAGGTGAGCACTCAGTAGCACAAGTACATGGTACAGCCATTACATTGTTTGTGTTCCCCCCAGGAATTCAACACTTCTCACACGTAACTACACTTTGCAGCTCCATAACAAATCATGTGACCCCACAGGACAACCACAAAGGCAGGGTAAACACCTCTTGTTCTATTTTGTAGGTACTTAGCACTTATGAAATGCAAGCTCAAGGCAGGCTGTGAGGAGCATCTACCCTTAGAGAAGTCTTTCTGGAAAACAAATGGAAATAATTTGCTCAAATATAAGTGGTAAGTCAAGTGGTGAGTGGTCAATGCAGCTGTTGGGTTGGTGGGTTCCCTTGCACCACGTTAAAGTCCCTGTGCAATAGCCCAGCCTCTCCCCAGTTTGTTTTTCTGTTGTATGTTATTCATTAAACTCTTTTCTGTGACATGCCATTGCCAGTGTGCCAAATCCTGAGCAAATCATATCCTCTGTTCTTCTGTTGCAGATTTGTGAGATAATCTATTATAGATTAATCATTTCAGTCTTATGGTGCAATGTCAAAAATAAATTGGGGTTATGAAGCTGGAGGGGAGCCACTTGGGGGTGGTGTGTTCTCACTGACACTCCTTATTTGACTTTGAAAACAGCATCATGACGAGATTCTTGAAGCTGATTGTTACCCCATGGAATCCAAATCACAAGGTAAAAATGCTGTGGAGTAAGTTTTCATCTTCACAAATATCAGCTCAATGTTGAGCTGTAAACGATATTCAGGCTATTTCCTTCCCTCTCCTCATAACATGAAACATATCTGGGCTGATCCATTACATCTCTTTAGAATATAAGATGGGAGAAAAATAAATAGAATAAAATAAAAGCCAACCTCTTTTAAGGACTGAATATCTGCTGGAGATGTAGGTATCCAACACAGAAAAATAATACAGGCCAGGAACACAGCCAAATATACTGCAAGAAAATATTAATTTGCATAATTTAAAATATTCTCTAACATTTCATAAGATCCCAAATGTCGAACAGTGAGTAATTTGTCTAATGCTGCAGTTTTTGTTGCCCTTCCAGCTGAATCACAGTAAGTCCTTGGTGTCTCCAAATCAGAGCAGAGGTTGGTGCCTATAGAGTCATCCTCCTGCTCGGCTTCCTGGTCTCTTCTGGAAGACAGGAAGATGCACAATCCTCTCTGAATCGGGTATGAACTGAGAAATGAGATGTTTAGTTCTATCTGTGCTGCCATGTACCATCCACCTAGACAGCAAGGCTTTGTGCTGCCATCAGTTATTGAATGCAGACCTACAGTGACTTCATGACACTCTTTACCTTTCCGAGGGATGGCAGGATGTTGTGGGGAATACAAGGAATGGAAAAGCACTATTTTTGTTACAGTTTCTTTTGCTTGTGTGCAAGTAAATCAAACCAGACTCCATGCTGAGTGATACATCATATAACCCTTCAATGTGATATGCACCCAACGATTTGTTTTTCACTGTGGAAGCTTTTCACAATCCATAAGTCAGATGGAAGTTAGAGAGATTTCCTAGCTTGGAATGCAAAGTGATTTTTTTTTTTA
>VZSR01000245.1:4740360-4830283 GCA_013398615.1 Brachypodius melanocephalos
TAGCCCAAAGTCATGTACACTGAAGCTGGGCAGGTGGGATTAAAACATGCCCTTGCCAAATATTTGCTGTGAATATCTGCTGAATAATAGGTCTGTTGAGTTGTTCATGTTGTTATAAACATCTTAGAAAGCAAAAACTATTTAAAAGGAAATGTAAAAAAAAAAAAAAAAAAGAGCCTGCCTCTCTTAACTGTAACACTGACAAGTATATCTTTGCCCTTCTCCACAGCTCTCCAGCAATCAGTGAAACTGTTCATTAACCTGAGGGCAGTCCCTGGCCCACTGTGAGCATGGCAGGATCCATACAAGGGGGCAGAGGAAGATAGGGGCTCACATTCCTGCAAAGATGTCCATAGAGGGATGTGCTTCCCTTTAAGGAGCTATCAGGTCCTCCCTGCCTTCTAACATGGATGTTCCTCAGCCTGCATCAGTCATCCATAGGACACAGCTCTTTTCATACCATCTTCCCAGCACAGGGCTGAGGTTCCTCTGGAAATACTGTCTGTCTGTAGGTGTTCCTACCTGTGCCTGTGGTGGCTGCTGATTCTCAGGTGAGCTACAGACCACTGATTAAGTGCACTCCCATACCACTGGTGAGCAATCACAGCACACCAGTTTGGACAACCACGTGTTCTCTGAGCCCTGTTGCACTGTGCAGTAATTAAAAAGTCATGAGTCCTATTTAAATATAGGGCATTCTGTCCTAAACCTTTGAGTGCCTGTGGGTGTGAGTAAGCTCATTCTCCAAGGATGTTCTCTGGTCTGTGTACATACACCAGCTTCATCAAAAGGATGCAGGAAATGCCAGATCCAGATATACAGATTCCACTTTTTTTTTAAAAAAAATACATCATTGATCAGTTCAGGGATAGCAAAAATTAATAGTAATGAGCTAATTACTGTACCAGCTGCCTACAAAGAGGGGTCCTGTAGGCAGACTCCTTCTGCCCATTTGCCTGCTGGTTAAACCACCACTCTAGAAATTATAAAACAAAACTTTTTTCCCTTTATAAACATCTATCAGCGTCACCTTAATATGGCCCACAGCACCAACACTGCCTAGCTTTTAAGTCCTCAGAATCCAGCCAGAATCTCCCCTAGCACATTCTAACACATTTTACTGGCTGGAGCAGGGTAAAACACAGCCGTGTCCTCAATGAATGCTGGTGAGCTCCAGCAGCCCCTGCACCAGGCTGGGCTCACCATCTGTGTTCCTCCCAACGTCCGAAGCTCGTTCACAACTGCCAGCCCTTTGAAAAGCCAGCCCGTTTTTCTGATTGATTCACTTTTTAATGAACTGGGAAAGCCTGTGAACTTAAACCCTGACACCTCCACCGCCCTGCCTTCCTAGCCATCCCTGCAGCAGTCTACTGATTATATTTCAAGTTATTACGGGATTAATACAGCTGCCCCCGGTGCCTCTTTCCCCTGAACTTCATCAATAAAAGTTGTGTCCTAGTCTTACTCTGGTTAGTTCAGTTCCTTCCTGAATCTCTCCCTGTAACCTGTGACGTGTCAGCAAGGCTGTAAGGTATCAGCCCTTCAAAGCTGCCAGCGCTGTTGATGTTCAAAACCTGCTTGTGTCACGGCCTTGCATAAGCTTTGTGTATTTAAGGGGACATCTTGAGCTTTGCTAGGCACCGCATCAGCTCTCTAAGTGGGTAGCACATACTTAGCAGTATTGAAAATAATGAAATAAGATAATCCACCAAAAAACTTAAATAGATTGTGCCAGTGTCATATTTCTTCGAATTCGCAGTAGAGCTATAAAAAAGTACTTTACGCAGGCAAGTTCAACAGAAGGAAAAAAATAAGATGGGGGGGGAAAAAGACCTGCACCCAGCAGAGTCCAGTTTATCACCAACAGCATTTCTTTACACAGTACAAGCTTTAGGTTTACTTTTCTTGGTGGTTTATAGGTTGGGGATTTTTCCCCCTGCAAGAATACTATTTTCTAAAAACATCATTAAAAATGTAATTAACTGGCTGATTCTTTGGAATGTCTGCAGTTGTTTACAAAAGAATTGCCACACAAGCTGCCACCTTCAACTGTGTTGAAGCAGGGAGTGATGTTCTTGTTTACAACAGTGCATCAATTTCACAATATATTTCGTTTTGGTACAAGTTACTTATAAAATTCTTACTGAGTTTAATGTTGCAGCAAATAACACATATAGTAAGTGAGTAGGATTTATCACTGGCTGTAATGTCGCTGTACATATTCAAAATATATATGGTGAATGATATATACACATGCACATGGAAACAAAATGGAGATATATTTAGTTTAAGAAGTGATGAATTGTGCTTGCCTTCATTATTCTCATTTTTGTACATGGGAGAATGGAGATCAAGCACATCCGTGCAAAGGGTGGCTGGCTGGGATGGCATCTGTGAAGCAGCACAGTCACCAAGGAGCATCTTGGAGCAGAAACAGCCCTTTTGTACCCATGGCACGAGACAGGGGGGCTCTCAGGAGTCAGGCACCCGCTGGGGCTGGTGGGATACAAACAAACCCCATGGAGCCCCAAGATGCTCCCATGAAGCATGAAATATCTATCCAGGTAAAACACTTCCCCCAGGATGTTTTATTCAAGCTTTTTTTTCTTAAAGAAGTGGTAATTTTCCCCTTTAAATCCTGTTTTCTTTCCCCCTCCCCCGTTTGGTCTCTCCCATAAACACAGAGGCCAGAAGGCTATGCTTAAATAATTCATCTACAAATTTGCAATATCTTTTTGAACTATAGCAATTAAACGGAAAATAGAAAAATCAGCTCAGCATCCTGTTTGGATGTAATTAAAGGTATAATCTGTTCCATTTGAATACTTCAGTGCTTACCCTTCTTAAAACAACAAATAAGAATAGTAGCTCATTTGCAATATGCTTTTTTTTTTCAAGTCAGCTAAAAAGACTAACTGATGAAGCAAGAATAATAATTTTTAAATGTGGCATAAGCACAAAAATACAAACTACAGCTTTCCAATGATTGCTGCAGATCTCAAGTGTGATGGGAGCTCAGTAACAAGGGGTATAAGCTTTATGGCAAAGCACTGAAGTCTTCCACTATTTGGTATCAGCATCTCGATATGGCTGATATAATTACCTATCAAATACATCAGTGGAATGAATATCAGACAATATCCAAAAATATGTAAGTGGGATACATATCAGCTCAGTCTTTTAGGGGCTGTTTGATCTTAACTTTTTTTTCTAAGAATAAAAGACAAATACCGCATTCGTTGCCCCTTTGTTTTCTATGAGCAGCTGAAGATTTTACAGCATAATAAAGTTAGCCTATTAATGGCTGGCTTATGAATTTTAGCTGGATTTTTACCCTCCTACTGGACATTTCTTCTCTGCTCAAAGAAATTGAAGTCAGGTGTAAAGTTAATATCAGCCTCGTTCATTTATTCATACTGTAAGCAATCAAGATTTCCCCAAATCACAGGGCAATCTCTTGCCTTTCGAGAATTAATATAGGCCCCGTTCTCTCAACTTAGTTTAACAAAACAACTGGCACAGGTTCAATGGAAGCAGTGATTATTGGAGAGGTTATGGTGAACCACAGAAGTTGTTAGCGAGAACCTTGCTCGTAAGATCCCCTAAGAGGAAAAGTATATGGATATTTCAAAATGTAATTAACAGCGTATTCCAACAATGTGAGAAAGAAACATCGTCTGATTCAGCTGCAGAGGAATCTGACTGCACAGGGAGAGCCTTGGCTTGCTCAGCAGCCATCACCAGGAGCGAAGGACACGCTGGGCACCAGAGGAGCCCCTCACCAGTGCTGGGAAAGGCACCAGGGCAGGCTCTGGCTGTGGGGGCTCCTTTCACACTGCCCACCTCACTGTGCTCAGCACCCTCCTCACTGGGGCCAGCACCCAACCTGGAAGAACAACTTATTTCAAAATGTCCATCTTCTCTCCACCATACTCTCTCAAAACCAAAATTCTTTTGGGGCAGGCATGTCTCATGCCTAATTTTGGTCTCAATGCTACAGTTTGTAGGACTGTTTCAACAAAATTGTTGAGCGGTTTTGTTTTGATTTTGGTTTTTTAAAGTTAAATATGTAGCAGCCAATAAAAACAATTCTAAAAAGCAAAACATTATATTTCTAAAACATTTCGATAATTAAAAATAAAAGCAATTTTCAAGCTACAGCGTTTGTAAGCTCAGGTGAATAACGTAGCAGAGAAGTGATTTAAGAAGATAAAATGATCTCAAAAACGTAAGAGCGATATTACACATGAACAGAACAGCACAATGGTCTACAAGGTCTCCATTACGACCATGAATATGGGAGAACTTTCAGCTTACATTTGCTCGAAGTTAGCCCCTATTAAAATTTCCAGCCTTCCTGGGATGTGTGCTCTGCTGTTTGAAAGCCCAGGCCCTTTTCAGGACTGGTCCTTCAGGGGCTGAGGCTCCTCAGAGCCTCCAGGGGCCAAGCTGCAGGTGAGTGGGGTAAAAATCCACCCCCAACGACCCCCTTATGTCCTATTGCCTCCCCCTCTGAACTGTGCAGCCTCCTGCACACCAAAAACATTTCTGTGAGCTTAATGCTAGAGCTACTGCTAAAAGAAGCACAACAGCAGAACTCATTAAAAATACCCACAGAGGAAGAAAAAAAAAATTCCTCAACACAGTAGCGTCTGTCTGCAGTAAACAGGGCTCTTTTCAGGCCTTGGGCTCAGACATAAGACCACTCTAGCAGGGTGAATGAATTACTGTCAGCTGGGCCATTTTCACTTAGGTTTAAGCACAGGCGTTTTACCTGCCCTTTGCCAGGAGCCGAGAGCTGCTCAGGTGGCATTTGTTATCCACGTGTCACCTGAGCAGCAAACCCGCAGCACTTTCCCCAGCAGCAATCACCCACCCCACGGGTCACACTGCAGGACCCCAGCCTTCAGCCCCACAAGGAACATCTCTCAGAGACAAGAATCTGTGTCTAAATGAAGCAATGCTTATCTCATGCATGCCACAGGTGTGATGTCACCCCCTCTGGCAGAGGAACCGGGGATGTCTACGGCCTCCACTCTACAAAAATGCAGGAACTAAAGTTACTGTGTCTCAGACTTTGTTAAAATACGGTGATAATTAAAAAAAACAAAATTACCACTACAAAGTTAATTCCTCTCTGAGTTCTTACAAACAAGTTTGTAATTTGCACCAAAAATTTACATTTCAGATTTCAACTCAGCCGGGAATGGTAGAAGCTTGGCCAGGGACTCCAGGCTGGTGGGTTCTGTGAGTCCTAGAGGCACAAGCACTGTGGATTCCCAGGAATATCACAAGCACATCGTTGCCAGCAAACCCCAGGTGCACACAGGTAAGCCCATCGGATTGCTTTAAACTCTCACCCCTTGTAAGAGCATCAAAATAATCGCCGTGTCAGATAAACTTCTGCTTTTTATTAAAAAAAAAAAAAAAAAAAAGGAGAAAAGAACAAAACAAACCAAATTTATAAGGTAATTGATTGCTTTCTTCTAGTCTTTTATTAGTTATGATTAAGGAGCTATAGTAGCCCTGTTTACACAGCTCTAACAAGTCAGGACCTGCAGAACGTTATTGGCTTGGGGCCCACAACTTGCCGTCCATTCTCAACAGAATCAATCTGGAGCTGAAAACATCCCCGTAGGAAGTGTACACATCCCTGCTTATAGAGGAACAGAAACAGCAATAACTTCGGGTCCTGTAAGCTGCAAGTTCAGCTCACAGAGATCAGCCCTGACTTGTCATCGCTCTCAGCATGTTGGTGATGAGATCAGAGCACTTCACCAAGGACTCCTGCTCCCAGCCTGACAAGGGACAGAGGTGAGCGTGTTACACCGCGCTGCTACACACCTCTCCAATGCAGAAAGGAATCCAGAGCTCCTGTTTAGCATGCACTCACAGCACTGCCAATCTAAAATGGCTGATCAGTAATACTTTAATTGCAGTTTCATAGAAACAAATTGCTATTTAATTGCAATAAGCTTGTCTGTGGCTTAGCTGGACTGACAATAGGCATACACCTGGTAGTAACAGTAACAAGCAGCAACAAGGGTTATCTGGTACTGCACGTACAGGAGTCGCAGGCAGTGCCATCAAACCCAGAACACAATTTCACACTGATTAAATGTAATACTTAAAAAAAATGTATATACATAAATTTCCTAATCTCAATTTGATTTTCTTTTTTTTTTAATAGAGCCGTTCAGAATAGATACTTGCAAAAAACTGCACACTTCACATACAACTACCAGCAAAATACTTTGATAGAAGATTTAAATTGAAATGATCTTTTGAAATCACAGAATCAGGTTGAAAAGACCTCTGAGATCATCGAGTCAAACTGAACACCACCATGTCAACCAGCCTGTGGCACTCAGTTCTTTCTTTAAACACTCCAGGAGCAGTGACTCCACTGCCTTGATAGCAAGGCACACTCTGCCAGTATGTGAGTTTTGGGGGTTTTTTAGTATTTACCCTAATGTTAGGTGATGCAAATTTTATCGGTGTTAACTAACAGGGAAAAAGGGAGACAAACTCAGTGTGGTTAATATTCTGAAGATGTGACTTAATTTCATAGGCTTCATTTTGTTAAGACATTCTCATTTTATATTTCATAAGATACTGCATAACCTGTTAAAATATTTAAAGATAAATCATGTAGGACTGAAAAGACAGTATCTTGTTGCAAACAGAATTTGGTTTGGAAAGGCTTAATGTCCCACTGCCTGCCAGGATGCGTAAATCTCATAACTAGACAGCTGGATAGGTAAAAACATTAAACCCATTTAGAGGGCAATCTTTTTACAAAATTGTTTCATTAATAAGAGTGACAATTTATATGATTGAGATGTTTAGATGCAGTATAGACAGAGCATTTTATCCAGCTTCATGAGGATGATTTCAGATTAGTAATATTTCCTTTGATTCTTTTTTTAACAGCATTCATTTTTGAAAGTAAGGGAAGCTCTTACTGAATGATTATTTGACTTTTCAGCAGCACTAAATGCAAAGGGTGTATTTCAGCCTCAGTGCAGCAAATACACGTGATAAAAGGTGAACACATGCATGTTTTTCTTTACAGATCTTCTTAGAAAGAAGTTATTTTTCATATAAGGACTAATCTAAGTGTTTCCAGTAGCCTTCTGCCCACACCTACCATCCCCATTACAGCCTGTTTCATTGTGTGAAATGCCTCTGGTTTCGAGAAAGTGTTTTACCTAAAGCAAGAATACTACTTAAATATGTTCTATTGTATATTCATAGCTCCATTAGTCCTCCTGCAATTTAGCACATCAAAGCAAAGGCTTCATCACTTGCATGTGGATTATGCTAACATGAGTGACATTTGTAATCTTATAGGTCTGCAACTTAAGAAATGCTTTTAAAGTAAGCTATTAAATAGGTAGCTGTGCTTTACAAATGAGTCATATAATAGTTTATTTAAAGCTGCTAATGAACTTCAACCTCTACATCACTAAATGCTATACTACATTACTTACTAGAAGTTATTAGCTATCTTCTTAGCACTTCTAGGTTATATTGGACAACCAAAAATCTGTACATGGCAGATTTAAACACTGTACCTTGAGTGCTTATACTGAAAGAATATAAAAAGATGTCTACAGTCTCACTAATACTTGAATTCTATATTCATATGACTTCAAGTGTCTTTTCAAAGATATTGAAGCAGCACAATTTGCAGAACTCTGAAGACTTTAATGCCAGATCAAAAAGCTTAGAAACTTATTTAAAATACCCACAAGTGCATTTAATTAAAAGTCATACACAGTGTCAGTCACGTATGTTGTGCTTTATGTTATGCAAGTAGTCTTTTGTCTTTACTGTGTGATACTGTACGTTGCTTCATTTTCTTTTCTCTGAACCAGTGCTTCTTCCTCAAGCACTGAAGTGTTAAAAGAAGAAATTCAGCAGCCCTCCAATATACTAGAGGCCGTGAAGTAGAATACAAAAGAAAAATATCTGCTGCTGGTTATTTAGACAGATAAATCTATAAATCAGCTTTTTGTGTATTGGCATCACAACAAAAATAAGTCAAGCTCACTCCATAACCAAGCAGCTGAGCAGTGAACACCTTCTCAAAAACAGAATTAAGCAAAATAATGATGTGTTGTGAATGTATTAGTTTCCTATAAAAGTAGAGTATTTCTTAATATTGATTTGCTTTGAACTGCAGCAAAGGCAGATTCGTTGCTTACAGGTTCCTGACTGAAGGCAGACAGCCACAGATCCACGGTAGTATTCTTGCTAAAAACATGAAAACTCAGATTTTTTTTTTTCTCCAAAGTATTCTGCACATATCTACCACAAAACAGCTGAAAAACGTGCAAAATGAAGTTGCTCCCTTTCTAAGCTTAGAGATGGCTCTGCTGCTTTATGGGGAGGTGGTTTTTGTTTGTTTGCTTTCAGAGAACAGATCATATTTTGAGATCAGCTTGTTCTCAGAAACAGCCCAGGAAAGAGGTTTTTCTTAAGATTATCAGTGTTGAAAAGTTAAAGTCTCTTACCCCAGCAAACACAACTTTATGTTGTTCAGATCAGAATAGCTATTGTATTTCTTTTCATGAACACTCAATTCTAGTGCTCAGCATGGGGCACAGACCTTTCATTGGCTTTTATTTTTTTGACCTCTTATGGTATATTCATATCCTCTTATGCTTGCATGCTCAAGAGACACAGGCACATCCTTAACACAGAAGGAATTGGAAAGAAAGAGACCACAGTATCTCTGTGTGTGTGTGTAATTCATTGCAATAGGAATTATAATGTGCTTGCTGTAACCAGAATTAAGAATCTCCATAAAAAAAAAAAAAAAAAAAAAGATTTTGAAGTAGTACATGTTATCCTTGCCACAAATAACACGGGCAAGTAGTTTAGCAGAGTCTTTCCTGGCATAAGACAAAAGAAAAAATCCAAATCAAAAACCTACTTTTAAAGGCAATTGACAATTAAGGTAACTATGTAAGATGAAGTTGCAGAAGGTTTTGAATGTAATTTAAAAGAAAAAGCAAAGCTTCTAAAACCCATACTCAGTTTTGTTTTACTTTTTATTATTTAAATACACCATACTAGAGCAAATGTCTCTGAAAATATCACAAATAAAAGATTTTTCTTCATTCAGCAAATTAGAAGTAGGTGAAAATTTCTACACAGTAGCTGCTATGAGCCTTTTTTTTTTTCTTTTTTTTTTTTTGCCATGGGAAGTAGCAACATTAGGACAAAAACACTTACATGCATACATACATTGTATTTTACAGAGATACAATAAAAGTGTTTGTGATAGAATATCACAAAAGCCACATCTTTATCTCATGTTCAGTTTGATTGAAACACATTTCCTTACAACACTTAAATATACAAAGAGCAAATAGAATGTTGTTAAGGTAAAACACAGGGTACAAACTGGCCAGTGCCCTGCTAATTGTTAATGAGGGTAGAAAGCAGATTTCAATGCTTTTAATTAGCTTCATTAGTCATCTTCCCCACCCACCCCCCCCAAGATGTCCTCCGGTGGATCTTTTTTCATTTTCTCTACAGTCTCCCATTAGCCCAGGTTCATGGAGTCCTTAATGTTCATATTCAGTCATTTTAATACACCAATAAATGTGGGAAGGGCAATCAAGAATAAAGAAGGTGCAATGGTATGGAGCTGGCATTGATGCTAGCTACAAAGGTGACTTGTCTGCTTGGAGACATGGGATCCATCTGTGATGAACAAAATTTGAGATGAAGGCACGCATTCTGCATTACTCTGACCTTTTAGCAGACCTGTAAGAAATAAAAATGGGTATCTTAGCTAAATTTGAGATAGGAAACTACAACACGACTGCTTTTGTTTTTCCCTATTCGCTGATCTCTTTTTTGTAAATCTACTTTCCAACTGTGACTTGATTAAGGCTTTCTACACTGTCCATTCACACTGCTAACGTTTCAACTTTAAATAGCAAAAAGCAAACATTTTTCAGTTTCACTACTAAAGAAAGCAGACATGAAAAAAAGAGACTACAACAAGGAATAAGTGTACTTTCTGGTAACAAATCAAACGGTGAATAAGGTGGTTTTTCTGGGCCCCGTTTGAAAGGGAAGAACCATTATGCCCTGCCTTTGAAGAAGCGAGTAATATGATCTTGTAATTGGAAGAAATAGTGTGTAAAGCAAATATGAAGTACAGCCAATATCCTCCCAAGGCAACTTTGGTTAATATGCTGCATTGCACAAAAGCTAAATATAGATATTTCAGGATTCCCCCCTCCCATTTAAATTCCTCATCTGGTACGTTAGTTAATGTTACATAAACATTTTAATATATGAAGTCAAACATGTGCTTTCATACTGGTGTTAATGAATTGTGATAATTAAAAGTGTCTAACTCAATAAAAATCTAAACTTTCATGGATCAAATAGGAATGATCATCCATAGTCTTCAAATACAATCTGTTTGCAATTACCAAAATGAAATAATATATATTAGATTTTTATGGCTTTTAAATGACATTTTGCACTTCCCAGGAAGTTCTTTTTTCACCCTTTCTCTAAGTTACTAAAAGCCTGAGGTCTATTAGTAACTGCAACCCCCCACTTTCAAGCTAATTAAAGTAGTAGAGGCTTGGAGGTTTAATTCCCCAGAGCCGAAGCTCAGTGTGAGAAAGGTAATTTGTCTGTCCAGAACAAAGATTAGGGAGCAGCCAGCAAGCATATTTAATAAATGAGCATCAAATATCTCCTACTATGGACACAGACAACACCAATTATGTAACTACAAGGGAATTGTTGAGTGATATGTAAACTAGAAGATTTTTAAGATCTTCTCTAAGAGACGTTATGTAACTCATACTTTATTTAAAATTATAGAAGCTGAAGACAAGCATTTGTTACAAACATTGCCAACCCGTGGAAAATTTACACTTTTAGTAGGTGGTAATACTGTTGCAAACAAGACATACTACAGGAATACTACCAGTACAAAAAAAGCAAGAGAGAATTCTTGACAATACAGCCCCTTCAAATGAAACGGCACACAGGACATCACAAACTAAGTTTGCACTCTGCAGGCAAGCAGTACTGAGTTTAGAGAAAAAAGGGTTTTTTTAAACTACAGGGCAAGTGATGGGAAGTTATAATTTACATGTGTGAATTGCCTCAGGGAGGCAAAAGGCAGGAATGGCAAACATCCTTGCATTTGCCTCCTTAGAAAAAAAAAATCCAAGTTTTTAAACCAAGTTAGGCCATACAACCTTTCCTGCCTGCACCAGTCACCTGTAAACTGCAGTGGGACAAGAGTAAGCTCATAACTGTCACCTTCATATGCACAACAAAAATGTGTTTTAATGCTGGGGGACTCTCAATCTCTTTGGTTAAATTAAAAAAACCAAAAAAAACAAAACAAAAAAAAAAAAACAAAAAAAAAACAAAACAAAAAAAACCTGTGGATATTCTGCTATCTCTGTAATCATTAGTGGTAGGAATAACATAGAAAATGATTGATCTGTAATATTTAATAAAAAGTATCTGTTACAGCCAATTCTGTTACAGTGGAAGAATATTTTTAATCAGTGGCCCTAAAACATGCAGCTTTCTGGAAAACATCTCTGATGTTAAAATCTTTAGACTGTTAAAAAAGCAAAATGTAAAACATAACTCTTTTAGCAACTGCTCCTGTAGCTTCCAAAGTTCCCAAAACCTGACAAATATATGAATTATCAACTTATCTCTTTAACTGTGCTTGTTTTCTGTAGTTTTGGTGCTCTGCAATTCCCTTTGAAAGCCAGTAGGAGAAGTCAGAACGATTTCTATAGAGATTGTATTATAAAGAAAAAAACACCCTCAAACTACGTGTCCCCTCAACCTTCTCCCCAAAAGCTGCTCACCTGCCTCAGCTCTGGCCACAGCAATGCCACCACCAGTCAGTGACAGGAGCCAACAAAAACCTGCTCTCACCATTCCCTTGCATTTTGCTCCCACCAGGCACCTACAGGCACGAGCTCTGCAAGCCCAGTCCTGTTCTACTTCTCTTTTCCATGTTCTGTGTTCCTCATCATGTCTGCTGCTTTTATTGCAACTAAATCACTTTTATGTTTTGCTAAGGCAGAGAAAGAAACTGATAAAACTAAATGACAATTTAGACACCTATTTGAAGTTACATTAAACTTTACATTCGTAGAAGACAAGTGGATCAACCACTCTCAGAATGGTAAACCTTTTACTGCAGTGTATAAAGATGAATGGTTTTACCTATATTTTGAAATGGGATAGCTATAAATATTCATTTAACAGAATCACTGCTAGCTAGTCTATATTACAGATTTGTTTCATTAAAATTCACAACAGTATAAATCTATGAATCTTTAACTGTATTTGTACTTCCTTGAGAAGAGGCTGCACATTCTCTTCCAATCTTAATTATCTTTGTTCTGCCTAACTATGTAGCATTTTTGTACTCAATTCTCTCATCACCTAGATTGACAAATTAAGTAAATAAAAACGGGCCGTGCTTTATTTTGATGTAATTACATTCACAGTATAAGACTTGAAAGAATACTTAAAATTAAATTTATGCACAGAAAAAAAAAAAAAAGCAAACACAGATATTGAAATGTATCAACACAACCAAAAAAAAAAAAAAATCATGTAAATTAAAGAACAGTTTCTGTTTTCTTGGACATATTTCTCCACTGACTAAAAGCACTACAAAATATACTGTACACTACAGAATAGATCAGCCCTGCATTTGTCCCAGATTTTTTTAATCTTCCGAATTCCTACTCTCAGATAAATGTTATTTTTTGTGATCCTTACAGACATTAATGAAGTTCCTATTGTAAATCTATAAAGAATTACCAACTGAAGTGTGCACTTTTTGTTTCATTGCAATAACTCAGTGCTGTGTGATTGCCTGGGTTAATGATGAAAAAGTCAAATATACTATCAGAGCTGATGGAAAAATCTATCACCAATCTGAAATTAAAATTCATCTGTGGTCAATAAGATTTAATATCCATGCAAGTGGCGCTGTAAAGAGTAAATGAATCAATGTCATCAATACATAATCAGTATGAAATATGATGTGAATAAAATTATGTGCAAGAGTCATACATCCACTCTTTTCTGGACCAGGGTGGAATGAACAGTCTCTTAACTCAAGGTTGACAGTAATTGTTACAAATTAGGCACAGCAGTTATCAAAATGCACTCACTTGCATAGCTTTAGGACTGATTAAGAAGATTAAAATACATCTAAAACTATCTAGTTTCAGAGTTACAAGACAACTGTTGATCAGAATTTTTTTCTTCTTCTTCACTCTATGATCTGTACAATCATTATTTACTCATTTAGCTAGAAACCAAAACTACCAACCACAGAGATACACAATCTCTAGTTGAGCTATTAATGTTATGGAACAGTAAGAAAATAGCACTTTGGTTTTAAAATCTGAGTTATGACACACAAAACAGGCAAGAAAATACTTCTGAAAGAGCACCCCAGCATGCTTCCTCAACTAAAATCTTAATATTAAAATGAAATACATTAGTTTAGCCCAGGAACTTTCTCTTCACAAGACATGTATTTCCATATTAAAGGATCTAATTTTCCTCCCTCAGAAAACTGCTCTCTCGTAGCCCTTAATTTCAAGATTATAAAATAAAATACTTCTCTTTCTTAGAAGTTTGCATTAACGTATACTTTCCATTTTGCTTTGTACATAAGGAGTTCAGTACCTGTAAAGATGCACGTGCCCAAACCAAAATAAACTGACTCACTCTACATGTCGTATTTAAAAGGTTACTATTTTCTCCCCACACCCTGTGCCTAAATAACTTAAGGTAAGCTCAGCTACTTAAAGGTCTCTTTGCAGGGGTAGGGAATGTCCACTATTAGAATGAAAAGAAATTGATCTTCATTTAGCTCTAAGAAAGCTTATTAGTAATTGTGGAGTATTCACCTTCTGGTCTGGCAGTAGTGGATTACTCTGAAGTGAATTCAAATGGCCATTGATGAGAGCTGTAGGTCTATCATGTTCACAAAATAAACTGCCATTGATGTAGTGAAACCGATCTCCGGGGACCAGGCGATTCCGGCAGGTAGAGCACGTAAAACACTGGGAAGGGAAAGAGACAGCAAGTGAAACTACAGCACAAATTAACTATGCTGCAGGTTTGAAAATTACACTTCAGAGACTGCAAGTGCAGTTGAGATATGGAGCTGCCTGGTTTCTAGTATCTCCAAATATGGCATCAGTCTTACCTGTTGGGACTATGCAGTACATAACTCAAGCAGAGTTTTACCCATTACGAGGGAACAAAGCTACGCACTAAGGAAAGCTTTATAACAGATACTCCTTCTTCTAGTTATTATTTTGCATTTCATTCATAAGCAGATGCGGGTTTTACACTAAAGAGGCATCGCAGTGCTGCTCGGCTGCTAAAAATGAAAGTACACAGAAAAAAACCCTCACCTTAAGATGATAGACATTGCCCTGTGCCCTCATGACCAGCTCACTAGCAGGAATGGACTGTCCACAGGCACTGCAAGCACCACTATTTCCAAATAACCTGAAACAGAGGTGATGATTGTGAATAATTTAATACACAGAAGGCTCGAGGCATTTTTGCACATCACTGCCATGGTTTATTACACAACTATTTTAGACTTCTGACCCCCATCTTCCAACTTGCTTATGTTTCATAATATGAAAAAGTATATTTTTGTGTAACAACTGGTAGCTTCGCCTTACCTTGGATGTGGTTACACAGGATTTAATCAGAAATATTGACTTACACCTCTAGAAACACAAACAATTCTGTACTACACACATTTTATCAGATTACTGGGTTCATCATAAAAAAAAAAGATACAATTCATGACTGGAGTTTAAATGCATTGTGTCCTTGAAATTATATGAAGAACTCTTTTGTACTTTAATCATATCTTGAGATATGAGTCATCAAAAGGGTTAAGAGGATTTGATTGTATATCTAAGAAGACATCATGCTCAGTGTATTGAAACTCCAGTAAACCTCCATCAGTGCAGAGTTTCCATTAGAAACTCTCTGCTATCCAGGTTGATATATAATGTGTATGGGTTAACCTTTTCAATCATGGTGTCAACACTTTAGATTTGCCTCTGCTCATCTCTTTCATCCTAACCTTCTCTCTCTCTTGATAATGAAATGCTTGCTCCAACTTCCCTCTATCTGCTCCTGAGTCCACAATTTAGATTACTTCATCTCTGCTAGCAACAAACTGAATGAAATTTCGATTTGAGCAGAAAGTAATTTACCGGGATCTGGACCCATTTGTCATCATATCTCTCTGGGTGTTTGCTGTATCACTGCAGTTTTCCTATGCAATCAAATGAGACCACAACATCTGCCATTGGGGGGGGGCACACGCAGTGGGGGGAGGGGGGAACAGGCAGAAGAGTGGTGAAGAAAAATATATACATAATTCTTCAAATCCATTTAAAGGCACAACGCATCGATTCAAAATATAATACAGTAATGATTATTGAGTTCTACTTTTACAGGCTGCCCTAGCTAGAATTAGAAAAACCTTTATTTGCTTTCGCACGGGTCTCTAATAGACACAAATATTTATAAAGACTACCACAATTCATTTTGCAGTAAAAAAGGAATCTGAACTAGCTGGCAGGGTCACAAGCCCACTTTTCTGCACGATGTAAAACATAGTGATAGGATTTACAAATTAGCGTATTGGTGTCATAATAAATATTAATATTTGCATCCCCTTCCTGTCCAAATAAAGTAATAAAATTCTGTTTGTGTCAACCTAGGACACGCATTACAACAGAACACCCGTAATCTGAATGATTGCAGTGTGCCTCTGTATAAAAATAATTGCTTTGAATTTTCAGAATCTGAGCTTGCAGAGGAGGCTTGTCATGTTCAAACTACTAATTTGCTGTCGCCACTTTATTGAAAATAGCCTGTAAGTTGTTATTAAATGTATCGACTGAAAGACAGAGAGAGTAGTAAAACTGCCCCTTAAGATGGCTTTTAATAGGAAGCTGAGAAACAAATTTTGCAGCAGCATCGATTTGAAGAGTTCAATCAAAACTCCATTTCAAAACTAATTAGTCTGAGATCCACGACACATTGACACGTTCTTGCAGAATCACAGCGGTTACAAAGGGAGAGCTGAACTAATACATTGTCAGGACCTCCCGCCAAAGGGACTAAACTGTCTGGAAACTAAAGGTCCATTACTGGGGCATCTTCCAAACCAGGACCAGTTCCGAATCGTTACATGATATACCGAGGTCACTTCTAAAGCATTGCAATATGCATTTTTCTTCCTTCATCCTCCCTAGTAATGAAGTTGGCACTAGAGACAGTGCACGGGAAGGGCTGTGAGAGGAGGCAGAAATGCACTGCTACATTTCTAGAGCAAAGATCCAACAATCCAGAGTAAGGGGGTGGCAGCAAGGGCATTGCTGCGTAGAAGGGAAAGATGGACAGATGATGTCAGTTGTTCAGGAGAATCTGAACGTGGTAAGCTGTCTCTCACAACTCCCTTCTTCCCCCCGTACAATCGCACCACCCAACTGAAAACACAGCTTTCAAAGTGCTGATCTCATTCCACTACTTGTCTTCCATTAAGCATTCATTGGTTATGCTATTCTCTCTGAACTAGAGTGGTCCCACATCTTCAATGTCTGTGAATTCTAATAAACAGAGTCGAACTAATCCCAAGGCTTTCCACACATCTTAAGTTTTCCCCAGGCACGTTCCCAGAACAACTCTACTTTGGGAAGCCACTTTAGCTGAATCTTCTGCTAAAATTCCTAAAAGTTACTTACAAACTCAGAACACCTTTCCGCTGTTTATTGTTATTTACCAAGAAAATTAAACTTATTTTTCCTTTTCTGCTGTTATGAATGGTTTTGCTCTGTAATGCCATTAACAGGAAAAGGTTTTATCTTTAAAAAAAATGTTATTTCTCCTTACCAGCAAAGGAAGCCTTCCACATTAACTGTTCTTTACTGAAAAAGTTGTTTTGCATGGTTTCTGGGAAGCTGGAGAGCTAATTATCTAACCAGGGGGACTGTCCAGGACAGTATTTGATTTAAAAGGCTTGAGGCTTTAGGTGCTCAATTAAGTAGCTATCGGTCTCAGACTGGACTTTAATGGGCTCTTTTCTCTTTAACTGCAGCAATGGGTAGAGATACCCCAGGTCAGGCTAATTAAAGCCAGGGGACTCTTTAATTGTGATGACAGAATTGGTTTCAGTTTCCTCTTTGGGTCCTCAGTCCAAGAAGGTCATTAATATTTCAACATTTGGGCAATGCAATCAATCACAAACATCAAGAGGTTCCCTGTACGGACAAGGCAGCTCTTCTACACTTAGCAGCATTTTACTGAGCCACCTTAAATTAACTACTGTGTGGTTCCAACACAGCATTCCCTGCACCCCTAAACGCTTCTAGTTTTTATTGTTAATGGGGTTTTTCTGGACGGGTGTTTTTTTCAGAACTTTCTGTATGAGAGTGGCAATGAAAGCGGCAAGAAATCTTCTCAACCCAGTTTCCCATCTTGCTGCTCAAAATTCAGCATCAGCAGAAACACGTCTCTAGCAACTTGTACTAACAAAGTAAGGTTCCACTGCTTTCCAAAATCGTGGAGATGGATTTAAGCACTCTGATTCTTGCACGACATGGTGCACATTTGTGTCCACATACATATAATCCAAGCCCTAGCAAAGAGAAATGCACATCCAGACCTACTGATCCAGAAGGAATCAGTGTTTTTGTACATTCCTCACATTTAATCTAAATTCTGCACCAGCTATATTAAATGTAACAAAGAAAGGCAACACAGAAATTACGCCTCAAGACAAGTCCATTAAAGGTACTTCAGAATAACTAGAGACCAAGCACCTTAAAAGCACCAGAAGCTATTGATACTTAAAAGGGGGGCTGTGCATAATGGCAAGTGCTGCATTAGAGAAGAGGAAGAAAAAAAAAGGGAAAAAAAAAAAAAAAAAACCCAGCCAAATTACGCTTGGTTAATTCAGAGTAACAGATCTGCCCCCAAGTGAATTGGAGGCCTTGAATTAATTCTGTTATGACAAATCAAGATAAACGTTCCCCCTAAATTGCATGCGATTTAATTAATTTTTGAGATCCTGTTTTTTTTTTTTTTTTTCCTAGCTAATAGTTCACATGCTCCTGTGCTGTCATTGTGCTTGAGTGGGCAGACTTCAAAGTGATATTAAATAACCAACTATTAGATTTACCTAGCACGTCCTATTGGAAAAGTGCCATTTAATTACCTAGCCTGTTCAATTAAAGGGACAGCATTCCCTGAATATAGCAGCTTGCCGCTGATTACCAGGGAAATGAACTGGCTGCCCGGCGGCCCCCTCCCCGGCGCGGCCCCACTGCGGCGGGGCCGGGTCCGGCCGCCCCCCGCCCCGGGGCTGCGCTCCCGCCGCGCTGCGCGGAGCGGCCGCCCGGGGAGGGGCGCCGGGCGCTGCCCCTTTAAGAGGCGCCCGGGCAGTCTCCCCCTCTCCCCCTTCCCCACCACTCCCTGCTCTCTCTTAGAGGCCAATTTTGTTAATTAAATGTTTTGTTTGCGACGCGGCTCTCATTCATTTCGGACACGTCATTCCGAGCAGATCTAAGCCAGCGACCAGATCTCATTAGATAAAACCTATCAGAACTAAGAGAAAATGGAGGAGACACTAATTAAAGCTTTTAATTGTGCGGATTCGCTGCCACGCTGCTGCTTTATCTGGCATCTCAAGGTTGGGAGGGCTGCGCTCCGCTCCCCTCCCTGAGCGCGCTGCTCGCCGTGGGGAGGGAAGGGAACGGACCGGGATTTTCACCTCCCTCTTTTCCCAGGAACCTTGGCCTTCAATGAAAGGTGCAGCTGTAGCTCTACGGCCAATTTTTTTTCGGGTTTTGGAGGGGAGAGGGAGGGAAAGGGGAGTGTTGTGTTGTTTAAGCAACAACAAAAAACCACCGCATATGCAGCCTCAGACAGCTAAAAAGATCATTAATAAATGGCCCAGTGGTCTTGGCCCGAAGGAGTCAAGTCCCTTTCACCTGGCGCCTGCCGGGCCGATCAATCCTCTTTCCCATTTTGTCAGTCGTGTCCAGCCCGCCCCGCGCCTCCTCCGGCTGAGAACAGGGCCCGTGCCCCTTGCCTGGGGAAGAGAATGTGCCACCACAAAAGCCCGCCGGAAAATTAAGAGGGTAGAAGGATGGCAGAGGGGAACCAGAGACTCGCTGTCAGAATGGCATTGACTCCACAGCCAAAGGTGACCATTTCAAACACAAGAAGGGCAAGGGCTTTCCTCATGCCAGCATGACCCAAGAGGAAGCCTGCAAAGTCCATTTCCAGCGGGAAAGCTCCAAGCTAACTCAGCCCTGGCAGCACTGGGCCATCCTACCCCACCTTGAGTGTACAGTGTCCAGTTCAAGTTTCAGCAAGCATCTGTCAGAGTTATTTTTGCAAGTCAAATTACACAGATCTGAAGAGAAGTCAGGCGATAGGACAAGGAGATCAATTCGAACCCCTCATCTGATAAAGCATCCTATTCATAATCGCCTACATTAAAATAAACGAGTATTAATTTTTGGCAACACGAAACCAGAGGACTGTGATAAGCTTGCCTGAACTTGCCTCTGGGACACAGTGGACGCATCTTCTCTTTTTAATTAGTAGCAATCAGACATGAGGGTTTGTTTGATGGTGTTGGTCGAGTGATGAATCTGTACTATTCAGTGCATCTTAACAGTAGAGTCAATTTTTCCACTTCAAACAAGACTCTTTGCCTTACACCGTTCTGCTCTATTTAATTACTATTCTGCCAGGCTTAGGCTTGTTGCTGGGGATGATGACCAAAAAGCACCATTAACCCTGCACAATGTGCTGATTTTTTAGCATTTCTCTCTAAAAATATCCCCGAAACTACCAAAGCTCAGGCTTCAATTCCTCAGACATACCACAGGACCTGTTTCACATACTTAACTATGCAAAGCCAAGGCCACATACCAGGTCAGAGACTGCACTATCAGAGTAACCAAATCTTAACTCCATCCTCTTAACTAAGGAGGTCCCTGCACAACCCACATCTTCTCAAACCTAAGTTTTACAATATAAGCAAACTTGTAATATTTGATAGCTGCTTTTGGTAGCAGCTTTTTTTTTCTTCTCTTCAGAAAGTAAAAAAAAAAAAAAAGTAGAACTTCTTGGCCATCAGAAAGAAGGGAAATCCTGGGTTAACTCTTGACATTTACTATTAATGAAGAACCAGAACCATTTAAACAGAACACAGTTTGTTTTAACTAAGCATTTCTGTGATGCTGGGAAGGTATGGGGCTTTTCTGTTGTTTTTTTTAATTACTGAATGTTGAAACAGAACACCTCCTTGAAGCATTCATGTGCATCAGTCTATCAAACCATTTACTCAAATTAAATGTGTAATCCTTCAAAATGCCTCCTTTTAAATTAATGAGTTTAAGTAGCTTGAGTTCACCTGAAAAGATCGTACAGGCACCTGACCTCATGAATTCTTTCTATTAATTATATTGGAAACTTGTTGGAAGGGATACTCTGCATAATCTTAATGTACCCCAACAGATGCAGATTAGTGAGGCTTAGTTCCCCCTACCCAAATCTGTGAAATTTAAAGCAAACAGCTTCAAAAGCGGAAGAGATAAGAAATAAAGGGCAAGGGCATGTACCTCCTCTGCTATCTCCTGCATTGTCTGTACTGGAAGTTAAGAGAAATATGGGTTCAAAGCTTCTCTGTAACAATGCTGAGACAAACATCATACCACTGGTTTTTTGCTATAAGTAGAATCCGTGGCCCTCCAACTGATGGTTAATCAGCTCTTTCACAAGGAGAACAGAGAATGAGTCATTCTGTTTCCACTCAAAGGAGTTTAAAGGTGCTTATGTAAATATCATAATTAATCAGATACTAAAGGCAGGCATTTCATTATTTAGCACCTCTGCCACAGCCTTATTTAAGCCCTACGATTTTAACATTTACTGTTCAGATATGCACACTTCTCCTTCAACACTACAACAAAGCAGATTAATTTAGCCTCTCTGATTGCTGTTTATTTTTAGTTAGGACTTGTTTTGTGCTGACAAACCACTTTAAAGTTACAGTCGTCGCTCAGCCCCCCCACTCTTTCCTCCACTTGGCAGTCGCAACTCGCCCTGGGCTAGGCGCTAACATCCGCACCCGCACGTCTCTGCCTCCTAATGAAGGAGCCATCCTGAGCCAGCCCACCCCTCTGCCCTGCGGACACCCACCACGAGAAATAAAGCGGGGAGGGGGGAAAGAAAAATGGAGAAAAAGGAAGCGAAAAAGGGGGAAAGCTGTCCTCACCAGCCTGTCCGTCGCCTCACCTGATGTAGTCGTTTCTGCAGAGAATCATCCCGCTCTTGGTGTAGCAGGAGGTGCCGATGTCCCCCAGCTGGGCCTGGCAGCAGGAGCACTTGAGGCAGCGGCTGTGCCAGTAGCTGTCCATAGCGTAGAGCAGGAAGCGGTCGGCGATCTTCCCCCCGCAGCCGGCGCACCTCTTCCAGGAGAGGGAGCCCGCCGTGACCGGGGGCGGCTGCGCGCTGCCGCCGGGGTTCACCATGGCCTGCGCGGAGAGAAGAGAGAGGCGGGGGCGGGTCAGCGCCGGGACAGGACGGGCCGGGGCGGCAGCGCGGGGCCAGCGCCGCTCCGGGCCCTGCGGGGGCAGCGGCGAACGGGCCGCGGGCAGGGGCGCGGCCGCAGCTGGCGGGGAGCGGCGGGCGCGGAGCGAGCGGAGCCCGCCGCCCCCCCGCTCCGGGCTTGTGCAGCTGCAGCTCACAAGTCAGGAACAGTCCCGAGGTTTGTTTTGCTTATGAAAAAAAGTGTGTGAAGAGTGGAGGGGAAAAAAAAAAAAAAGTTGTGAAACTGGTTTTTCAGTCTAGGAGAGGCTCCGCAGGCTCGGGGCGGCAACGAGGGGCTCCGGACCGGCCCTCGAGGCCTCCGGATTTTATTTTTTGTAGTTTTATTTTTGAGAACTAAAAACACACAGTGAAAACACTCCAGATTGAGGACACTGGCCCGAATAATAGATCACTGAACTTTAGGACGCCTGTTAACTTCCTACACAAACATACTCAACTTTTGTCTGGCTAATCTGCCCTTGATCAGCAGTTTAAATGCTAAAGCTTTGTTACTAAAAAAAAAAAAAAAAAAAGTTTACCGACCCTAGGAACGCAGCAATGAAGTGCATCGCTCCGGCTGCAGTTACTCTGGCCGCCCCCGAAATTGCTACTAAGGGCATTTTTCACTTTCTAATAAATGCTTTATGCAAGCAGGACAACCGAGAGATAATATAGGAATCAATTCATAAAGCTTACTCTAAACCGATTAATTTGCTGCCTTCAATCCAGGGTCCAATAAACTCCCGGTGTTCCTCTAGTCACTTATACTATAAAAAGATCAAGTTATTTACTGCCAATTAAGCAGCATGTTTTGTCTTTGTCCTTTGTAAGCCGTATGTGCTCATGCCGAGGCATCTGGCTATCTGCTAAGGACCTTCAGACTGATACGTCCAGAGCAGCGAGGACGAACTTTTCCTGCCACTGGCCCAACTCGGCTGCAGGAGGAGAACTGAGGCCGATTTAAACACGCATTTCCTCAGAAAGAGTACCTGGAGGTATGTCCAGTGACCGCACAATAAACCAGGAGAACTGCACCAATTAAGCTGTAACAAAAACCCCGAGAGTTTGGAAAGAAAACCACTCTAAAAGCCATTAGCATTGCATTTATCCGAACGCATCGTGTACCTTTATGTAAATTGATTTCTGATGCATTTGTTCAAGGAATTGCCTTTTGTTACAGTTTCCAGCTACAGCCTAATGAATCTGCATTTCCTGCTCCGAGTCTTTAAACCGTTTTCCTATGCTTTAAATCACTTTGGATTTCTTAAAAGAAAGAAAAAGGCTTCATGCCACCACCTTAACCTGTCTTTGTCGAAGACAAATATGTATAAATATAAAATGGGAAACGTTACACTGAGAAAACCATCCAGTAACCCCATTAAGCTAAAGCTCTTAAGGACAAGCAATACCTTAATGCTGATTAAATCTAAAAAGATGAATCAAGAGGACTGACCAGAAAGTGACTCCCTTGATAACTAAGGACGGGCCCTCATCAAGTTTCATTTAGAGTTGGGGGGGGAAGCTTTTAACTTAAATAGGCTTACTCTAGTAATTACAGAGCCAAGCAATTTAGGTCCTGGGATAGGAGTCAGTGAAATAGAAAGCAGAGCTAGAAGCTAGAGGCAAAATACCCCCTTTTTAACAGCGTCTCTGGTGCTTTTTTAATGGAGACCAAGAGAGGGACAAGGGGAGAGCTGGAAATTTGTAGTACAAAAATGGATGCTTAATTCATGTCTTGGTTTTAATTAGGTGATTCACCGAATTTCTCCTGGATTGAAACAAAAGGCTGTGTGGGGGGCAGGACGGGAACCGGAGAGGAGAAAAATAGAGAGCTCACTTTGATCTTTTCTGCCACTGTTTCAGAACAGTGTTTACTACGGGGAAAGCGGGTGCCCCAGCCTCCCCCCACCCACCCCCCTCGTCCCCTCCATTCACAGCCCAGGCAGGCAGAGCCCTTTCCCGGCGGCAGCTGGGAAGGGGGGTAAGCGAAGGCGATCCAGCGGCGGCCGCCGCCGCCAGGCTTTGTACGGGGGCCTGCGACAATGCCCGGGGCCCGCGGCGCCCCGCTCCGCGCCCCTGCGCCCGGGACGGCACCGCGCACACGAACGCCGCGAAACACGGGGGAGCGACCGGCACTTCTTACCTGCTTCCCCTCTATATTGCAAAAGGCCGGGGAGCGCCGCTCGGGGTGTCTGAAGAGATCTTCTTGCAAAGAAACAAGCACTGCGCTCGCCCTCTCGCCGGCTGGAGGGAGCCCCCCGCCCGGCAAGGGGCAGCCCAGGCTGGAAAAATATAGATATTGCTATGAGAGGCGTCTGCCCGGGTGCTTCCTCCAGCTCCCGCTTCCCGGGAGGGGAGCTGCAGAGCTCGGTCCCCGCCGCTGAGCCGCACACGCAGGGCGCCGCCGCCGCTCGCTGCTGCAATCGCCGGGCAAGTTTGGCAATGTGGCTTCACTTTGTGCCGCTTCCCCCCCGCTCCCCCACCTCCGCCCCCTCTCCGGGCTGCGGCGGCTCCCGAGCCTCCCGCGGCGCGGAGCCGGCCGGCCGCGGCCCGCCGGAGCGCCTCAGCGGAGCCGGCGAGTTTGAGCGGGGCCGGGCGCGGAGCTGCTGCCGGGATCCTGCGGCGGCGGCGCTGGCGGGGCGCGGGGGGCGGCCCTTGTGCCCGTCTAAGCGTGAGGCTGCAAGTGCGTGTGTGCCCGCACGGTGCGCGTGTGCCCGCTGCCCTCACACATGTGTTACTGACAGAGCAGAATCCCAACTACACTCCGGCTCGGCGCCCCCGTCAGCCCGCCGCAGCCAATCCGCCCCCGGCTTGTTCAGGCGGAATAATAAAACCTGCCAATCCCCGGGAAGACAAAGGAATGAGTGAGAGGGGAAAAAAAAAAAAAAAAAAAAAAAAAAAAAAAAGAGAGAGAGAGGAAGGGAGGGGGCGAGGAGGAGGAGGGGAATGGGGAGGAAGGAGGGAGTCAGGTGGGCAGCGCTGGCCGCGCCGTCCGCCCGGGCGCTGAGGGGAGGTGCGCGGCCGTGAGGGCACCGTCCGCGCCGCCCCGCCCGCCAGTTCCCGGCCACCAGTTGAGAAACTTGGCGGCGAGGGGTCGTCCCTGCTGTCCCCGAGGGCAGGCCCGCTACGCCTGGTGGGAGATGTCCCTGGGAGCCCTTCCCGGCCGCTGGGCGCTTCCCCCGCCGCCGCGGCCCCGCCGGGCCGGGGGAGGCGCTGAGGGGAGGCGCGGCCGCAGCAGGCGCCGCTTGCCGCCTTCGTGGCGCCCCCCGCTGTCCGCGGCCGGCCCCGGTGCCCGCACCCCGTCCTGAGGTCCCGCGCCGGGGCGGGGAGAGGCGGTGACGGGCCGTGCCCGGTTCGCCCTGCGGGCGGAGGGGCCGTGTCGAGCCGCCGACTGTCACACGTTCCCCGCGGGAGCTGCGCTGCGGGACTCAGGCGGGCAGGGCCCGCGGTGGCCGCCCCAGTGGAGGATTCGGTGGGTTAAGCAGCCGCAGTTGGCGGCACTGCTTGTCAGCAGGGCAGGCAGCTGCATTTCTGAGGGAGAAGCCCAGGGATGACGGCAAATCGGAAGAAGTAATGTTTAGTGGGTTAAGACTGTGAAAAACCCACTACGTATTAACTGCACGCCTGTGAGGCCTAAGTGCAGCACGCAGGATAAGCACAGCCACGAATGGCTGAACACACCCCCGGAATGCCAAGGTGCTCCGAAATGGGGGTGCTGCCCGCGGCGCAGCTCCGCGCCCGGTGCAGGGGACACAGGCGCCCCCGTCACCCCGAGGCCGCGCTCCGCTCGCGGCGGTGGAGCCTCCTCAGTGGAACATTCCCGGGATCTGTTAAAGGACAGAAAAACTTCCTAACAGGAGTTTCTCGATCCCAGACCGCTGACGTAAGCAGCAGCCAATGCAGCGGTGGCCGGACGGCAGCAGCGGACGGGGCCGCTCGAGGTGCGCCGCGGGCAGGGCAGGGCGGCCTCGCCGCCCGGGGCTCGTTCGCTGCCGTGTCAAGTACGTGGTCATGCAGCGTGACCGAGCTACGGGCTCCGTGCGCCCCCGCGATGTCCGAGACAACAAAGTATTCTAAACCTGCTCCTGCCGGCGGCTAACGCAGACGCGGTGCCCTGCACAGGTACACGGAACTCTTCCCGGGAGCACTTCCTAAGGTGTAGGCGCCCGGCGGAGGAATGCTGCCCGCCCGCCCGCGGACAGCCTGGCGGTGAGCCCGGCCCGGCAGTCGCGGCCCAGGTGTGCTTTAACCACAACGCCACCTGTGGGTCTCCTGCAGCCCCGGCCTGGGCTGGGCACGGAGCCGTGCGCCCAGCAACCATTTAGAAATGAAAGGAAAATCGTCTGCCTGGGAGAAATGTACTTGGGAAAGCGTAGGATAGCGAAGATATATTTTGCTTCTAAATATATTGGAAATTAAATATCGACATTTGAATAGTACCACAGGTATTATTATTTAAACGCGGGAGAAAATTCTATTTCTGTGTTTCTCCATAGACTGGGATATGCTCAGAGCAGACTTGGGAGCTCATGGAAAGCTTCCACAGGGAAAGGGGAGAAGACCAGTGTTACGGTTAAAATATTTTTTAGCATAGGTCTATGAAATACATCATCTGGATGTAATCTCCATGTACATATTACATTTAAACATACTCAGCAGTTTTAGATTTGTTATGTAGGATCTGGTACAATTTAAAATATATAAAGCAACAAGGCATGCTACAGATAATCAACAATCACTGATATTTTAGCTCTCTGACAGTTAAGAGCACAAGAACAGAGCAAATGCCAAGCTAAAATAAAATCTACATTGTCTAATTATCTAAGCCTGTAATGGCTGGAAGCTACCAAATTCAGATTCTGGGAGAGCCATTAGGACCTCTCCTTATTGGAAAAGATATTCTACCAAGAAACTCTGCCATAGGCACTAAAATGTTTACTAGTCTTAAAAATGAGAGTGATACAAAAAATAGGAATTACCTTCTCAAGGAGGAGAGTTTTAAATGGCTTAATGATGTCTTCCAAATAGCATTACAATGTTCATATCTTTTCCTGAAATCTGATCATCACTAATTTTTGTGATTAATTTTAACAGAGGAAACCTTAACTGAGAGCATTTTGCAGAGCAATATTTTTCTAATTTTTCTTTTGTGCAGCATCTGCTGTTGCTGTGCTGTCATCTTCGTTATGTTTTTCATTGTCTATGTGCCATAATGTAATTAGTTAGTTCAACATCATCTGTGCTATTAGATGAGATGTTTCTATGGTAAGTTAACATAGTTCTGTGTAATTGGTAGATTTCAGCAGTAGGCATGAATGTATCCATCAACTTTAGGTCGATTTGAGTCCACAAGATTTAAATTCACTTGGCATACGTTATCCTAGAAGACTGTTAATTTTGGCTGAATGGATAAAAAACACAATGCAGAAGAAAATCTGGCTGCTTATATTGCGGTACTGTTGGAGTCAGGGAAGGGAAAGCATAAAATTGCTGGCTTAGGAGTTGCAATCTGAATGTCTGGAAAATCTTACAGCCTGGGATCCAAATCATTTTTAAACCTAGATGTGCCCCTAAGATACTAGGTAGTCCAGAATTCATCAGTTATCTCTCTGTTCAGGAAAGGAGTCTTGGTTCTCTCCCTAAATACTGCATTCCTATGGGACGTCTAGGTTCTCTCCCTGAATAGTGCATACCTAGGGGACTTTCTTTTCTCTTTAGAGAGAAATGGTGAGGCTGCTGCTTTGAGATCTTCCATGTTGCACTTTGCTAATCCATGTGTCTTGCAAGCTGTCCCTTTTGAACAAACAAACTTCTAAATCAAACCCTCTGACCCCAGTCTCTCCAGAAACAGTGGTGAAAAATCAGCAGCCACTCCGTACTTTTAAGTAATGCGTCCTCTTACTGACATAGGATCTTCTGGTTCAGGCCTCAATCAATTTAAAAATGTGACTGGATTAAGTATTTAAGTGGGATATCCAGTGATATGGCAGTCACATCCTGGCAGAAGCTGGAAAGAATCCTGGATGGCTTCACTTTTAGCATTCTTTTCTAAGCAGTAGACAGTGCTGTTTGCCCAAAAGAGTAAGATAAGTTGCGTCTAGAAATATGTGTATAGATTTTGACTTGCTTATAAATATATGAGTAACTTTATTTACAGGAACCCAGAACCATGGGAGGTAATTAGTAAGCACAGTTTGCTTAGGTAAGGGCTTGCAAGACCCTTTTATCATCACTGTATCCATAACTTAGGACAGGAGCCAAATAATATAAATGTCAGTAATTACAGATAAATATTTGTATTAACAATAAAGTCCACTTTTGGAAGAGCTCAGGCTGTATTTGTAATGACATCAAATGGCTGAAATTCTGTTCACCAATTTGTCCCATGCACATTTCTGTCAGGAGAATTTGATACATTACCATACATTGCCGTCAGTAGCAGCAAGTCCTGCAAGTGGGTTCTGTGACTACAGGCAAAGCTATCAGACTTTGAAATTATATGTAATTTTTGTTTAAAATTAAAACTCTTGAAAGGCCTCTAGAATATGGGTATGCAGTAACACATTCAGTACCTTAAAAAAGCCTGGAAATGCTATGTGAATTTTGAAAGAGGGCTTTACATTCCACAGTCTATAGGCATTTTTAAAGAAATTCAGTTAACATTAATTTGCTACTCTTAAACATATACTGATAATTGATTCTTGTCATTACATAAATGTAGTGATATTTTGTCTCAAGTATGAATATTTTTATGATTCATATGTCTCCATCTTTAATAGAAAAAATCCTTTGACAAATACCTAATATAAACTCACAGAACTTACCCTTTGGGGTAAAAAAAATGTTTTCTTTACAGATACTTTTAGAGAATTGGCATTAACATGTTGTTTCTATTCACTAGTCACCTTAACAAATGGGAGGGCAAGACAGCATAATTTGGTGCTGTTTGGAAGGCCCAAATTACACATAAAAGTATCCACCAAGCTACTTCAAATTTACAGTACAAAAAAGATCAACTGGAAAAGAATTACAAAAATAAAAATGTTACTCAGTCAGCTGACCAAAATGCACTTACTTAATGCAGAGGTGCATGTTTATAACACTATCATTTATGCAATGTCTTGCAATGAGAAATGAAAACTTAACTCCAGCCTGTATTATCTAATTAATTAGCCAAGTAACTTTAAATACGCAGAAAAAATTAGTATATTATTCCTGAGTGAATAAATAGCATTTTAATATTTTTCATGGTGTTGTCCACACAAAATACCTTTATAATTGCATTGAAATTATTTTCAAATATGTGTTTCCAGTAGCAAATCCTGTGTAATTAGAATATCTGTCTGAGTGTATCCAGGAAATGAATTATTTACATGTAGCTCATTGCAATGGAGGAGTATGTCTGATATCTTTATGAAGTTCCCATGATCTCTGAACAATGCTGTAATGTACAGAAAAGTCCATGACCAACGTTTTCTGCCTATTTTGCACCTATCCAGAGAAGATCTCTGTGGAACCTGTCTTGTGCTGTGGTAAACCAATGGAGGAACATTTGCTTCAGCTGTTTTCTCTGTAAGTCTTTGGTGGTTGTAGTCTCAACCTAGAACCTCCTAGGGTGTGATACATCATTCATGGGAAGGCACAGTTTTAGCTAATCCATCTCGATGTTTGTGGTGACTCTTTCTGGACATTTGACACAGGGCGTTGTTTCAAAAAGCTGAGAGAAAGCAAGGTACAGGCTGAGCACTGGAACACACACATCACAGAGATCCCCTGTTGAAGCTGTCTTTTTAACTTAAGGCCTTCCAGGAATGGCATGAGAAAATGGAGGGTTACAAAAATGAAGAGGAAGAGCAGCCTGGTGACTTGTGTCTGGCAGAAATGCCTCTATCGTATTTGATTTGAAATTTACATAGATGCCAGCAGTTATGACACAACAGTCATTTTAAGTTCACTTAACTGGACATGAAACAATAATGACAAACAATCAGAATGACAGTTCTCCTTCTATTCTGCAGTGAGGTTCTTTATATCTCAATTCTGCAACATTTCTTCTGTTCGCTCCGCCAGACAAATGTGTTTCTGTTATTATGATTTCTCTGTTTGGCTTGGTGCAGCATTGCTAAAAGCAAGAGGGAGAGTTTCTAAGCTTTCTATTCAGTTTTTCAGCCATACCATTTATCAAAGAAGGAGTTTCTCAGTAACAGTTTTTAACATTAACTCTTTAATAGTTACCTTCCTGATGTAATCCATTATTTAAAAACATTGTATTGCGTAAGAATATTACATTATTTTTCATGTGAAAATACAGCTCTCTACTCTTAGGTTGTTTTTCATAACTGGAGGACTACTATACTCCATGACCATAACTCTTTTTATCATTCTACTATGATTCAGTAGCTTTTGCTGTCTTATAAACAATCTTACAATTAAGAGCTAATGTTAATGGAATAGATTGTTGTCATAGGATAATGGTTTCCTGCTGCTAGATAAATGCTGTGGCAATGCTAGGACATTTATTGAAAGTAATAGTGAAGACAAAGCTAAGAGATTTATTTTTAAAGCAGGTGCCACAGATCCAGTGACACCATTCTGTTAAAATTGTTTTATTTCTATTTCACTAAGAGACTGATGAAGATGGAAGCATTTTGCCTGATGTATGCAAGTGCAGCAAAGTGACAATGGCTCATTTCACTGTAACTGAATAAGCTGCATTGCACTTGGCTCGCAAAGAGATTTATTGTGTGGTTCATCCAATCAGAAAACAGTTTATCCATTAACTGTGGCTTTAAAATATGTTGTATTGCCATTAAAAAGTTGGGGCTTGATGCTTTCTTTCACAGATACAGTTATACAGGGTTCACAGAGAAGGAGGAAAGTGGGGCCCTTCGGTTCTTGTTCCACCAGTCATTCCAGAAGGCCCCCCTTTCCTCCGTGCCACAGGGATGGCAGGCTGGAGAGAGTGAACCTGTCTATAGTGTGTTCCCCTCCTCCTAAATCAATGGTTCCTTGTCTCCCTTCTGCATTGAAGGATGTTGTCTCAGTGTCAGCAAAACAGAAATGGCAGCAGTGTTCTTAGCAGCACTGCTGGGCAGAGGGTGGACAGGAAAAGTTTTTGTGTAGTCTGGTGTTTCCTTTGTCCTTGCATTCACAGGATCTCGAAGCTTTGGAAAATAAGCCTTCTTCCTTTTCCATGACTTCCAAAATTGCTCACCCTTGAATTCTCTAACAGAGAACTGTGAAAAGCAAAGCTTGTAGAGCTTCATAGGGCCTACATCTGCTCTTGTGGAATTGTAATAAAACACCTTGATTGCCCCAAATATACAGCTCCTACAAAACTGGAGTCAGTTGTCAGGAAGTACATGGGATCTATTCAATTCAATGAGCTTTCTCTGGACAGATATGCCCTAATTGCCTGACTTAGGCTTCAACAAATCCTTTGTCTTTGCTTTTGAACTGTGGAGCAGCTATTCCAAGTGGCAGTGCTGTAGCTATGACAGCTTGAGGATATTCCACAAATAATAAAAAACATGATCCCTTCCCACAAACTCTGATCATTCTGAAGCATCTTTAAAGTTGTATTGTAAAACAGTATAATGACTTTATATAACCATAAAGTCCCTGCTAGGGTTTCCTTAAGAAACAAACTAATTTTATGATTAAGACCCATGGACCTTGACATCAAACCAGCAATTCACTGCTGCAAGGACTTATTCTCTGTAGCTGCTCAAAGCACAGTTCTGAATTAACTTCTAAGACCAGAGCTTGAAGGCAGTAAACAACTTTAACCTTTTCTTGACCCCAGACACATCTCACAGACAGGAGTTCAGTAAATACAAAAATTTCACTTTAACCCGTGTGCAGATATTTTGAGAACTAATTCATTCTTCAATTTTTGAGTTTTAAGAAAATGTTTATACTAACAAGTGGGCAAGTGTTACAGTACTTGTTCCAAAGGGCCATCAGGTAAGGTTGTTCCTCTGCTGAGCCCAGCCCCTTATGAAGAATGAGCCCAGAGATAACATCATAGAGAAAAACAGAGACCTGCAATCGTTACAGAATTAACCCTTGCAGCTGTGAGGTCTGTTAGGTCATCTGCAGAGCACACAGTGCAGAGCTCCAGCAAATAGGTATTCTTCCAACTAAATCTCCATAGCACCTGATCTTCTGCTTGTGCCTTCTGGTATCAATCTCCTATCTGAAGTTTAGGATTCACAGGAAGGATCTAGGAGATGGAGAATTTCAATATCCTTAAATCATTGGAGTAATTTACCTAAGGTAAATTACTTTAAGGATGTGACTGTAAGCATTGTAAAGGCTTATGATTTTATTAAAATATTTGGTGTACCTGTTTAAAGTCCCAACTCTGTGATCATGGTCCAAATACAAATCTGCTTTCAACTTTTTTGGTAGGATTTTTGAGTCTTCCTGGTTAAGCAAAAAATTAGTTCTTAAAGATCAAGCAGAGACAAATGAAAATAATTTGATCTCATTTCGTATTCTATTAAAAAAATGTTCTCTATTCGATCTAATAAATAGTGAGGAATCATGACTTCTGGATTTTTTGGATTGCCAGTACACTAATCAAATGTCCTATCACCACATACTGAATCTGCCCAAGAAATCCTCCTCAATTCAAGGAATTGTTAAACCTGTTTTGTTGATAGGTTTCTCCACATCACATGGGACTGCACACAATCAATCAGTATTTCATTTCCATACCCCATACTGCTCCCCCAAGAGAGCCAGAATTCTCCATGTCAGTTATCCTATCATGAGGCAGATCCCCAGCCTCTTGCAGCTCTTTGAACTAAGGCAGCTATGTATATCCCACCTGGATCTGGCCCAGATGCTTTATTTCTATTGCATGAGATGATTAATTATGTGGTTTCTTTCTGTTTGTCTGATAGAAGCTGAGGTAAGAGAATGATGGTTGCTTAGTGCACTGTTATTAAAAAGCTGCTTTTGATAGCCCTGAACAGGCTTGAGTTGTGTGCTACAACTAATCATAAAGCTGCTTGCTTGGAAATGTAATGCTTGTTAATAGTACACTGTACTTTTGTAAGTAAACGAAATTTTGATTGGCTAGAGTTTAACTATAATCAGTAATTAAGGGTCAGCCATCCAGTAAACTCATTAGTTTACACCAATTACATTTGGTATAGTAACTAATGATTTCAGGGATCAAGCCATTTATTTCTAAGCTTTCAAAGTATAATTATTGTGTAAATCAGATAGAGTGTAAATCTTTTCCATACGTTTTGGTTGGTAATTGAGAAATAAAATGGTTTCCAAATGTATTCTCTGTCCAGTTTTTGTTCTGCAGTAGATCTCTCTGGGGACTCTTTAAAGTATATGGAAAAGGTGATGTCAACAGAAGTGTACGCTGGGCAAACTGAAACAGGATTAATTAATAGAGATGAAAGAGAAAAGCCAGCCCCTTGCAAATCATGGTCCAGGTCTCAACTTGGACGTCACACCTTAAAATGACAGTTTACAATCTTAAGCATGAGTCACACACATTGACAAGTATTCAAAATAGAAGAGAATTAAAAGTCCTTTATGTTTAATGTATAAAGGCCTTTCCAATATGCAGTCTTTAAGATGGTGTAATCTCTGGAGCATTTTGCTTTGAAGTTTAATATGTAGCTCCTCACATCCACGGAACATTTTCAACACGTTAAACAAATTAGTCTCTGGTTACAGAAGTTTTTAGATATTTACAAGTTGCCGTTTAACTAAATTTAATATGTGCCAGCGAAGTTGCTCGTGCACTTGTTCATTTAGAAAAATGCACTTCTGGAATGATTAATAAATAAACCAGCTTTTCCTATGCCTTCAACTTTGGTGTTTATTTGAAAGCAATCTACTTTAAAAAGACATTAATATCCCTAGAATTATTATTAGAATAATTGCTTTTACTCTTCTTGGAACACACATTTTTTCTCATTTCCCTTCAGCTCAGACAGCTTTTGACTCAGATATAAACTTGCTATTATTATTCCCCACTCCCCACCCCAAAAATGAAGAATAGGAATTATACACTTTTCACTAAGGAATAATTAATTTGTCTCAAGTATTAGAACAGAGAATTGTAGAATGACTTTGAATGGTAGTCTCTAAGGAATAGCATTGTTTGTTCTCTTCAGTCTTTAATGAGCTTTAGTAAATGGCCAGGAAAAATTACCTTCTTTCTGTAATATGAGAGAAGCAAAGAATGAAGGAAGCTATAGAATCCCGAGGAGAAAAGGAGCAGCCACACACACACACACCCTGTACCACATCACTTCCAATGGTTAGTGTTCTTCTTTGGAACTGAGCACTACAGCTCTAGTTTTCCATTACAGTTAAAACATATAATGTCCCGAATATTTTTGCAGGAGAGAAAATTCCTGGATGTCTCACACACACTGACAGTATCTGGCTTATGTTGGGGGACAACTGCCTATAGCTGAGATCTGGAAGTCATTCTGGCTTTCTCTGTTTTGGCATTGATTTTGTATTTTAGGACTCTTTAGTCTATTTTTATTGTATTTCCACCTTTAAAAGCAATTTGCCTTGTAGTGCTCCAGTGTGCTACCCTGTCTTTTAATAGAATTCTTTTCCCTCCACCACATATTTGCTGCCACTCCTGTCCAGAACAGTAACTGAGGCAGCACTGGCAGGTGTTTGTTTGAGCTACAACTACAAACCTGCCACTGTGGGTATCAGAGTACGTTCAGGAGCACACTGCCATCTCCTCCAGTCTCCACACATGTCCTCACTACCCAGTCCCATATCAAATCAGTGGTGCTGAGGCAGCTCCGTGGCTGCTCTGGGCTATGAGGGAGCTGACCCACGGCAGCCAAGCGATCAGCACAGTTCTAAAAGGATCTTGTTGAGCAGGGTCTTTCTCCAGTCCATCCTGTTGGAGCTGTTCCAGCTTGTATGGAATAATTAAATGGATTAAATTGATTGCTCTGTGTGTTTGCTCTCAAAGCACTACTGAGAGCAAGAAACCTGGGGTTTGCCACTCTCTTCCAGGGAATATGTCCATACTTGGGTTTAAGTGTTGATTGGGGCAGACCCTGGCAGACATGGTTTCCCCACCCAGGTGAGAGTCTCCACTCTGAGACTGAAAAGTCAAGCTCAAGCTTTCCCACTGGAAGAAAGGACTTAGGTCACCTTGCTCACTGAAGAGTTGATAATCTCTTGGGTAGGGTGCAAATTCAGGGCGCAAGAGATTCAAGTTCAAATTGCCTCAGGCAGAGCCTAAATACAAGTCTCCCATATCCTGGCTAAACTGCACCAGCCAGGAGACTGAACCACAAAGCTCAGGAGAGGAAGATGGGCACAGCAACAAGGAGAAGAGACGTGCAAAAGGGGACAGTGCTGTCATTATTCTGTGAGAAAAACCTGGCACAGGCGTGCAGTTCCTAGAAAGCAGCAGAGCAAGCGTGGTAAGTAGGTAAAGCAACACAGAGTGTTACAACACCTCAGTCTGATTGTGGCTTTGGATGATGGGAGGTGCTCTCATGGCAGACATCAGATTGCTGACTAGAGCTCAGGGTCATGAGGGATGTGAAGAGAGATGATGAAAGTGGGGAGAGCTGCCTGGACCCATCCCAGACATTCAGGGAAAAGATAAAAGTAAAAAGCTGCTGCCAAAGTAAAAATAATTTCTATCGTGGGCTCTCTTCAGTGCAATTGTTGGAGAAGAATAAATGGAGAAAGATGGTTGAAAGAAAGATAGGAGACAGTGAGAACAAGACTAGTAAGTGAGACAGAAATGTTGGAAAGAAGACAAAGAGGAAGAAACATCAGAGAGCAACAGGAGGACTGGACAAAGAAAATGGAAAAAAAACATTACTTACCAAGACACTTCACCTCTCATTGCCTCGATCATCTGGCAATAAAATAATAACAGTAAGAGAATCACTGAGCATTTCAGTGACTTTGAAGTCCATAAATATTTAGGAGACATTTAAGTGTCCTGTTGATTTGGACTGTGTTAAAAAAGGAGCAGGAAAATTTAAGAGAATATTTTGAAAAGTCTAAATCAGGGCTATCAGGAGGTAAAAAAGGAAAAGGACTTACATGCTTAATTTTGTATGTGTAACCAAGTATTAAAATCTACACCCAAGAACACTTATGTTCTTTAATAGCAGAAAAATTTGGGCCTTTTTCAGACCAGAAGGAACACATGGTTTAAGGCATGCAGCCGCTCTTTCTTCAGTAACAACCCACTGTAGCTCCTATAATTTATTTCTCCCAAGATTCATTTGAACATCTGCAGTATCATTATTTGAGTTTGTTATACTATTAGCTTTAAAGTTTTATAAGCCATATAGTAGGATAGGTGACAAGTTGAAAAGTTAAGGAGGGTTAATTTAAAAGTTTTAAAGCAAAACTATTTTTGAGTTATATAAGTAAAAAAATGCATCTGAATCCAAACCTCCATGGTTACATTTAAGTAACTCAGAAACTGCTGAAAGGATTTTCTTCGAACTTCACTCAAGACAAATCCCTCTGGGCTAAGACCAAGCATGAGAATTTAACTCAAAAGGTGATTGTTGTCTGAAGGGAGTTTTCTTTTTCCTTTTTTTTTCCCCTCCCCTCTTTTTGCTTGTTTTGTTTTCCATGTTCTGAAAAAACTAAACAGCACTAAAAAATAGTAAGAGTCTGGGGTGTAACTGTTTCATATCCATTTTATCATTATAATAAGAAAAATTATGTGCCTGAACTACCTTTTCATTAAAAGCAGACCTCCTGCTTTGCCTTCAGCCATTCTAGCAGTCTTGGTACCCACCTCTAGTGAGCATTTGATAATGCTGTAACTGGTGGCTGAACAGAGCAGTATCAGGCTGTACTCCCAGCCCCATCTGCAGCTCCTCTGCATGCCTCAGCAGCTCTGAGCAGCTCTAATACTACCCTAAATGGACAACTGAGGATTCTCCCTAACAGGAAGTCTTCAGAGAGCAGACAATCAGCAGCTCTGCAGCACTCTTCCCTTCGCTTCCCCATGCCCAGTTCACGGGAGGTGAAGCGTGCTCTGTACCTGCACACTGACCTAAACCACGGCTTGATTTCTCTCAGGTCCAAGATTTGGAAGGCAGGAAAGGCAGCTGCAGTCAGGCTTTTCTCACTCACTGTTAACTGGGGGCGTCTGGCACTGTCATTCAGCCTTCCCCTTTACAACTGCAACCAAGGCATTCACCTCTTACTTGTGTGGCCAAAGGAACCTCTGTAAAGGAAAAACCTGAACAAAATCTGAAATTTCTATTTCCTTTTTCAAAGGCCTTGAAGTCAGTCATCCTTCATAGCAGCATCATGGGTCCTGGTAACCTTAATATTTGGGTAAAAAAATTAAAAGGCAGTGGAATTTTTTTCTCTTGTTCATTTCATTTCAGATGATTTCAACTCTATCCCACATTTTGGTTTCTACAAATTGTCCCACGGCAGACAAGAGCCTCTCCCTCCCCCTTCTACCAGGCTTATTTCTGATTCTCTGGCAGCACATCCCAGTTACTCACTCATTTGTTTGTTTGTTTTTCCATTTGCAACTTTTGCCCCCTCCAAAGAGCTGGCTTGCCCAGGGAAATTACAGTAACTTATTTCATTTCAAATGCATTCAGAAAGGCATTTTAATTGTTTCTTTTCGTTTAGAGCAGCATCCAGATTTGGAATTTGTGAGAAACTGAAGGGGAAGGTTTAGAATATATTTGCTACAATCATTCACCACATTTAATGCAGGCAACTCAGATATATGCAGAATCAGCTTCCCTCGCCTATCTTTCATACACATGACCTGGATTAAAAGCTGCTTTGGGCAAGAGCCAACTCATTGTTTGTGGCCCTAACACAATGTGGCAATACTGTAACACATAGGGATTTGTTTCAGGAGATCCTGATTCTGGAACCAAAATACATGGTTCCTGATCACTGCTAACAGTGAACAGTGGGAAACGTAGCTGAAATGGGCACACAGAGATGCATCAGGAATCCATAGTCTTAGATTCAGTGCTCTGTTTTAATTTTGGGGAAGTCTACTCTGGCAAAACAGAGAGGCCTCAGAGTTGATATCAGAATGTGGTAGCCTGCAGAGGGGTAAGCAGCTCCTGGAACCTTGCAGCTGTATCACCCTACAGTCACAGGCAAGTTTTGGCAAACGTTGGAAAAAATGGAGAAACAAACAAACAAAACCCCCCACAATATTTAAGCATTCAGAAAGCTTTTCCATTCATAAATGTCCCATCTACTCTCCACCACCAAATTCTGGGTATCATTTTTCAGTCAGCAATTGGCATTCAGCACTTTTAGCTGTCTGCTGCTATCTCATTCATACAGCTTTTTCATTGCAGGTCAATATTATCTGACTAGGTTCAGATTAAATCTTAATACACCGTTCATCTGAAAAACACCAACTCCAAGCACATTTGAAAAATTGCAAACATAAACAGTATAGTTTCCATGGATGAGGATGTATTAAAATGTATTCCAAAGGGAAGAGTAGCAGGAAAAAGAGGAATGGGAAGTTATGATCACAGAAGAGAATGCCCTTTTTCAGCTGGGATTTTATGTAAGAGCGAGAATGAATGTGGCAAAGAGAAGAAAGGTCTGTCTCCTCACTGCTGCTTCTCTAGCAAAGATGATTTTCACATCAGCCACGGTAAAATTAGACAGAGGAATAGCAGATCTGAATATTGTATGGGAAGATGTGAAATGAGGAAGAGTTCAGTGCAGTTCAAGGATGGCAAAGTATATGAAGGCAAATGGAAAGTAAGAGCTGAAACTGGAAGAGATGAACTGAAGGAGCCTAATATGAAGGCTCAAGTTTAATTAATAAAGACAGAGCAGAGCAAGCTGAACAGAGAAGACTCATTTAAAATGTCAAAATATATCTTTAGTTCTGGCAACTAAAGTAAAAGTAAAGGCAACATACATAGAAAAAACATGGAAGTTGAGGGGTGCAAGATTGGGTTCAAGGATGGGAGTGCTGTGAAAACCTGAGACTACAGGAAAGCTCCTCTGGCAGGTGACAGCACTGTTTCTAGCGCTTATTGCTGTCTTCCAAAAACCCAACATACTGCTCCATTAGCAAAAGGGATGACAAATCACCTACTCTGTTTAAGTTAAGGCAGCCAGAGTCATTTCACCTGGTGATGCACATGGATATGAGCTAACCAGGCTGGCTTTACTTGTAGTGCATTAGGGAATGCTTGCTTCTGATGGCAGAGATATGGGGAGGGACCAGGGCAAGCAGCAAAATGTGGTGTGGTTTTCAGCTAGTAAAGGGTGTCTAAAGGCACTGGTGAAGATATTTGTTGGGTCTAGGTGAACACATGAACATGAAGACTGGAACCAATACAATCTTAAGGTTGAATAAAACTCAAGGAAGAAAGTTATCATCAGCAACACAGAGAGGAATAAAACGTCATCTTTCTACATCTCACTGATACAAGTAAGGAACCCTTGCATCAAGTGAATTGGTAGAGCTAGGAAACACACCAAACACTGAGTTTCCATAACAATAATTTACTTCTATTATCCAGAGTGGTTCTGTTCTCCAATGTAGGTAGATCATGGGAAGTTTATTTCACTTCAGCTATTGCTACAACAATTCAAAGAGTGAATTTTGGTTCTAAAAGTAGAGAGATTTTAGAAATGTTAAAATAACATATTAAATTGAAACATGGAAATATTCTCAGTAGTCACCCCCATGTTGCTCCCTATAATTATAGCTGAGAATCACAAATACATGTTTTGTCGAGAGGCCACCCCTTCTGTATTTTTAGGGGGCCTGAAGCTCTAAAACCTTTGCCATTAACTTTGTATCTGTCTTCTATATTATCACTTATATTGAGGGCCCTTAATATCTGACTCAGTAGGCCTTATGTTGTTTTGTTTTCCTCTATTTCCTCTATTTATTTTGGCTGGCTATCATTCCCATTTCTGTAAAGTTCAGCTGAAACCAGTAGTTTATGTTACTGGTACTTTGCATTGTAAAAATAAAGCAGTAGAATTTGCAATCCAAGTCGTTCACAGAACATTCTTATACAGCACATAATTTGCCAACAGCTAAATTAATCTTGCTTCACAATGTGAGGCTGTGTACATGTGGTTTCTGATACAAAAGGCTCCAGTGAAATCAACAGTATAGGCATCATATTAACTCAGAACCAGCTTCTTCAGGTCCATGAAGCTTAGTCATGTGCCTGCTAATTTAGAACTCAAAGGTAAGCAAGAATCTCAGCTCTCCTTTTTAAACAGTGTGAAGTTTCAATCCAATTTACCTTGCGTAGATGAAAACATAAATCAGTAGCTGGTCTCCACTGCACATACTAATTTAATGAGCTGGAGCTTTGACCACGTGTGTATATACACACTCTGGAAACCTGAAGACCTTTCTGTCTATGCTGCATTAGGTTTGGATGCATGCCAAAGAACTATCTGTAAGCCGAAGGGAATAGGGAAAGGCAGTCTGGCTCACCAGTCAGCACCAGGGTCTGAAACAAGGGTAGGAGACACAAGTCAGGGGTCAAGCACCATCCATAACCTCCAACTGATGATCAGCTGAAGATGTTCAAGAGCTGCTGCAAGTAGCACCAGAGCCCAGATGGCAGCTCCAAATCATATCTCAGGACAATGTCTAGGGTCACCACAGCTCAGCTGGCATGGGCTGGATCCAGTACAACACAGAAGATCTGGAAGAAAGTTCCAAGAAGAGGGTGACACAAAGGTATCCTCAGACCTGCATTTTGGGTCATTGCCTAGGCTACTACAAAACAAAGCACATTTGGGTTTTTTCCTAGTAGTTCTTCAAAGAAGGTGAGTAATAACAACTCTGTCGGAAGGACGTTTATAATAAAAAAGACAGAGGATAAATATTCATGCACAACCACCAAGTCTGCTTTGGCACCATTCACATTGTGTGACTTTTGTTGACCTGACAAGACTGTGACCTGAAACACAGACTCTAGACAGCAGTGTCTCCTCAGCTGCTGTCTCCTCTCTGTCTTGTCCCAAAGACCATTGACCCAGAGGGATGCAGCCTTGGATTTATCATTCTCAGACCTCCATGCATCTGAGTCCATTCACAAACAGCTCCCTTCTGCAGTTCTAATCTAAACCAATTCTCTTCACACATTTGTCCAGGCAACAATTCATCCAGTCCCAAGCTGTTGTCTCAAATGTGCAAAATAGTGAAAATAGACTGCTCTGAGGAGATGATCCTGAGCAGATAATCTTAAAAAACATGACTACCAATGTCAGGTGTCTTTGGCTTCACAGAGAAAGTCAAGGTAAAGCCAGGGAAAAGCAAAATAAAGGCAATGGATACGGGTACAGCATAGAAAACCAAAATGCTACTGGAACATCATTATACAAAAGCAGAGGTTGCAAGGCACATTCAGATAGGGTCATACTGGTCACCTCTGGTTATGGTTACATTCCTCTCTCTACTATGAGAAGAAATCTATGTCAGACTTTTGATGAGGTGTCAAAGGAAAAACTAAATTATATTAACCATTTCTGAGAATCTGAACAACAGAATTAGTAATTTATGCCTGAAATTAATTTAAAAGCGTGTTTATCTCAGCTTATCAAATCACGCTTATTAAAAATAAAAAATGAGAAGTTCTGTGATGTGAGAGTGAGTTACACTGGGAGTGGAATGTCAGGACACCCCCAGTCTGTGGGATGTGATGGGAGGGCCATCTGCTATCAATATCTAGGAAACCTGGTTTTGGTGGAGAGTTTCCTTGCAGTCTCTGTTAAAGTATCTGAGTTTGGCTCTTATTGCTCTGGTTCTGTCCATAACTGTAGTTCAGAGTGCCTCAAATCTATGCCTTGCTGAGGAACCAACAGTGCAAGTATTCCCTTCATTCTGTTGGTGTTTGGTTTCTTATTAGAAATATTATCAAAAAAGTAAACACAATGCACAGGAAGGTTTACTGCAAAGTAACAAGGTTTCAATACTATACCACATCATGCCAACAACGCAGAAATATTTTATCAGGTTAAAACTATCTTGGTAATTACAAAGAAACTGAAAGAAAAAACATACCCCTTAATCTGACAACATACATTTTATAGAGAAAGAGACAAGATATGAGACCATGAAAATTGTACAGACGCAAATATTTGAGATGTAACTGAGAGGCAGAAAAATATATTAAAATGATCATTGATTGAGCAACATGGAAAAAAATTCTCTTAGCAGGAAAAACCAGATTTTTACAAGTCTCTGAGAAAGCAGAACAGACACTGTTTGTGTTGTGTGACAATACATAACACTTTCACCTGAAATTTTACAGCCACTTCTAGATATTGATGACTGTCTCTTTTGATAGAGCTATTATTGCTTTTTTTTTTTTACAGATAGAGAAACCAGGTTTCCGAAATGACTAACAGACTTTACTAAGGTCAAGCAGTAAGTCGGGGACAAAGGCAGAAACAGACCGGTTCTTCCCAATCTTTTTCTCAATCTACCCCATTAACAGATTGTACAACCATGAAAAACGATCTCTTCCCTGTGAAAAGGTAGGTTTTGCAAGGAAGATAACAAGTTCCACCCGTCTCTGCAGCTGATACTAGCAATAGTGAAAATTTCATTCTGCAGAAAAACTGCCGATGCAGCACTTGTAAAAAACCTCCAAATTCATGTGCAGATCAGAAACTGCCGGAGCGCTTTCAACAGCTGCAGCTACCACACACTTGCAGAGAGTCATTTGAACTCATCAGATCTGACTCTGGGACAGACAGCAAAGCCCAGATGGCTGGGCTGTACACAAAGCCCTGGAACCTCACGTGGGATGAGGCACGGCGTGGCTGGGGCCCCGCAGATTTTCTGGGTGCCCGGTTACGATGGCAGAGCCCGGAGCGGCAGCGGCCGCAGTGCCGCTAAAGGGGGGACGGCGGCAGGACACACACACGTGCAAGCGTTTAAAGAGTTGTTATTGGGGACTACACGAAAGCCTACAATAGACATTTTGCCTTGGGATGTTTTTACTGCTCTGCTGAAAAAAAAAAAAAAGCAATAAAAATATGTGCTGGTCTGAGGGCTCCTTTTCTGCTTAACCAGCCCCTTTATTACTGCCCAGCCTTTCTCCCGACAAGCCTGTACCCTCCAAAGGGCAAAGCTCCTATCTCAGGCAGGGGTGATTGACACACGCTTTTTCACGTCACTTCACTACAGGTCAGACTGGGCTGGATTCGAGGGTGTCTGTCCACAGGCCTGTTCAAAGCTGGCCCCTTCAACCGGAGCAGGTAATCCCTCAATCCCTGACTGCACAGGGTGAGTGAGAGCTGTGCCAGCCCTGCATGCAGCCCTGGGAGCACCCACAGCAAAAGGGTTTTCAGCAGCGCCGGCCGTCCACATCCCCGGCAGAAACCAGCTGGAGGAAGCTTGGAAAGCCCGGCCTTTTTATTCTCCAGAATTAAGACTTTGATTAGCTGCTGGCACAAGACCAAAACTCCATCTGAAATGCTTTAGACGACCCATCTGCACTGGGTTTGGGAGTCTGAGGAGCGCATGCTGTGGCTCGCTCCTCACCCGTGCCAGGCGCAAACAAGGGGGACAGCAGGGGGTGAGGAGCTGGCTGGGGAGGAGCGCCCAGGGGCGGCGGGAGCGCTCTCAGCCCGCACCCAGCCCGCACACTGCGGCCCGCAGAGCTGCAGCCCGAGGGGATCCATGGACATCCAGGGACACCCTGGGGCTCGCAGGCGGCCCCTGTGCTTGGGGGGAGCCTGGGCTCCGCTCCTCCTGCACCCGACCATGGCTGGGGGTCCTTCCCTCCCTTACCCTCCCACACCCCGGTGGTCCTTCATCAGCACCTCGTGATAAATTCCATCATTATTCAGCTCTTACTACCGACACCAAAATACATCGCTCAGAGTAAGTTAGCAGAGATTCATTAGAATAAGACATCTAGTAGGCACATGTGCTTTATTAGCCTCTTACACCAATAGTTTTAATTAGGTACATATTTCACAACTCTGAAGCTGCTCGAGTGAAGGGCTCCTTTTATCTCTTTTATTTACAGTAACAAGCTATCAAACAAATACCACCGTAATTAAACTCAGATTAAAAAAAAAAATCACTAATGGTGACCTACTCAAGCCTTAGGTTTGGTAAACTTTGGATTTTCAGCTGATGAAGGAAAGGCCGTGCAGCCGGACAGGGCGCTGGGGCGGGTGCCCCTGGCTGCAGCCCTGCCTTCATGTCACCTTCAGGTAGGGAGGAGAGCGCTGCCTCGGATACAGACCGCGGGGATGAGAAAAGTGATTAAAATCCAGAACGTTGCTAAATTATTAATGAGAAATTTAAATGATGTTATAAAAGAGGGAAATACAGGCGAAAATGTTACACATTCATGGAATTTTTTACTCATGCATAATAATAAGTTGAAAACACTTTCGTTATAATGCTTCCGAAATTGCAGGGCGGGCAGGAGGGGTGGGCGCGATGCGTTTCTCGGGCCCGCCCGCCCTCACGCCACTCGGCGAGCAAGGGCGCCACCTGGCGGGCGCTGCGGCGCACGGCGCGCGGGGCCGGTGATGGTGATGGCGGGGCCGGTGGTGATGGCGGGGCCGGTGGTGATGGCGGGGCCTGTGATGGTGATGGCGGGGCCGGTGGTGATGGCGGGGCTGGTGGTGATGGCGGGGCCGGTGGTGATGGCGGGGCCGCCGCCCGCCCGTCCCAGCCCCGCGATGGGCCCTGCCCCAATCCCGAGTGCTCTGATCCCAGCCCCGCGATGGGCCCTGCCCCGATCCCGAGTGCTCTGCTCCGGCCCCGGGCCTGGGGCTGCCGTCGCGGAGGACAGCGGGCAGCGGAGGTGGCTGCGGCAGCCCCGCTGGCGGGGTTGCTCCCGCAGCGGCACCCTGCGTTATTTGCTCTCTCACCGGCGGCGCAGACAGGCTGTCGGTTCGCAGGTGCTGGCAGAGCGTGCTCGGGGAGAGCAGCTTGTCTGCGTGCGTTTGACAGCCTTGTCAGCCTCTGGGGCTAATGCTGCCTATGCTGCAAATAAATGAATAAATACAATATTGCGGGGAATAGGTGTATGAGAAGACCCCCTTTCTTCCCCCTGCATTCCTGGAGCCCACCTGCTCCTGGGCAGCGGAGTGGGCTGCTTGAGCCCGCCCGCTGTGGACACCTGTCCGAAACCAAGCTGCCTCCTTTGGAGAAACAGCAGATGGGACACGGACAGCGAAAGGTTTCCCCACAGCAATGCTGGAAGTGGCATGGACCCCACGGAGCTGTGGTTTTGCCAAATGCCTATATAGGCTTTTCTCTAAAGATTTACTACACTGTCTCTTGAGACTCCCCATAGCAAAGTGCAGTTTGTCTCACCTAAAGAGTAAGACACAAAGGTTTCCTCTACCACAAGTCCCAGTCATCATTTTCCTCTTCCAAGACAGGGAAAGAAACCTGCAGGCTCACAAAACTGGAACACAGCCTTAACCACAAAATCTCTCAGACCTGCGTGTCCCTCTGGATGAATTCCTTGGGGACATCTTGTACTTCCAGGTACCTTTCAGTCTGATGAAGCTGGTTTTGGTAGCTCTGCAAAGCTGAGAGCCACCAGCTGATTACAGTGGAAGCAAATAAGGCAAGAACAATCCCAGGCCATTCTGGGCTGTAAGGTCTATACAAATCCTGGAAGTCCTGCTGAATGCTAACTGGCAGCAAGCACTAATTACTGAGTAATGGGCTCTCCACATGCCCCTTTACTTAATAAGTAGACACAGTCTGCACTCACTTTTGGAGCTCAGTTGTCTCTGGTTGTAACACCAAGTGAATGCTTTGCAGAGGGCCAGTCTCACAGTGACTAAAGCTCAGATCGTTAGAGCAAAGTCTCAACCAAAAGAATCTGCCATGCTCTTCCCAATTGGAGCAGATGAAATAAAGGCTCTTGGACACAGTTCCTACCTAAGGAGCCTGCCAGAGCCTAGAAATTGCAACATGATGTGACTCTAAAACAAATGTGTCATAGAGAAATACCCAGGCTAATTCTGAGGGAGTTAAATTTGCCTGGATGAAACTCTTCATTAGCACAGTGTTATTTCTATCACTTCTCCAGCCACTTGTGGTCCCTTTGCCCGTGTCACTGCACAGAGTACATTTGCTATTGTGAGCCAGGGATGGCAGCTGGGGTCCCTCTGGGCAAAACAATGACATTCAGACCTGAAAAAAAAATTGTGCTTTCTTTTCTCCTTTGCTTCATATGAAGTCTCAATTGACCCTATTCTCAGTGTTCCTTTGCCTGGACAATACTATGTAAAATTTTTGCTGAATTTTGGGCACTGTGGTCCCTTCACTTTTTCTGTCACAGGACAGCCCTGACGTTAGCTAGATGGAGATGCAAACTAGGTTTCACTGAATGCTCGAGCACCACATTTTATCCCTCGATCTTCAAAGGAGTATGCTGCAGAGAAGATAACAGAGAAGATCTCTGTGAAATCATGGTGCAAAAAGAAGTCACCGCCAAATAATCCCAAAGCATCTGAGATAGTTTCCACAAAGAAAGCAGCAGGGATTCCTAAAACACAGTTTGTATGCATCCTTATTAGGAATATGACACCATTACTATCACAACTAACACTATGAAAGGCTGCTGAAGTGTTCAAAGGAACTTTGCTAGGTTTATTTTTCTCTTTGGGAAACAAAAGTTAGCACTAAAGGCTTTATAAAAGGTAAGAAACTTTGACAACCTTGAGTCTCTGCAGGCAGCAGTTACATGCAAAATATTGCCCCCAGTTTATATCCCTTAGCTGTTTTACATTTGTGACACTGAAAGGAGGGTGTTTGTAGTCAAGTAGTTAGCATCATGTTATTGTTTAATGAAAGCAGCTGCATAAGTGTAATGCCATGGCTGAGACTTTTTTACATGTAAGCAAGTCAGTGAATTCAGAACCACGATTTTCACCCCACGTATTATAGAGAAGGAGCCATCTCTGTGTGTGCCAGAAGTGAGAAACTAGCCACTGCACTGAAGCCCAGATGAAGTTTTAGGTGTCCCAAAAGACACATTAAGTTCCAGCTTCATGGATTTATTACCATACATTTAATTGATGTGACCATTTTTATCTGAAATTAGTTTCATCCTAATTTTGTATATAATGTGCAACACAGTGAGGTAATGATGACTGTCCCATACAGATATTTTAGTTCTGTGCTGTGACGTCCTCTTAAGTGTAGTTACCAGGATGGACTTCTGTTTGGTTTTAATTCTGAGGTGTGTACAGGAGGTGGAAATAGAACCCACCGACTCTGCACATGTTCGTTGTGTGAACCAGGCAGCCAATACAGATGTGGCACTCCATATTCATGCCTCAGCATGGGTATCTCTGCAGTATCGCACCTGCAGGTATTTATATGATCACACACTGAAATGAATGCAGCATGTGTGGGTGTGTAGAGCTGCACCTGTACATATAATGAGACATTCAAAGAAATACAACAAGTTTTGTTGCAATCCCACTTGACAACATTCTTGTCCGTTTTGTGTTCTGTGTTCTCTAGCCTTACCCCTGCTGCTGCTGAATCTTTCTCTGGTCTAGACTGGACTGTCCTGTGTACCTGCCTCTCTCTTCCCAGGGGAAAAAACCTCCTAGTTTGTCACTTCCTAACTGCTTTCATTCTAAAGACCAATATCTGTGAACCATCTGCCTGTCCAACTTCTGCTAAGCTCGAAGTAGCTAGAAATGAAACTGGGAACAGAAGACAATTTTCACTCTCTTTGGGTCAGCTTATTTGCCTGCTTCATAAAGATCACATGGGCCTTTCCTATAGGGCAGCTACTGACTGGCAAGTCCTGCTCTGGCACAGAAATATTACATATCCTGGGATTGGTTTTGAGAGCCCTCTTTCAGCCAGTGAAAGGACACAAACCTAAAATCTCATGGGGTTTGTGCAGTGTAGAGCCTAGTATTTAGTACAGTAAAAATATTATTACATCAAAGAGCACAAGGAACACAGACATTGTTTTCCCCATTTATCAGAAGAGGAAGCTGAGCCAATGTATCCAAGTAAACTGCCCAAGAAAGCATCAATTAGGCTTAATGTTGGAACATCCCTTCTTACATGGAATTTCAAGCTGTGAAGTAATTTAAAGCTCCTTAAGACCGAACATGTGCCTGCCAGAAAGGTTAGACATCACATCATTGGTGGTAACTTAGACTACAAGAGAAAACACAAAGAAAATGAAACCATTATTGCTATGCAAAAGTTCTAAAGCCACTGGACGGTGACTTAGAAATATCTGGATGTTGTGTTGTAGTTCCACTCCACCACAAAGACTTGGAAGTCTGTGTATCTGTATATATTTTAAGGAAACAGGAGTATTAAGTAATAAAAGTTGCTCCTTAATTCTTGACAGGCAGACTCAGCATTTCCTAATGGAAAGTGCTACTTAGTCTTTAGGCCAAGGGACTATGAAGAACAAATTCCTCTCTGATTTTTTTTTTTTTGCCTCATAACTGGCTAAATCAATCAATGATTCCATGCCTTAGTTAACATATCTATATCACAGATAACATCTCAAAGTATTTCCTTTTTCCAAAGGGAGGGCCTCTCTTTGCCCAGTCACATCTTCTGTTTTCCCTTCCCTTCTGACAGTTGCTTTGGTGAAAGAGAGATTTGTTTTGTGACATTTACTGCATTTGTTGTGCTGACATCACAGAGTCAACGAGAACAAGTATTTATACTTCTATTACGCCTTCATTGAACTGAACAAGGTGTTCAACAGGACATTTTAATTATAATCCCACTTCTAACAGCATGAGTAAAGGTGTTTAAAAAACACAATCAAGCATGAAATAGAACAGTAAACATGCCATTTCAATTACAAAATTATGTATAAGCACATCCTCGCACAGCATAACATTCGAAGATTGCAAGAGATGCTAAAATCCTCACTGAAACCCTGGGAGGTTTTGTACACAGGATTGAAGGAGCCAAAATACTCCTTCCTCACACTCCTTTGTAAATTCACACTGAATGTTTGACTCCAGAGAGAAATTCACAAAGTCCCAAACTGACCTTTTTTTTGTAGAGATTTCCACGGAGAAAAAGTAGCCTTGAGCTTTTTTTTTCCCATTGCACTGTCATGTCAGACACCTGTTCTGTTTGCAGAGCTCTTTTTCACTTCCCAGCCCAACAGTGCTAGAATTGAAAAGCAAATGTCCTTGTCAGATCCTTGCACTGTTATCTAGCCCACCTACCTGTACCAGTAAAATGCTCTCCAGCAGGAATGTAACAGAGGAAATACTATTGCATGTTTATAGTTATGTGTGACCCACCAGGAACTCCTGGACATCTGTGGCCCTTCTGGGCACAGGAGGATACTGGGCTGCCCTGCACAGTGCTGTAAATCCCCCAGGCTGCAATGATGTAGTGTGACTTCACCTGGTCCTTGGTTCAGGAAACTGGTGCAGTACATTGTTTTACAGTGGATGTTGGGGGAACTTTGTTTCCAAAGCTGCACCCTGGAAAGAGCTGGGAAGCTGCCTCCTGGTTGCACAGACGCTCACTCCAGGAGCTTCTGAGCGAGTGGATAGGATGTTCAGTTTGGCAAATTCCACCCTCTCTCTCTCTTCAGTGAGAATAATAAACTGCTTAGAATAATACAGCCAGGTTGTCACAGCACTGACAGCTGTGACAGGCTGCTGTAACTCAGGTCTTTCCAGCATTCTAAGCAAAAGACAATGTTGATGCTTCCAGTGGTTAGGGCTGGGGACAGGACAGGGAGGCCAGTTCTGTCCCCTGTCTTGGGGTGACTGAGCTGCTGTGTGGAGACAAGCATGCAGGAAAAGGGCTGCTGAGGTGGGAAGATAAAGATCAGGGGCAGATTTGCCAGCTTTCTGCAGCCAGATGAGGACGTGGACACTGCTAGGTGCAACTTTTCCGTTACCTTCAGGTAAACTCCTCTCTCCAAAGCAGCAGAACAATGCCCTCCTGTTGCTCTGCACAGCCCCAGTGAGGAGAAAATTGGAACAACTTGCATTTCTGCCATGCAGATTAGACTTAAACCAATGCTGTATGCATTAAGCTCACAAAGACATCTGGAAATCATAATGTGAAATCTGGTGCTATCTCATGATCTGGACTATTACCTTTTCCACAAACTGTACTGTTTTGTTTAATAAACTATGTGATTGTCCATGGTATAGAGTCTTCTAGAAAATTTGACCTGAAAATTATTCCATTATTGTAATTTGATATTATTAACTCTCTTAAAAATTTTATGGTCATTTAAATGACCCTGTAAATACAGTCAATAATTAGGTGAGGTATGTATCAATATTTAATAAGCTGCCAAATATATATGTAAAAGCATTTAATTGACCAGAAACTGTATGGGCATCTTTAGGTACTTAAGACAGCATTAAAAGTTTGACTGTCATCCCTTTTTTGAAATACAATTTGTTATTCTTTCACTAGCCTTTCAGAACTGAAGGAAAAACTCAGCATATTTTTTCCATTTCTGGAAGAACCTGTCTTTCTTAAAATGCCAGAGCACCTCATTAGTGGAAGCCTTGGTTAGCTTGTAGATAGCTGGCAGAGGTATTTTGTTGTGCTTGTTTCCACTTCATTTTTCTCCGCTATTATGAGTAAGTAGAAGTAAAAGCACAGTTTTCACTGCCCTTAATGGGAGCAGAATCTGCTTTTACTTCATGGCTATTTTCCATTCTTCTCCTGGCACGACACAGAAATGCATGTGAGGTGAGCTGCAGTAGAGAGGTGACTTGGTGGTGAGGGTTCCAAAAGCCAACACTAAATGCAGATAACATATTTTTTACTAGTTATGCACATCTACAGGCCTTGACAGAAATTTAAGAGAAACCCTACATGGAGAAGTCATTAACCAAGGTTGAAATTTGGGAAATACAGGAAATATGGAGGAACCTAAAATTAAAGGGTCACATCAAACATCTCTCTATTTAAAACAAATCAGCAAATGAGGCAAAGCTGTGAAGTTCATTAATACTAGAAGAAATGAACATGAGACCTACCTGATTCCTGAAGCTTCTCTTTGAATGTACCATTTTTGTTAGAGGATGGTTGTGCTGCTTCTTCTCTCTTTCAGAACGTCTGGAGCCAGTTCAGGTTCAGCATCTACAACTCAACAAACAGAGAAGGTTTTAAATAATTTTCTCACCACCAGATACAACTCAGGGCATAATTATAAATTGGGATCATAGCTAGTTTGTCCTGAATAGTTATGAGAGGTAACAATGCATGGGAAGGAAAACATCTCATTGATGAAGAGAACAAAATCTTCAGGGTCAGTTTTAGAAAGCCATATGTTTTACCTATACATTCAACACAGAAACAAGCATGAAGCTTGGCATTTGAAAGGTCAGATTTTTAATTGAAGTCATTGTTCAAACTCTTCCCTTGCAATGAGAAGCAGAAACACCTAAAGCAAAGCAATCCAAGTCTTCCCTCTCTGGCTCTCTTGTGCACGAGGGAGCTGGACTCGAGAGCAGTCTCAGGGCTGCTCTATCCCTGCCTGCCTGCAGCAGGTATTTGTTTCTCTTCCCCAGGGACGGGCATGCCCAAAGGATGAAACCTGTGCAGGATGAGTTCCTGACCATTGCTGCTGGGCATTGCTGATGCCCAGAGCCTGGACCATGGCTCACTGTGTACTGCTGTGGGGCTGGGCACCTGGAGCACCAATGGGGACAGCGTGAGGAGCGGTGACACCGCCTCATCAGCAAGCCCAAGAGGTGTCAAGACCTTGCAGGGACAAAGGCAGAGGGGACTGGAAAGGAGTTAGCTGAGAGATGATACAAGTGCTCTGCAGAGCAGAGCCACAACGGGAGCTGTAATCACAGAGGAAACAGAGTGTCTGTCTGAAACACTATTTCTGCTTTTTTTTGTGTAAATATAGGAACTATGACTTCATGTCTCGCACTTGGAGAGATGTACTCTTGGGCTTGTTTTCTTCCATGTCAGAGCTCTAAGAAATCCAAAACGTGTCTCTCTATTTCAGTTCTGGCTGGAGGTTAATCTCTAGAAACAAGTAATGTAACATTTCCATCTATCTTTTCTACTCTTTTGGCAGTTTTAATTATACTAATATGCTATGACAATTTAAACAAGACACATCTCAGCTTCTGGCCTGCTCTGTAATGGTTCAGCTGCTACATGTGCTCCAGCATATTCTGCTCAGACAGGCTGCTGCTGGAGGCAAGGGGGAGGCAGAATAGTGCCCTTCTGTCATGAGAGGTTTCATTGCACTGATCATTGTATGTTTGACAGATTCTTTGTCAATGTCAAGTGTCTTTTGTGGTTAAGCCCAGTAAAGCTAAAACAAAAGGTCTCCTAGATATTAGATATATAGTGACATTACTGAATTCACTTGGAGGCAGTAATTTTTTGTCAGCCTATGAAAAGAAAAATGGAGCTAATGGGAAAACAAAAGGAAGATGCTGGCATGCCTTTTTAGCTATTTTTGTTTATGTCAGACATTGTGATTGACATCTGGCCCAGAACACCCCTTCAACCATTGAGCCTGGTGTCATGAAATAGAACAAAGAGAAATTGCCAGCCAAGAAAACACCACTGGCTCAGAAAGCACTGCTTTTTGTTTATTTTCTTTTAAGTGTTTCATTTTCAGTAATCAGTATTGTTACACAAAAGTAGTTCACTCACATGCACCCCCCAATTACTACTTGGACTTTTAAGATTCCTTCGTGTTTGCTTTTTTCCTGCTTGCTTGAATGGTAACAGAATGCTGGTTTGGTTGGATGACAGTCTGTCATAACAGTGATGTTTGAGGTTAGTGAAAACTGACATGAAAAATAAAATCCACTGGCCTTTAACCGAAATAGCAGCTCTGGTTTTTGTGGAGTTGGCAGGCAGCATTTTTAAGCCCCTTTCACGGTGAAGGCAGTTACAACATGTTTTTCTCTGTATCAAGCAGTTCCATCATGAAGTACATTATCTATGTCTGTTGTCATATCAGGATATTGCCTTTGAAGAGCAGTCTGCTGTTTCTTATATGGGCACTGCTCTTTTGAAGTGTCCTAAAAGGGTTAAGGTAATTTTATGGCTGTTCTCCAGGGCCAGGCCAAATACAAAGCTTTAAATTTTGTTTAAGAGTGATTTTAGGGAAATACCAGAGAGCAGAATAGGTCCTGCAGACACAAACACCAAGGAGTCTTTGTCACCATCATTCTACAGGTGCTGCAGAATTTCAGAGACCTGGTCAAAATCATGTGTCAGCAGGAGGAAATTATTCCTTAAATTTCTAGCTTTATCTTGAAAGTATGATGCTGAACATAATAGCAAAATAAAATTATCACAAGAGGACAGCAAGGCAGTCCATCAGCCACTTCCCTCCATACGCTTATATGCTGAAATCATGTCAGAATATTTACCCCAATAAAAAACTGCCTTAATCACTTTAAAAAATTCTGTGGAAGTTGGCCCTTGAATGCATCACATGTGCCGGAGTTAAACATTCCTGCACCATTTTAACAGGGTGCCCTTCAGTCACACTGGGGTGTATTCTCCTGTGGAAGCAGACACTTAACTCCCCTCAGCATTAATAGCAGATATGCTTACACTTCGAGTGGAGAATTTCCCTCTGTCTCTTTGCACAGTGCTCTAAGAGGAACTTTGAAGAAATTGAGAAAAACAGAGAGCACAGTATATTAATTTTAAGGAGATGAAAGCAGTACATGTCATTCCTAAATTTCATGGAAAATGCACCGTTAGTAACAAAGATGAGTAGAAAATTTCAAAATCATTCTGAGCAGCATTAAAATCAGTCTTCCCTGATTTTCTGTTTTCCCCTTCTTTTCAAAGCACATACATTAAACTCATTTTATGCTTATAATGTATATAATGATTCTAGACAACATAAGAAGGACACTGGGATTCTTCCTATTTCAACGTATAAAGTGGCAAGCCAATTTATGCAGCTTAAACCATTGCTAAAGAAGATGTATCAAAAATTGCCTGTGATCATTACAAATAACAGCCTGAAATGTTCACAAGAAGCTGTTTGCTTATCATATTTTCATTAAAACATCTTTTCACCTGATTTTCTTTTCCCATGCCTGTAACCTGCATTGTAATCAGTCTTATTAACTGAGAACATAAATATGATTTATTATGGTCTGATAATGGAAGCTACATGGACCAAGAGAAGGGATATATTGTCCTTTGATAAAATGGCTCTTTTCTCTCAAATAGAGCTCTATCATGAGAGCATGCAGAATGTAGTGAGTGATTATTTCCTGAGGGTGAATGATGGCAGAACCCTACAGAAAATCTTCTTGTTGGCCATGACAGCCTCCGAGTGTCCCCAAATCTCACTGAGTTTGACAACCTGCAGACACTTTTGATGAACTGTATTCTTCTGTCAGAGACAGCCTGTCTGGGAGGAGAAAAGGGAACCTTTATCGTCTGATCTGCTATTATTGTCTTGATCTTTTATAAGCAATCTCTAATGCACATGAATATAATATCCTTTCACAGAAGTGCCAAACATAATAGAAATGTAGTTAAAGGACCCTTTTCCCGGTTATGTAAATGTCCTAATACCATAATTAGAAAAGATGGGTTGTGAATGATAGCAGCAAGGAAAGGGTAATCAAAATGTTTTAACATTATCTTTCTGTTTTAAAGACCAAAATCGGTGATAAATAGCATTTATGGTAGATATGGGGAACCAGCTTGTGCTGAAGCTTTTACCTAAAAAGAAAATAGTTTTGAGTGTAAAACTGTTATATTTTCATAAAACACATAAATGGCAGCTGGTCTTAAGCCAGGAATGATTACTGGCAGATATGACTTAAAGAAAATGAGTATTCCACTCAAAATCCCTCCATGGCTGTTACAGAAAGAACAAAGCGTTATTATTAAGTAGTGTATTTGAACAGAGGGGTGTTCAAGACCGACTAAGTTCGCCAACAAATCTCTCTTTTATCTACATCCAGAAGAACAAGCATACCCAGATCTTTTTCAATTAACAGCTGTACACATTAGCAAAACACCCGTCTTTCTCAGCTCAAGCAGTCTGACGTATTTATCAGAAAAAATGAACTGTTTTGGAGGGAAGGTTTCCAAGTTCCCCAGTAAAAGCAAGATACTTGATTTTTCATTAACCTTTTGACATCTGGGGTTGGGATGTCCCAATATTAACTACTAATGGTCTTCAGCATTACCAGTTGGTGTTGAGAGAAGTCCCAATTGTCAGAGTCAAAAGGTTAATCAGCAATTTCACACCGGTGATGTGGTCAGAGTTCGCATGTTACTGCCTAAACAGGAGGAAGAAAAAAATAGTCATTAACAGAAAACTACATCCCAACATTACTAAATCCCTCTTGTGTTTTCTTTTTTTTTGCTAGAAAGTATTTCATGATCTGTTTACTAAATATTCTGACTTTTTTAGAGGACTTTGCAAACCTTTGCTGAGAAGTCCGGGTCCAAATATGTGACCAGCTTCTTTGGTTTATTCTACTTTTCATAAGGAAAGTAAAATTTTACTTACCCACCAAGTCCTCAGGCCAGACCAGTGTGAGAGAAAAGTCTTGTGCCTGTAACCCATGGAGATTTTGGTAAACCTCTCCAAATGACTTAATTCAGCCTGAGAATTATGTCCTCTCTGCTAGAAGTGAAGACATCTGAGTGTCCATTCATTCAGAGTGAATTTCATAGAGCAGATGCTGTATCAGAGATAACATTGCAGAGCAGAAACCAGAGTGTTGACTTTTCCCTCCTACCCTTCTTTCTGTTTTGATTGTAGAAAATAAGTCGACAGCAGCATTCCCTTAAGAAATATGGACAGCAATATTATTTCATGAGAAAGTACCCACATAAACAGCCAGGCCAGTACCTCAGCTGGTGTCACTTTACCTTTGAGGCTCGAGAGTTCTCCTACACATAGAAAAACCAGATTTAGTTTCTAAAACAAAATATAAAATATCACTGAAAAATTACTTAGCTTAGCATTTGCTAACAGTAACGATGTTCACACAAAATGACTTCTCATTTGCCCTGCTATTATCTGATATTGTTAACCATTGCTTGTCCTGTGTTTAGCCCTGGTGAAAAAGCTTCTGATATCACCATATTTATCAGGCTCGTTCTATGGTCTTGAGACATTCTATCTTTTCCCTGTGTCCAAGACAAATAAGTAATGAATCTTGCCCAAAACAACCACCCTCATCCTGGATATTTTCTGCATCAGATAGTTCCTCTCATCTCTTTCTCCAGTTCCAACAGAATCTATAGCAAAAATCTTTCCTCTCTTGATTGCCTCAATTTAAATGGGGACAGGATTTTACCCTAGAATGTTCTGAAAAAATACCAATCTTTCCAAATGCCCTATTGGTCCATCAATTAGCTGCCTATGGAGCCCGAGTGTCCTTGTACATCATCCCAGTCCCCACCTGCATACTTGGTGCTTAAGTTTATGCAATTGGAAATGGTGAAAAATCTAATAAAATCAGGACAAACCTGAGCGAGCTATAATTCTGTTTAATCTCTCAGGCTGGATTGTTGAAAACTTGCTGAATTCCCCAAACCTCTCTCAGGTGCCAATGAGTGAGTCAATATCATACCAAAGATCTCACAGCACAGCAGACGTAAATTCTACTTCCAGAATCCCATACACACCCTCAAATAATGAACCTAATGTCTCTAAAGTACTGTCAGGAAAAAAAAAACCAACCAAAAAACAAACCAGTTTCCTGCAGTTACCAGCATTGTACTCAGTGGGCCAGAGTGTGAAAAAAAGAACACAGGGCAGATTTGTGGGGGGAAGGAGTGGTCACTCTAAAGGCCTGTGCCCTCTTATCCTCTATATGTATATATGTACTGGAGCAATCCAAGCTTTGCTAGGTCCTGTTGGCAAGCCCTGAGAAGCTCCAAGGAGGGAGAATTAAAGTTTGTTTCATCTCAGTCTGATGCCCCTCCAGACGTTACTTTTAAAAGTCTGTTTTGCACTTTGTTTTATAGAGTGATAGTAACTGGTGGCTTGCACAGAAATCATCAGCAGTCTAGAATAATCCCAGATCACCCCATAAGTGTGACTTTGGCTGAAATAAGAAGGAATTTTCCTTGAATAGGAGAACAGAATTATTTAGAGTTGAAGCACAGTAGATAAGTTAATAACTCTGTTCTTGGAAGAAAGACCCCGAGATCTTTTATTTCAAGTTGTGAGGGCTTTGGGTTTGTATCTAAGCCAAACTATGTATTTGTTACAGAATGGGGCTGTTCAGTATGAGGAGGAAATTGCAAGTTTTGTGGCATTGGATCCATTGATCAGAAGAAAATGTTGTCTGCAGCTCAGCCAGTTCCTTTTCCTTTCTCCCCTTCTATATTGATTTTCCTCATAGACTTAATTTCCTAGTATTTGCCTTGTTTACTCTTTGAGATCATAGAGAATTTTGAGGAGAGGTGACCATGTCAGAAACAGATCTTCTATGGTCTCACGACTGAGGTACTGCTCTCACTCATGCATTATGGGATGCTGAGGTCATAGAAAATAGAACTGGAAGGGTTCATCCAATGGCTGGCAGCATCCCCCAGATTTTTCACTACTCTGTCATAGAAATGCTCCAGTGATAGGTACTTCTTCATCACTCCAGTCAATTATCCCAACAGATAACTCTCCTTTCCTAAGTGACAAATACTGTCTAACTGAGAGTGACCGCTTTTTAGGCGTTATATGTTTTGCTCAAATACAGGTTAAATGTATTTATGCCTTTCACCTTGTTTCCTCATTTATCTCTGTCTCTGTTACCAGTCCTTCACCATTTTTTATTTCACCTTTCTCCCTGCTACTTTACCATTTCTACATTAAGTCTTCTGAACTATGTGCTCATTGGTACCCTTGCATTTCTTTTCTTCTTGGTGTCTTTCCAAACACATGAAAAACAAACTCTTACATGCCAGTGGGGAGCTAAAATGCCACAATTTCATTCATTGCATCAGAACCACTTTTTAAAGCAATGAGATATTAAACAGATGTATTCAAATTCAGGGCTAAAGGTGATGTTCTTGAGATACAACTGAAGAGTGTAGCTAGCTATGGGAAGCACACGATATGCTCTGAACACACATATGAAGGAGCAAGGCATTACACAGCCTCTAAAGAGGGAAATCAGAACTCCTGGCAGTCATGGAAAACAGATGATTGCTTCCTGCTGACTGGTAAGGTGTTTCATGTACAAAATGAGTTACAACACAGGTCTGGACCTGCAGGTTCCAGAGCACCAAATTAAGTGACTTTGTCTCAAGTTAATGCCAGAGAAAGTACCATCAAAAAGAGTTAAGATGGATCATCACCATAGACAGAAAATTGTTTTACTTTTGTTGCCTCAAATCAGGTCCTTTGCAATATTGTAAGGTATGGGTAATACAGAAATCCAGTACTGTCCCTGGGGCACTGAAGGCTGCTTGGTCTAGCAGATATTTGGATATCCAAGATAATGTCCAAAATTCAGAGCAGCTCAAGCACCAGTGTTTCTTAAAAACAACTGTTTCAACTTATTCTTTCATATTTTGACAGAAAATTATTGAAGAGGTGACTATGCTATGTTCCTGCTATGGCAGGAAGCAGTATGATAAATAAATGGGAGGACTAAGGACACTTACTCCAAGTTTGTTTTCCTGCACATTTCACGGTGCATTGTTGCTGCAATGTAAGTTTTTTGAACTGCAGTATTTTCCTATCTGCTTTAAGCAGGATCTGTGCCTGGGAGGGCTGAATGCATGGTCTGAAGCAAGACTATTGAGGTCACCTGATAGAGGAGCAGCTGGCATTAGCACTCAGGATGCACAGCAACGGGAAGATCAGGCTGTGCCTCTCCATGGAAGGTCCACACATAAATCAGGGAAACTAAACTTGGATTTGGGAGGCAGAAGTTCTTTGTTCCCTACGTGATCTCAGACAATATATTTCCTCTCTCCAAGACTCATTTTTTCCCCAAAATAGGGACTGATGGCTTCTCTCTGTCTTCTCTCTCTGGGCTGGTGACTCTTCTGGCTGGTGGCTGTTCCTGATTATGGGTAGGTCTGATGACTGTGAGTCTGACCTCCAGGAGGCCTCTGGACACTTCTATATTATATTTGATAATGAAGCCTCCTGTCTTATCCAATCAAGACAAAAAAAAGTAAGTCAGACCAGAAAAAACTGTCTCAGCACAAAATGGCAGCCTCAGTGTAGCAAAGTCAGAGCCATTAGCTATTGACTGCTATAGAAATACTGAAACTGCATCAGGGATTTCTTTCTTTAATTGCTATTTAGGGATTTAAATGAGATTTTTAAAAAGAGAGAAAGACAGAATGTTTAGTCTACAATCACTCTTTGCTGCCAATACAGGCTATCATATAAATTACTTAGACACTTTTAAAAATACATTATTTACTCAATAACCCATAATGGGTCCAGAGCTCCTTTTACACGCTATTATAGAAGTACATAATTGCTGAATTTTCAAATGGATATTTCTTCTAGGCAATAGTCTGTAATGGCTCCTTCAAAGCTCTTAGGCTTTTATCATATGAAGGCCTAAGTAGAAAATGTTTAGTTCACTGATCATTGACCTAATAGAGAGCAACAGCTTCCCTGGAACAACTATTGTCTGTTGGGGCAGATGATGTATGAATGACATTTAAAAAAATTCTTGGAAGTATGTGCTAGGGAAAAATTACTGTTCTGTACAAAGCAAATACTGCTGATGAGCTCCTCAGAATTCTTTTGTTTGGTTCTGCTTGGTTTAATTTTTTACTTGCTGTGTGAGCCCAAGAGCAAAAGAAAACAGTTGGTTTTGTGTGTGAAATGCAAACTCAGTCTAGGACCCATTCGGATCAATGAGAGACATTTTGATGTTCTCAGAGATCACTCAGCTCAATTAAAAGTCGTCTCAAATGAAAATGCAATGTAAGAAGCTGAAATCTGAAATTAGAGAAGTAAGGGATGCTGCAGTGGGGCAAATCACATTTCTTAAAGTTGTGCTGAACACAGTAAAACACACAGGCCTGTGATCTGAACACACAGGCCTGAGCTTGATCTAGAAAGGAAATAGGCAACTTGACACGTTTTCAGCACTATTGCTACGAATCTCATAATCACTGAGCTGCTGTTCTCTTCTTACATTTAGCTTTGAAGTCTGCTGCCTCCGTTTCAGACACAAAGAAAGGTTTGGGTTCCTAAAAGCTTGGTGTAAGAGAACACATTTTCTCTTCCTACACACTTTGGGCACTAAAACCCTTGGTGCCACTGCCAAATAAATGTCAACTGGATCTAAGTGCAGGACCAGCAAGGATGAATGTGGGCTGGGGACAGGCAGAGATCCTCAGAGATGCTGAAGGACACCTCCAGCTGTGAGCCTGATGGGCCAGGGGAGAGGTCCTTGCTCGGCGACACATCTCCCTCAAGGGCTCGGGGCAATGGGATGTGCAGCTCACCAAAGGAGGCTACTGAACAACCTGCTCAGGAGCTGGGTGTGATCTTAACACTGTGTGCCATCAAACCAGACCAGCCATCCCCAGCACAGCACTGTTTAGTATGTGATCTGACATCAGAAACCCTCCCATGCTTTTTATCATTGGATTTCTCCAGCCTGGTAAGGCTGCCTGGGACTCCTACTATTCTGGTGATTAACACAAAAAAAAAATGCAGTCGCTGGCAATTCTAATAGTTCCTTCTGTTTGATGCATCTGATCGAAGAGAAGCTGAAATCACAGACCAATATGCACCCAGGCTGCACCAGTTAGCCTCATCATGCAAATGAGGCACACTTGCAGGTGAACTTATTAGAGATCAAATAGTTTTAGGCACTGCAGATAATGAAGGCAGAGCGCTTATGTTGCAACAGTCAGAGCTGGAATTTAATCATGTTGTTGATACCTACTGCAGCAGCAAATAAACACAGAAACAGCCACAAAAATAAAACTCTTAGAATGAAAAGAAGGTATAAAGCAGACAAATAATAAGAATAAAAAAAACCACCGAAACCAAGGAGCACAACGGTTTTCAAGAAGGAAAAATCTTGCTCGTTAGATCTGGAAAGACTTTGAGCCCTGCTTTTTTCAGCTGAGCAGTTGGATAAGTGGGGGTTGCAAGGAGAAGCTGAGGGGGTGTCACTGTCTGTTCCAAGAGAGAAATGGCTCCTGCCTTTGGAGATGGCCCTGCAAGGAGAAAGGGGAATGTCAGGCAGCACAATGCTTGAAATCAATGAGAGGTGAAACACAGCCCACACTGGGAAACAGCATCTACTGGGAAAGAATTAAGAACGGAACAGAGAAACAGCTTCCTGGGGTGGAATTTATAACAGAGGTTACACAACCGACAGGCTGGATTAGCAATTTGGTAGACATTAAGAATAAATACATTTTTCAGAGGCATTAGCCCCTCCTGTCTCAGTAACCCCTCGCACGCCCTTACCATCCTTTGTGCAAACATCTGGAGAGACCCTGAGAAGGCCCACTAAGGTTTGCTCATTTTAAGGAGCAAAGATGAGACCCAGCAGGTGAAACCTGCAAAAGGGAAACATTTGAATTCCTTTTGGCAGACAGAAATGGATAAAAATACAGCTTGGCATTTCTTCTAACACCATTTGGTAGTAGAAGAGCTCCAAAGATGTCAACAGGAAGCCCTAGAGGTTAGAGGGAATGATGTAACCATATGTGACATAATGCTTGTTGTAGAGATTTCCTGGAACTGATTAGTGCCATTCATGATAACAGCAGCCAGCGAGAGTGTGAGGACTGGGTGAAGGCCCAGGCAGCATTCAGGCATTGGATATTTTTCATTCTCTCTTAATGCAGTGTCTGGTCTCTCTCGTTTCAGATGCATAATAGAATAACTATGTGGTATTCCCATGCAGCTTTGTCTGGGAAGACTTGGAAGCAGCACACTTCCCAGCAATGTGCAGCTACTCCCACGCAAAGGGCCACAGAGAGAGAACTGCAGAGGTGGAAGGACAATGAATACTCTTAGCTCCTCCTTCCTCTAGAATGCCCTCCCCTCCATTCCTCTCTTATTCCCAGAAGGAAAAGGTGCGGTCAGGTCATCCTCATCAGGATATTGTTTTATGCCTAGTCTATACAGAAATGCTATGAAGTGCCATCTATATTTAACAGGAGGCCTCTGATCTGTGTGAGTGGGTGGAAACCGATGGTGAGTGACATGGATGCTGACAATGGCACACAAACTCCGAGAAACTCTTAAAACTTTTAATTGCATTTTAAAGTAATGTAACAAGGCAATGTTTAATGAGTACTTTGTTAAAGAAATTCTGACTTTATAAGCTAATTAAAGAGAAGGGAGGGTTACTGCACTAGGGCAAGAAATCCAGGCTGCTGAATGTCTATACCGTAGCAACATGTAATTCAGATTCAATTGGCAGCTTTGCAGATCTCCAGCCAGCCAGAATGAATGATTACTTTTTTTTTTTTTTGATGGGCAAATAAATTATTATTATCATCATGATTATGTTAATAGAAAAAAGTAAAGGATAGGCAAGTACGTTTTTTGCCAGGGCTGGTAAATTTTCATGACACTTTTTGCAAAGCTGTCATATGGCTGGCTTAGATGAAACTGGAAGGCTTTATGTGGGTAACATTTAACTTTAAACATTCTTCATGGAAACTTACATGGCACATAATTTACATATTCAATACTAGTGACAATTTACTTCTCCCATCTGAGCAGGGCTTTCAACTATGCCACTTGAACTAAATTAATAAACAGTAATTAGAGAATGTTGTGCGAGCGAGCTGTTGATGTTGAGAAGATTCTAATCAACACCTTCTTTTAAGGGCCAATTAAAGCTGAATGTATGCAATATAAACATCTTCTTGTATTTAGACATGAACTGGTGAACAAGGTAAAAAATAAAAATCAGAACAATTACAGCAGGTTAGAGATGATCCAATGGAAAGAGGAAGCTTCATTAATAGTGAAAACAGGAGTAATTTCTGAAAACCAATGACCGCCCTCCATAGAGAAGCACTGACAACTTGTGCAAGTTAATTCTGACCAGGATAAACTTCAGTGCTTTCACTGTCAGGCTTTACTCTGAAAGCAGCTCTGTAGCTGCCTCCAATTTCCACTGCAGTATTCCCGTGTCTGTAAGACAGCCCTGCATCTAAAGTGAGTCCAGAGGTGCAGTGGAAAGCAGACCTCCCTGGGGGAGGCAGTAAAGGTGAATGTGGCCACCCTTTACTGCTGCCTCCTGGCAGAGAGGTGCTCCCTGGAAGGTGATCTGGGGAAGAATTTGCACAGCACAGCCCCAGCAGCACTGCTGGTGGGAATACAAACACAAGGATGAGGCTGAGAGAGAGGTAAAGCTGCCCCACATTGTCTCAATTCTGTTACTGGGGAACAGGAACAGTTAGGCCAGAAGAGCTCATGAGCTTGTACCTGTGACCTGGGAGTAGTCCCTCACCCCACCACAAAGGCAAAGTGGTTTACTCCTGAAAGGTGAACTTAAGACAGTCCTTGTTTCCAAAATTCCAGAAGGACAGAGGCAAGGCCATCTTTGACTTAAACAGAGAGGATCCTTAGTGTACCACAGGGAGCCTGCAGGAGCAACTGAGACGTGTGTATCACCACTATGAACTGTCAGTAAGTTAAAAATAAGCCTAACTTCATCCAAACCACAGCTCACTGCTTCCTAAAGCACATTATTTTTTAAAAATTGTCTAAGCTGGAGCAATGAAGCAAAAGCAAAATTTGTCCTCCAAGTTAGAAGATACAACAGGCTAATAAAGGTAAGGGAAACATCTGTTCCAATGCTGCACCAGTATCATTTGGAGAAAATGACTGCATCACTTACGGCCATTTGGTATCCAGAAACGCTACCACAGTAATAGGATGTTGTCACCTCAGGCTCTACTGAAATCTACAGGAATTTTACTTGTTTAAGAATATAGGATTAGGCACATGATCAGTGTTTCTTCCCTTTGAAAATAAACATTTCCACTTACCATTTCTATAGTGGTGTGAGATCATTATCTTATGACAGTATTTCGTTCCACTGGCATTATCTCCTAATTAGCTATTTAAAAATATATGTAAGGGGGTGGAGGTGGCGAGTGGACTTGTAAACCTGACAGGTCTGATGTGTTCTTACAAGCTCTGCTAATCCCAAACACTGAAAATACACTAGTAAAACCAAATTAGCACTTTAAAGAACAGCACAGCAAAAGCCTCATGTCTTGAACCCTCTAAGTTCAGCATGCATCAGAGGGGCTCTTACACCCAGAACAAAGCCCTTGGGCAGGGGAGGGGAGCAGGAGCAGGGAGAAGTGAGGAGCAGCATGCCAAATGGGAAATCAGCCCTGGGAAGTGAGCACCACAGAAAGGCTGATAACCTTTACAGTGTGGTCAGCCCTACATTACAGTAGTAGCATCACCTAAGGTGTTTGGTGTAGGGCTTGGGGACTTCTGAAAAGTCAAGCACAGAGAAGTTTACCATGGAATAAAAGATACAAGTAATACCAAGAGAAAATATCTAACGAACAGTGTTCAATATCCTCTGCACTTTCTTCGTATCCTGAGAGATTATTGCATTTATGGGCACAAAATCATAAAAGCTTGCTCCAAGATGCTTCATAATATATGAGCAGGTCTGGGGTCTCAGTTGTGGAATGGTAAGATTTAGGAAGATGGGTATTCTGGTAAGCTGAACTCCTGTCTTCTCTCAAGAGGTAGGCTAAACTCCTAACAAATTTTCTTTGCAACAGAAGAAACCAGGACACATATACACATGACAGGTCATTTTGGAGGTACTCAAACACGTGCAGGAAGCACCCTCTTGACAACAGTATTCTTCTAGCCAGCAGAGCCAAAAACTAGGATTTGTTTCTGTTTCTGAGTTGCTTTTAAAACTCAATTCAGTAGATGTGTTGGTGGTTTTCAGGGTGTTCTGAAGGAGCAAAGTAGATATCTGAAGCATACTGATAGTATGAGACAGGCTCTAGAAAGGCATTTACTCCAATATCTGCAGTTCAATTAAATATGCAGCATGCAATATTACTTTTTTTCTGATCAGATGGGACTTCTAGGTCCAAATCTGCTTCCAATAACCATGGTCCATCAGTAACTTCACAGCAAACAGGGAGGTGCAGAGGGAAAAACTCATGTAAGCAGAAAGGGAATGAGTCTACATTAATGTTCTCTGCAGATTTTTGTTCTCCATTGAAAGTTTTCTCTTGCCTAGCATCCCTTCATAGAATGAATTGGATTGGAAGGGACTTTAAACATTAGCTGGTTCCAACCCCTCTGCAAGGGGCAGGGACACCTTCCACCAGAGCTGGCTGCTCAAAGACCTACCCAACCTGGCTGACTTCAGTCCTTTTTTCACACCTCTTGAAGTCCACTTGGTGAATAAATTAAATTAAATTCCTCACTTGCTCTCAATACTTTTTAAATGCAAGCCAAGCCTCCTGGCTTTTCATACCTGGACATCTACATTTTTAAAAATGCTGTTGGATAATTTCTCTCTCTTTCATAGGCTGGTCCTTTGGTCTATATGCACCCTGTGCACTCCCTGAGGCTCATGCATAACTGCAATGGACGATTAGTCCAGCTAAGTCTCCAGCAATTTCAATGGCTTATGCAAGAGTAGATGGGGCACAATATGTAATTTCAGCTTTTTTTGTAAGGCTTTTCAATCTTTCCATGGACTAAATCATTTTATCAGTTTCATTCTCTCTTTCTTTTTTTTTTAAATTTGTCCCATTAAACTACAGAACTGGAACATATTCATGAATAGTTTCTTTCTGCTTTAACTCAAGGAGTTCCTGACATAACAAAAACTGGTAATTAACTGGCTCGAAGACTTTTACAACAGCCTCTTTAAAGAAGTCCTAGTATGTGGCACTTGGAGCACTTACTCCACGTTGCTGATACAACTGCAATGCACCCTGTGTTGAACAAGGTTTGCTACTCTACCTCAGCAAAAAATTCTTGGCTGTTTTCATCACTGCCCCCCTGCTTGGAAACACCAAGGTCCTCCCACATTTCTTTGCGTGGAAAAGGCTGCTGAGCTCCTCCACGATGATTCCCTGCTCTCAATCCACTTGGCTCTGTGACACTTCCTTAAACACTCCATTATCAGAGGGCCACTTGCCACCAGCACAAGGACCAAGTGGCTGGTCTCCAGAGGCTGAGCACAGCCTGGCCTCCCCTCCTAGCTTCTGTCACAGCTTCTCCGTGCTGTTGGCACAGACGCATTTTGGCACGCTTTGGCAATCCCCGTGAGCTGCTGCTGCCTCACACCCTGCTTAGAGCAGGAAGGGCTCTTCCTGGTACAGGAATCAGCTGCAAATTTTCAGGTGTCACTCAGCAGTGTGTGATTTGTAGCTGTTGTTGCATGTTGGCTCTAAGCATTGTCAGTTTTGCCTACTCATGCTTATCTCCCCTGGTTACAGTACATTCTGTTTCTGATGAAAATAGTACTCTGAGGAGTATTTGGCTCCACCATACATTTATGCTCCCTGCTAACTAGCCCAAGCCTTACTGTTGCAGTTCCTAATATTTTGCATCATTTGTAGAGCCAGCAATATAGTCTGTAAATAGCATGAAAGAAAACTTTAATATATATCTTCCCCCAGTGCTCCAGACAGATTGGTTCACTGTGGAACAATTACATGTGTTAGCCTATATTTCTTGTAAAATCAAATCATGTAAGGACATCTCAGCCAGAACAAGCCATAAAGCTAGATGAGGAAAGGGAAAAAAAAAAAAATCTCCAAATATGTATAGCTTAAGTTGCAAAACTATAAGAAAATAAAGCAAAATTGAAAAGGGCAAAGGAGACAAAATGTAAACACAAATTTTTATACACCGTGTAATACAGAGTGAATTTCATTTTGACATTCTGGTATCATGGGCTGCCAATATAGTTCAGAAAAGTAAGAGATATCTCCAGAATTATGGTAAAGCTGCTCTCTCACATCAAAGCTGGTTACAAGATCTATGTGGTTGCTCAGTCGAACTGCCTGCTTGGAAACTAAGCAAGGAGAAATAATAACCTGAAAAATTGTGTTTAAAGTGTCCAGAAAGATCGTGAATCTTCAAAACCACCTTTGGAAATGCAGCCCTTTTAGTGGGAGCCCTCAACCACCCCCCTCGGTGCAATGAGTGCCTCGTGGCAGCTGAAAGTCCCCCAAACCTGCTGCACTCAGACCTTCTGTAGGACATCAAGGAAGCAATTGTAACACATCACTAAGTTGACTTTATGCCTTTGAAAACTCTCCTCCTTAACACAAATACTCTATCACTGTCAGCTGAACACATTTAACTTTTGAATTAATATTCTTTTTCAGAGGTCAGACATGTGACAGTAACAAGTCTTTTGCCAAGCCATGTATTTCAGGTCTGCATCTGAATTTCCCCAGAGCCTGGTACTGTTTAAATACAAATAACTGCCTCTGGCTCGTGGCTAATGCAAAACTTCTGTTCTCTGGCCTCCTTCAAGGCTCTGCTCATGGCTTCCTTCCCCACCCGGGCGTGGGGAGACAATCCATCCACTCCGTGCCTTGTCTCACAGTGCTCACTGCTTAGCAGGTCAGGCAGACCTGACAGCCAGAAGGTAGGAATGATGGCAGTCATTTCCCCTCCCATTTTGTCCCCAGCCCGAAGTCTGCCAGATGTTTTGGTGGAGCTTTTGAGGGTAGCCAGGTGGTTTGTGAGGAGTCATGCCTCCACCAAGGGCTGGAGCTGCCAGCCTGCCCTGGCACCACCGGTGTGGCTGCTGGTCTGCCCAGCCCTCCTGGGATGGAGGAGGGCAGCAGAAGCCTCTGGCAGGAGGGACAGTGGCTGCCCACTCACACAGGTGGGCTCTCACAGAGGAAGACAAAGGTGGTCTCCACTCTAGGGATGGTGTATTTTGTATTACATTGCAATTGTATGAAATAGCAAACCAGCATTCTGTACAGTAACTTTTTGGTGGTTATACAGATCTAGGACGTTCAGAAGTACTGCAGGAAGCACGGTTTCTGGAGACATACGCGGCTAAAGGTGCCTGGGCTCTGCTTTTTGCTGGAAACAAGTGACAAGTCTGCCCCACCACTCCAGTCCCTGTGACTCCAGCAGCCATCGGTGAGTTTCAGTGAGCTTTGGGACAGGTCTGGTCTGTGAGTGCTTCCACAGCCCAGTTCCCCTGAGAAGGGCAGTCACAGATTTCTGCAGTGCAGTTTCACAGCAAGCCTGCTGTCACCAAATTAACTATTGACAATCCCAACTAATATTGCATAAACATTGACACTAGCTTTCCCCAAGCAATAATGGTACAAATTCTGCTCCTCCGCTGTGAACTGCTGAGAGGATTTGAGGGACACAGTCCCGGTCTCCAGACCCACCTCCAACTGTACCTGGCAATTCCTGTGATTCTTCTTCTCTCTGTCTCTCAGCACAGGTGGGGTCCAGATCTTCTGTCAGTTAAATTTTATTTTCCAGCCTGCTTAGTAATTCAGATAGTATTTTGGTTCTCTTGGCTGGCACAGAGTGTTTTCACCACACCCTTGTCTCTTCAGACAAACAACATCTTTTCTAACCGCTGGCAGAGCCAAACCTAGTGACTAAGAAGGAACAGTAGTTAAGGCATAATAAATAAAGCCACTCTGAAGAAATACCTACACAAAGCAAGATGAATGGGCATCAACTACCTGGACAGTGTTGCTGCTAAACAAGGGAGGAATAAATCAGACATGTCAGGAGCACTAGGATACCTGACAAACAGAGAACAACGTTTCTTGAAACTGTAGTTTTATCTCTGCTTATTTGGATCAAACACTTGTAATAGTTGTGGATTAATTTCCTTCCCATAGTCAAAACAATAAAAGAAAGGCACCATTTTATTAATTTCCAAACCAGCATCAGATAAGCAGAATTGCATTTAAAAAAGTAAACACCCTGCCATAGAATTGGAGGATATGTAAGCTTTTGGGGCTTTTTTTCCTGTGTCTATAAAAGGGGGAGGGGTTTAACATTATGAATAGATTTCATTTTGTAAGTTGTGCTACAAAGCACTGATAAGGCCACGGGAAAGCAGCAGAGATTGAGGCAGAGCAGGAAGAAATACCACCCATATTAGGAGACAGCCACTTACTTAGTGGCTCCCATTTGAATAAAGATGCCATTGTTCAGCCAGAAGAATGCACATATTCACAGGCCCTGCACAGAATAGCTCAGTGTATCTAGAGCTCCAGAAGTGTCCAAATTACAGCCGCGGGGCCAAAACTGCCCTTGAGCCTTTCTGAAGAATGACCCTCTGCCTAATTAATCAGTGCTTTAACTGTGAGTGATCCCAGGACACACTTTTCTCAGGCCTTTTTCTTAGCCCTGCTTGTTCAGAACAAACCTTTAAATGTTCTCTGAGTGATTTTTGACCATTTTTTCCCCTTTCAAGATTATTATTTCCTGTTTTACTGTGAAAGCTCATTAGAAACGAAGACCAGAATCTAGATGATCTCAGTCCAGTTTACTTGGATAGGAAATGACTGACTCGGGATGGAGAGACACTGGCTCCCTTTCAAGGCCTCCCACAAAAGATTAAATCCACAGACTCCCAGAATATTGCATCTGCAATATTCTTTCCATATATTAAGTTCACAGACTCTCAGAATATTGCTCCTGCAATTTTCTTGCCATATAACACATATGAATTGTAGCAGGGTTGATGAGCTTGTAAGTGCCATTCTGTTAGTCATATTTGATCCCATTGCCGTAACTCCAGCTGTTGTGCATGGGATCTACCAAGACCTCTCCCCATTTACTCTACACAAATGTGTGTGTAGACAAGTTTGAATTTTCAGCACTGAGTACTCCTTGCTGTCACAGGCCAGGTTGTCTGGATTCTCATAAAGTTTTTTTTTTTCTTTTCTATCTGGAACAGAACAGAAATTCGATAGCAATGAAGGCAATGAAAATCATTGTGAAATATTTCTCTCCGAATGAGACTCCACCTTGTCCATCTAGCTTTGATGATAAAATTTCTCTTATTCTAACTGAAGTTAAACAAGGAAAGACAAAGGTCTTGCTTAAAATGAAAACAGCAGCATCTTTTATAAACAGCGATCTTTACTGTAAAAACCAAATTATTTTTGACCATATTTATAAACTTGTAACAAAATATACAAACTAAAAATGTTAAGACTTTAAAAAAACTTACCATGAATGTTTTGAAAAGCAATAGTGATAATACAATCTGCAGCTAGGGAAGATGGAGTCATACTGTTTGATAGGCCCTATCTCATGATATCCAATATTAAGCTAAGTAAAATGATATGACCGGATGGCCTAACTAAATTTAGTAGTCTGGTGAATTGCCACTCTACTAAATTTAGTCAGCCCATAATGGGCATTGAATATCTACAGCCCAAATGATAAAATCTGCCTTGCTTTTTTAGGCTCCCAGCAAATGCAGAATACCCTGTGTTGCACTGTTAAGAGAAGGAAATGTGCAAGGTGAAGCGTGAGAAGGGGGGAAGCAGGACCTTAAGGAACACAGAAGGAATCAGGGTGTGTCAATCCACATCCTCATGCTCAACATTACCCAGCAGCAGATGCAGGGCCATGGGTGCTCCCCAGATATGTGACCCAAAGGAGAGGAGGACGAGAAGGAAGTGGAAAGTGAGGAGGAGGAAGAGTCTCTAGGCACCCTAATCCTCTGCCCTATAAAACTGCTCCTCCAAATGTAACTTTGTGTTGGAGCCATGGGAAGAAGCCTGGTTACAAGGAGTAGTTTGGGCTCTCTAAGCCTTGCTGCTCTTACAGAACATATGCTGGCTCTGGTTTCATACCATTCCTTTTACACTTCCCATTTTGGGCTCTGTAATCCTGATGGTGGACAGTGAAGTATATTTCTGCATAGATTTCCATGCATCTGCATGCCAGCTTTACAGCTATGAAAACTGCTAAGTCACTTTTCTCAAAACCGTATTTGAGGTGTTACTTATACACTTCCTGCTGTTTAAGGGGATTTCTTCTCAGCCTGTGTGTTGTGACCTCTCTACTGGTGTGAAACCATGTAGGACACTTTTTTTTTTATTAAATGTGAAATATAACAAGCCTAGAAGCTTCAAAAAATTCTGTTATTCACAAATAGAAAGTAGTAATTGGACATGAAAAGGAATCACCATAACATAATTCTTAAAAAGAGTTGCATCCTTCTGTCCTCATGTACTGGATGCCCCATGCAACTCAGTGATGTTTTCTAATAACAGATAAAAATAGTGCCCTTGTCCTCACTTCCGTTCCCAGTGCAGCAACAGAGACACAGATATGATATCCAGGAGGTTCTGCAGACCTAGCTTGACACTGAAGGTTGAATATCATAAACTGTAAGTGAGCTTTGATCCCCTCCCTAGAACAGGCAAATTTAACCTGTCTGAAGTTCTGTAAGCATCATTCTCTGCAAGAAGCAATTTTATTGATCATAGCTGGGTGTACATGTTCAACAGTCAGAAACTGGCTCTAAAGAATAATATATCTCAAAATAATCAGTATAGAAACTTCTTATTTCCTTAACCATTTACACTAAAAGGGAACAAATATCATCTCGGAAAAACGCTTTGTCCTTTTGGCAGGGGAGGATGGGAATCTTCTAAAGTAATAGCTGAGAAGTAGGTATGAAAATAAGATCATTACAGCTATTGTCTGTATGTTCTACATCCATGTAGGCATAGTTTTAGAAACAAGAGAAAGGAGAGGGGCAGGATCTCAAAATTCAGAGCATTTTGTTAATTTGTGACATTGCAATTTTCAGGCAGAATTTGCCCTCTTTCAAGATTTTAGTCTGAGTTCCCAGTAAATGATGGTGGCAAATCAGATCACTGTCTCTGAGTTCCCCCTTCAGAACTTTTGGAAAGGTTTGCCATTTGACCCCAGTTGCATTTGGAGTTTGTGTAGGGCTCAAACACACAGGACTGTCACAGATGTCATGAAGTGCATCCCTACCAATGTCCCCACTGAGGTGCCAGGCCACCCCTGCCTCAGAGGGGCTGTCACAGAGGAAACCTATCAGCCACCTGAGAATCTAAATACACCAGGATCCAGGGTGTCCTAGTTCTGCTGCTCACACAGTAACTTGTTTTTCTTTTTATAATTATGTCTTAATCATTCTTTATGCTGAAATAATCATAACATATTTACAACCACACTCTATTTTAATTTTTGTCTTCAGATCACTTTCTATGTGGCCTCATACTGCCATTCTCAGCCCAAATGACACCCTTCCTATCAAAGCCAATTTGGATTTATTTTCTCAAACACAAGTTTGCAAGGTATTTCTGTCAGATGATTTACTCAAGTTCAGGTGTTGCAAATAGATCTGTTGGTGTAAAGAGGCAGAGCAGCAATTCTGGATCTGACCCAGCAGGTATTGGGTTTCTCATTGGTGTATTATTTTGAAACTCTATAATGATACCTCATTTGTGTAGCATGGCTTCATAACCCCAAAAATGTGATGCTTGGCTTCATAACCCAACAGACATGTTGCTTGCCTGCTCATTCCAGTTGTGCTTCTTGTTTTGGGTACAGATGAGTACTTACTGGCAGGTAATCACTGGCATCTTTTTTCCAAATATCATTAGCTTTTTTTGAGCCTGTATTTGCTTTTTTTTTTTTTTCCTGATATGGCTTTTTCCTCATCTGCCATGGGTAAATATTTGGAAAAATCCATTAGCTTCTCATTGTTCTTCAGATGAGGATTCATCTAAATTCATCTAGACTTGCTCATTTTCACATACTCATGTTTTACAAGTTCTTTCCCCCTTACTTTTTAATCAAACCCCTGTTTCCACAAGGCCTCCACTTCTTCCTAATTGTCAGTCCTTATTATTTTTGTTCAGGACTGATTTTTTTTCTTAAAAAAAAAAGCAGCTCTGATGCTCATCCATTTTAAAATCATAATTAACTTCATCTCCTTCCTCATTTGCTAATGGGTCTATTTTCTCTCCAGTACTTCCTTTTCCCCTGGTAGACTCATAAAGTCTCTCTTGTTTCTCTTATTCCCTTTGGCTAACTTTAACTCATTCTGCCTTAAGCTGGGGAAAGGGAGACCTTCAAAACACAGTGCTCAGGACTTCCACACCATTTTATACTTTGAAAGCCTTTTGCAGATGCCAACTCATTAACTCTCATAACATGCCAGTGAGGTAGAGAAGTATTTATAGCTTTATTTTGATAAGGAAAGGGAAAGGGAAGTCTTGCATAATTGATGCTGTCTGCAGAGGGGCAGCTCTAAGGGCCAGAACCCCTGTTCACGTGTCCAGGCAAGTAGACAATGAAGCCTGGTGGTGGGCACAGCACCATCAACTGCAAAGCTGGAAAGCTGAGCTCAAAAACCTTGCTTTCAGCTGCCTTTACAGCAGTTTATTTTTAGGTGAAGATTCCACAGGGATTAGCCACCTAAATTTCTGTTCAGTTCTGCTGGTCAGATGTTCCTCCACAATATTAGTACATCTGGCCAAAAAACACCAAGGGTGAAAGCAGTGCAATTGTATGCCTAGAGTATATTTTTAAAGAAGTTGTCACTTTCTACAAGCATCTGACAAACACCTTTACTCTTTAATAGCCATTACTCTTAGAAAAACAATTTCAAAACCATATACTCAAAGTGCTTGAATTAAGATTTAACTATGCCCCATTTCATAACAGGGGGATATCATGGGCTAGGTTTATTTTTGGATGCAAATATGCCAGCCTGGATTTCCTGTAATTTCCTTTAATTTTGTTATACCCACACAGCACTGTGAATACAGGATTTTCACAGTGATTCTTGGCATGTGGTCCATGGATCACTGGTGTGCTACAAGAAACCAGGAAGTGGTATATGAAACTACTGCACGATTTCCAAAGAAGACCAAGAGCCTAAGCCATGCAAGCACGTTCCACATGAGCAAACAAATCAAAGGGGGTGGAATCAAATTAACAAATGAACAATCAAATCTATCTGAATTTTTGGTTGGTTTGCAAATGAAAAGCATTGTGCTTAGGCACACAACACAGCCTGGGGATATTTTGGCATGATCTTAAACAGCGGTTAAACATTGCTTTGTATGTCTGGAAATCTAAAGAGTTTAATGATTTTCATGAGACTCCTCTTTTAAGCTGCTGTCAGCAACATCTTCAGCACCCTTGCTTGAACGGTGGTGCATCACAACACTGCTCCCTGGAGCTTACTGCAATCCTGCCCCCTGCAATTGCTGACCATGGGGATCCCTCCCGAGCTCTCTGAGTCCTCCTCTCCCTTCCCATCCTGTCCACACTGCCCTCATTGCCCACCATGCCTCTTCTTCACAGGCACAGCCCTGCCCAGGGGATGCCAGAGGGCAAAGCTGGTGCCATGCTGCAATTTATGGGGATGTCAACCAGATGAGGTACAGACCTCTGATCCTCCTCTCTCCTGGAGGACTTCCCAGGGTGGAAAGTGGGATGTGATGGTCTCGTTCCTTCACCTCCAGTGCTTTTTCAAGGAAATGGTCCACTTTAAGTCCTGGATCTCCATTTGTATTTGTGTGTGTGTGTGGGGAAGGCATGAGAAGCATCCAACTCATAAAAGTGACTTGCAGGAGAGGCTCAGCACACAGCCTGCTTAGCACTCTCAAATTGTGCTGGCTAACTACCCAGTTAGGATGTTTATGGAGGTATCTTTCTGAGGGCTGAAAGTTTGCATCTGTGCTTCTAGTTCAAGTCCTCTCACAAATTTGAACAAAGAGCTTGTAAAGTTCAGCATCTTCCAAATTGCCCCATATAAGTCACTACTGAAACCACATCCAAATGGCTCCCCCCCCTCACCATACCTTCCACAGAAATGACCTAAACTTTGTCAGGTTCACATGTCCCTAGAGATGATCTCATTTCACTGCTTCAAAAGAGCTTTGGTCTGCACAGCCTGTAGCAGCAAATTTACACTTCAAAAAGCAGACAGCTTTTTCCACATCTTATTCACTTAATGGGTGAGAATGTAAAATTAGTTCCGTTGCTGATGAGGACCTTGAGCCAAATGAAAAGTGTTCATTTGTCAGCACAGACTTACAGCCTAAAACATGATTATATAGCTAATCCAATAATGGATTTTGATGCTGAGCATTTATTTATATACAGAATGTCTTGTTATCTGTTGATAATCAGGCTCTGCAATTTACTCTCTTTTGTGTCATTAGCCATAGCAACATCTTCCAGACATATTACATTTGTGTGTCAACATACAAACACACACAAAACCTTCCTGACCAAAATGCTGTCTTTGCCTATTTTCCTTTAAAAAGCACTGGAATCTGAGCTTTTTGTAGTTTAAAATATTAGTAGGAAATGAATTGGTTTTTGACTGAGAACGTCTCTGCATCTTAGAGGTCTTAATAGATTAAAATTTGAAACATAAATTTTGTTTTCTTATCTGTAACATCATATGAACTGATTTATTCTTTTTTTGCCTGATGTGAATGCCAGTACCTAATTATCTCAGGTATAAATTTGTATACCTTAAATGGTCCCTGTCCTAAAGTATTCCATGTCCTAACATCAGAGGCTATATTAGACTTTGCTAACTATACAAACACCATTATTTGATGGCTGAACAGATCCATCTTTTATAGAAAAGTAAGACATGTTAAGGTCAATATCAGGCATTGATCCTACATCAGGTACATTAAAATCAATCAGAAAACCAGAAAGCTGTTTGTATATCCTTTCTCAACTTTCTGACTAATTTCTGTTGCTGCTGATACTCCTGCAGTTTGTGTGTATGACTCTATCAAACACTGAAGTACTGGGACAGTTTACTACTCATTTAAATACAGAATACATAAAATTCAAATATTTAAAGTGGGGAAACATTTTAATAACTATCCTACAGTAACATTCACCAGATATTAAAAAAAAAAAAGTCTGTGGGAAAGTAAAATCACTCCAGTACTAAACTGGGAGTTAATTGCAAATGTGGGGCACACCTGCAAACTCTGTGAACAATCCTACAACACCACACAAAGCAATTTCTGTGTAAAGGATAGCTCTGCCTGCAGAAACACCCAGGAACACCTCTGGAGGTTGGATGAAGTCTTTTCTAAATTTGGCAGTCAGGAACAATTTAAAAGTAAAGTCACTAAGTAAAATTTACCTCAAAGGATACTGCAAATCAAGGGTGCAGGTGAGATGATGTATGAGCCAAACTCGAGCTGTGCCACTGCCTCTCCTGGAAGCAGGATCAGGCCTCCCTGTGTGCTTTTGTTTAGCTGAAATTTAGTCTACAATAAATACTTATATATTGCTGCAACATGATGTTTTATTGGGCTGCACTAGTTTACTAAAAACAGCAGGCTGGTAATAGCAGTGCTTGTGGTTCTGCCTGTAATTCATTTGTGGATGGTAATGCACAGGGAGAGATATGATACAAGATAATAAGGCAAATTAAAAAAAACTACTAAACTCAGTACTGGCAATATACAGTATATTAGGGCCATGTTCAGACAGGCTGATTCTTTGGATATTTTCATTTTTTGTTTTACCTCGGCAAGGTAATTCATTAGATATTCGCTTGGGTAAAGAATAAATGAATATAGCATACATTATATCCTCACTTTAGTTGCAGAAACAAATCTTTCCTGTACCTGCCAGTGTAATCTTCAGAGTTTTCGTTATATAAAACACCTCAAGAAAAATGCACCTTGGTAAGATTTACACTTTATTACTCTAATGATTCTACAAACACTGCCACAATGTGATGAAAGGCAAAGCAGTCCTGATCTGATTGAGAGCTAATAAAAATCAGTACTGAAAACTGAAAATAGCACCCTTATCATCTTTCTTTCATTTAGACCTGATTACTAGGGGATTATAATGCAATCACAGCTATGTGTGAGAGGTAGCTATGGGAACCAGTTTTAACTGTTTATCTAGCCAAAGATCTTAATTTAAGTTTGAACACTCTGATTCATTTATATGTAAGACACCAAGGAGACAAAATGCAGAAGAAACAGATGCTCACTTGTTCTTTCCATTTAAACTTCATAAGCTACCAGCCAATTTGTCTTTCAGGGACAAAATTAATTTCTGATGACAATGTGAGCAAGTAATAAACTAGGAGTTCCTGTCCTGGGAAACTTGTTAAGGCCATGTAATGTTCTGGAGTTATTTAGAAAAAAACAATTTGCTCATAGACTTGCAGGGACATCTGTAACAGAGTTTTCTTTGTCCCTGCACTGTTACTCATTTCTGGGGGCTTTATGACACCTTTTCCAGAGGCTGATTTGAAAAAGTTCAAAAGGAAATATATTGCCCATTATTTCTTTCCTTTGGGGTATTTTCTTTTTCTTAGTCTGTTCCTTTTTTTCCCCCCTTCATATTCACAAATCATGCAAACCTCAACCCACTTGCTTTGCTATTTTCACACAGCCAGGGAAACCAACAACCAGCCAGGAGACCTACAAAATTAATCAAAAATTATCTGAGGAAAAGAGTTCGTTGGAAATTTTGAGGTAAGTACACATCTGAAAACGTGACAGAGCACTATGAAAAAGTCTGTGGCACATTTAGGTGGAAGGAGCTTTACCCATTAATGCTGTAAACTCTGTTATGTTACCATCAGGAGCAGGGGGAAAAATGCCAAAATGAGGCAGGGAGAGAGCAAAAGAGAGAGAGATCTCTCTCCCTAAGAGCTTGCATTTTCAATAGAGGCTGTGTGTACATGCTCCTGCATCACTTAACCAAAATGTTCTCCATCTTTCAGTATCTTTGCTGACACTATTTCCCCATTTCAGTATTTATTTCTCATGTACAACTCTTTACTCTGGTAATACTTTTCTATCATTTGGCTCATTTGTTGGGGTTTTATCCTCACCTGGCAGGCCTTCCACATCTCAGGTTTTCTCTTAGGTAAATTCCTACAGTGTAATGTCTGTCCATTAGCACATTTAAAATCGCTTCTTCTGCTGTGTGTAGCACTCATTTATAGCTTATGTGCTTCACATGAAATGTTCCTTTTCCAGCAGTTCTTTTGAAGAAAGTTTAAAGTAAGTTGCAAAATATTTCTTTTTCATCTAAACAGGGAAATGAATTTAAGAAAGGAAGAGAAGAGCCTGAAGGTTTAGCTCTTTCAAAATTTAAACAGAATTCAAAACACTGTTGGAACACATCTGTCAGAGAAAGCATGAGAGCACCTGCATTTTAAGAATGAATCTCATCCCTAACTCCCTCTTTGATAATAGCTTGCATGAACAGCACCTTTAAACCACATCAATCCCAGATGCTTTCCATCCATCCAGTTATTATTTCCCTTGGCACTGAAGTGCAGCTACCTCTAGACTGAAGCTTCTCAGTGATGTGCAGCCTGCTGTACAGCACCATGGCTCACAACAAGAAGCCATTAAAACCATTCAGCTGAAATTATAAAACAAGCGGAATTTTAAACAAGAAATTCAAAGCCCAGCTTGGCCAGGATAATGCACAGAGCCATATTAACTCTTGATTTAAAGCCCGGATGGTTTCAAACACAAATAATAAGAATGAACTTTGGATAGGAAAAAACCCAAGAATTCAATGAAAATGGTAAACGACCATGGTTCTGTTTGTATTTCCATAGCAGGATCTCAGCAGCCCCCTGCCTGAGCACTCAGGCCATGGCCTGGCTCTGTACCTGCAGTGAACAGTGCACCACAGCTCAGCTGTTTCCCACTGCTGTGCTTTACCTTCAGGCAGTTTGCAGTGATCAAGAGAGAGCTTCTAGACACACCCAAGTGTGGTGGCCTGGCCATTAGCACCAATAAGGGTGTCACTGGTAAGCACCACTGCAGAATTCTGATCAGTGGGACCCATAGAAAGTTTAATTTCGTTGCTTGAAAGGTTATTTCTTTTCTTACCATTTTTGCCACACAGCTTTGAAGGCTTTTATGCAAAGGCAGGATACATACTGAGGCCACACAGATGAAAACAGAGCGTTGACTTATGTTTCAAGAACACAGAGTAAGGAAAGTTCACACACTTTAGAAAAAAAACCACAACACTTTGCAAATTAAATCAGTGCTTGGGAGAGATGAGATCAGTCAGTGCTCTGGCATCCTCTTTCACAGGGATCTGCAGCAGGGACATGAGAGCAGAGCAATGTTCCTTTAGGGGGATGCTGATGAAATTTCCCACCAAGACGCTCCACAGGTTTGGGACATATTGATTACCAAGGCAAATTTAATAAAAAAGGATATAAGGATGTAAAAGAAAGACACTCTTGAGAAGGTTTGGGTGGGGGAAGTTTGACTGGTTAGTTGTAGAGCTCTGTGACAATTCTGAAAATTCATGTTGGCCTGCTGGGAAGCCAAAGAGTCACACTGGGGAAGAAAAAAAACTGGTTTTCTGGGCTGCAGGTATAGGAAAGAGACGGCTGAGGTAGGCATACAGTTTACATAATATTAATTCTCCACAAAACAAAAAATTTAGTTAGCATACAATTAAGGTAGAAAGATTTTTCTTTAGGTTTAAGGAAAAATCCTAAACCAATAATGTAGATTAGTCATAAAGTACAAATACTGGAAAAATTGAGCATTTCTGTCCACTTCACCAGTTACTCAGAATCCCTGGCAAACTGATTCAGTAAGAGCAGTTTAAGGTGGGGAAGTGCATAAAGGAGAGGGGTGAAGAGTTTGGCTGGGACAATTTTGGAAAACCTGTTCCACAGAATCACATCTGCCACTTTATTTCCTGCCACTTTATTTTCTGAGACTTGACAACACCACAGTGCAAAATTTCTTAGCTATATCTTTTAAAACCTTGCAGACCAGGAAGACATTAGTAGAACAATGAAAAACTTGGCATCTAAATAACTCTATAAAGTATTTCCAAAACCAAACAGATATTTTCCACTCTTTCACAAAATTCAATATAATGTAACTTATTACACATTTTAATGCAGAAAGTCTTACATAACCTGTCTCCATTTCAATAAAGCTGTAAATTTGGGGGCTGTATATATGACATGCAGTTTTGATTAAGTAAAGAAGGGGGAATAGCACAGCTGGGCTGGAGTCACAGGAGCTAGAGAAGAGAGACTCCTTGCGTCTCTCTAAAAAGCTCTCATCATAAAGTGAGCTATAACATTGCCTTTATGGTACTGAGCCCACAAGCCCAGAAGATGACAAGCTTGTTTAGGGTGGGAGATGCTGAAGCAGGATGCCCGAGGCTTGGCCTAATTTAGTGTTTTACAGATTGTAACCACCATATTCCTGCGAAAACAGAAGCAACATGAACTCCCTCAGCAGTACACTAGGGTCTAAATTGACAGCAGAAAAAGGAAATGTTTCTTTTAGTTCTAAAAATTAGTGCAAAAAGCGTATGTGAGCTACATGCTAGCTGTGTCAGTAATACCTCAGTCTTCAATGAAATGATCCCAGGCTGGTTCACCTCTGATCTTGGAGGGGGTCAGTTTTCAGATGGCAAACAAGTCAGCAGATGCTCATCCTTTCTGCAGTGCCTCAGTAGAAACCAGACCTTTGTTTCATGGTGCATAAAGGATGTGAAACCCATGAAGCTCAGAAATCTCAAGGAGTACAAAATAAACGCACTCCTGTGCAGTGCTAATACAGGAAATTCCAGCATGAGGGAATGCAGCCTCTGTCCAACATACCACAACTAGCAGAAGAATGTGGCTTCCCAGGAAAAAAACTTTTAACTGGTTCCTAATGGGCTTATGCATAGGTTGACTTTGTGTTACAGTAAAAAGTCCATTGGTCCATTCAGCCATGGATGTATTTCAGGTGGCCTTGCTGTGAGAGCAAGTTGAGTTGGGCTCTGAACCTGGCATAGTTCCAATAATGACATTCTCATCCTTCCTCTGAAAAACAGGTGGCAAGAGAATGCAAAAGACACAAACTTGGTTCTGAGAGTCCCTCTGAAGCGGTGCAAGCACTGTGGCATCATGCCCAGGGACACTGCAGGGTTGGTGGCAGAGGGTGCTTTGGGGTGCAGGTCCCAGAGTCTGCCTTTTCCTTCCCTTCCCGTTCTACATGCCTCGTGGCACAGGGCAGGGACAGCATGGATGCACCTGGTGCTTTGAATTTGTTACTTACAACAGTTCTTTACAATGATGTGCCAACTCAGCTGGAGTCAATCTAGGCTTTTAGGTTTAGCCATATTATAAATGTTAGTCAGCTATCACAAAAGCAAAATCCCCTCTTTTTTGACAGAAGGGCTCTCTCCATCACCCAAGTGAAAGCTAACAACCTGAGAGCAACTGTAACCAACACATAAAAGCTTGGTTGTTCCAGCTAGATGAAAAGCACCAAACCTGAGACAAATATTTTGTCAACCTTCATGGGGAATCTTGTAAAGCCATCTCCCATCCTGTAACCGCTCTGTGGTTAAATAGCAGCTGCGGTTCTCTGATGTTGCAATCCAGCACCTTTCACAGGCATTAAATTCCCTCTAAATTAATTCTAAGGGGAAAAAAATGCTTTCTGGTCAGAGTTATTTCTATTGCCCAGTTATTTTATATGAATCTGATAACTAGTTTCCTGCTACAGAGGTTACATCTTGAATACTTAATCCCAATTTCGAAATTTTTAAGACAAAACACAAATACATCTAAAACATAACACACAGTTCAGCTAAGTGTAGAACATTAATGCAAGGCATGATTGTAAAAACAGCAAATAAATTGGAGGGGGGAGCAGATTCAATGGATATCTCTCAGGGTTAGTACAGGCTGTAACTGGTCATTCAGACATTTCTGGTTTTGAAAGTACATTCTTTTCAGCATAAAAAAGTCTCAGAGTTCAACAATTTTAAAAGAGTTGGAAAGAAGGATAGAGTGCAGCCAAAGGATAGCCTTTAACAACCATTTCAAAATGAAATCTAAATATACTTACATAATAGATAAATGTTGGCTTCCAGGGAAGTTTTACAATGCTTAATTCCATCCTGGACTGGGCTATATGGAATTGTTTTGAATTTCCGTAAGTGTCCAGAGCTCTCTGCTAAGCGCACAAACTGATATTTTGGATCATATAATTGAAGCTATTTTTCCCCTGAAGTAACTCACTGGGCTCTCTTTGGCAACTTTCTTTTTTTTCCTTTTGAGCCACAGTACAATTTTATTAATAGGGCTATACAATAATTACTCTTCTCATATTTTCATCAGCTACTGGTAACTCAACTGCCCTATTTTTTGCTACATGGATTCCAGGATTTACATTTAAAAAAAACTATCAGAAGTTTCTTCCCACCATTACTTAAAACTCAGCAAACATAGGGGTTTGCATATTGGTCACAAGGTTCACTTTCATGCTCCTCCTCCATAAAAAGTTCTTTGAAAGGTTTTCTTATCCTTCCTAGCCAAACCAGCAGTGGCCAGTCCATGGTCTATGGCCCATCACACACACTGCATGCACACATGCAGAATACCTGTAGAACAGATAAATAAAGGCTCAACTATCCCTAACCTAAGGTATTGCAAGATGAGACCTGATGAGTTATCTGAATGATGCAATGACCTAAGGAAAGAGCAGGCAATTATATTGCCAGAAACAGACGAGGAAAATGCAATCCTAAATTCGAAATGATCAGACCTAGCTGAGGTTTGCAGACTCCTGAGAAGAGTAGGCAGGTACCTGATCCTGAGACACACTAGATATCCCCCCATCTGTATTTTGTCCTTGCTCATATACAAGTAAAACGAGTTTTAAAAAAATCCTGTAAATAGCTAAATCAATCAATGGTTGTTAACAAGAAACAAAATATCAAGAAATGTCTCTTGACAGCCTGGTACAGGGAGCCCATTTCTCGCTGCTGGCCCCAGTGTTGGCTCCAGCCCTCAGGTAGCAGCTGGCAGTGCCCTGTGCTCCAGCCCTGGGCCTGGAGACCTGGAAACAAAGCAGCACTGGCTCCTCCCCAGGCAGACCTGCTCAGTCACTGCCTCCACGGGCAGCACCAGCAGCTTAACACACAAATACCCCACGAGGAAAGCACAGATGCAGAGTGCTCGGGCTGGTGGGTGCAGCCTGCAGTGACCACGGGCTCTGGTGATGACAACCTTTCTACACACACAGACTTACAGTATTAATTTGCAAGCAACAGACAGAAGCAGGGCTGTCAGCCAACAAGTAATGTTTTGTAGAGCTGATGCCATATGTCATATACCAAAAGTCTTACATCAGCAAAACACGTGGTTTAACGCTAAGTCTGAGAGTGTCCCAATGAAGCCAGTTGCACCTCTCATCATCTTCGAGAGAGCTATCCAACAAGTTGCACAAATGGGGTTTAATTATTTTACTGTACCTGTCCTTCATGTTAGCATTCTTTTTCAGGCTGCATGTTTAAAGTTGAAGGAAATTGCATGAAAAAGCAAAAGAAAATTAAAGTAGGATTCATAGCAAAGGAGGTAGGTACTTTGATTTTAAAGGCACTTAAAATTAGGGAGGAACTTGAAGGCCAAAGAAAATGCCCCATGGTGCTAAACAATTTTTATAAGTTGTCATTGAGTATGATGCTTTTAAGCAAATACATCACTGAAGGCTGTCCTCTGTCACTGAACCCCAAACTCTGTACGCTGTTTTCATCTGGTCTAGCTTTCCATGGCTAGTGTATCTCAAGACAGGAGAGAGACCTTATCAAAACAGGAGAGATTAGAAACAACAAGCAAACATGCTCAGCAAACAGATAGGAATCTGGAGAGACATCTTCTCTTGACCAAAACATATCCTACAGATGCGGGTTATATTTGGTTAAAATGGCTATTTTAAAAAGTTGAAAAACCATTTGGCTTCTGTAGACTGAAAGGTGATTCCACACTCCAACTGCTTGTTGGGCAGAGGCATATGCAAACCCTTTAGTATGGCTGCCCAAGCAGTAGCCCAGGAAGAGCAGCTTTCACAACTTGGCAGCTGGATGTGGAGATAATCATGTGGATATGGGCCCTGACCTCTCTGCTACAACAGATAATAGAACAAAAAAAAAAAAGAAAAGAGGAAGATAGCAAGGAGATATTTGATTTCTTTGGTTAATTGTGACTTGCAGTTTGTTATCACACTTAAGTTGAACATCAACGAATTTTGGGGTTTTGTGAATTTTTAGGGAAAATTGATAACATCAGCAGTCAGATACCTCCTATTGCCGCTCTCTTGGTTCCTAACACAACTAATAAATCAGACCTGATGGGCTCCTTTTGATCACTTTGGGCCAAGGTGTGGGGTGACAGAAAATGATTGCAAAAGATGGCAACTGAGAAGAGGCTGGCCTGGCCATAGCACTGACCTTTAGTGCAGCTGCAAACCTGCACCACGGATATTGTGTCGCCCTCGGTCTTCCCTCCGCTGCCAAGGACGGTGACTGCTTTGGCCAGATGTCTGTTCCCTGGATGCAGGAACCTGCTCACATCAGCCTTTGCATTCTCTCCAGCGGCAGGAAGAGGTTCCTCCACCTTTGAAAGACTGAAGTGGATATCTCATTAGGCCTTGATTATCCTCAAGCAATTGCTTAGATTTCTTCCCTATTACTGATCTGCCTTTTTTAGCAGGGGTCATGGAATGGGCAGTGGCTGTCTTGTCTTCGTTATAATGCATGATTTGAAACTTTTCAATTAAGCTTCAGATCAGGCCATAGTACTGAGACCACTTTAACGAGGGTGAGTAATGACCTTGTGCTGCACGTGATTTCTGGCATACCATCAGTTTTAATTCTTCTTGATCTTACTGTAACCCTTTGATACTTTGGATCAAGGGTTCTCTTGAAATGCTTTAAGCACATCGTAGGACTTCCAGGGACTGTTCTGACATGGTTTCTATCCCACTTGTCTCAACATTGCCAGACTGTCACCTGTAAGTTTTCCATATAAATTCAAATTGTCAAAGATTAAAAGGGAGCTGAAAATCTGGCCTGTGTGCAGAACCGGGGAAATCTGGTGTGAGTCCCTGGAGTGAGCGAATCTAAGGAGGATTCTGCTACGAGAGCCAGGTAACCCCTTTGATGTGCCATGCCCAAGTACAGCAGTGCTATGATTAGAACAGAAAGCTACATTATGCTAGAGTAGTGAATTTAATAACTACTGAGAGAGAGACTTCCAGAAATTTAGACTTCCCAGTTAATACCTATCTTTATGTTACCTATAGGTCAAACTAAAAATCTGTGGTTTTAAACACACCATAGACCCTCAGCCAGTTAAGAAATCACATTGCCATCAGTAGGATAAGTGTCTCGCCTTTGAATTAAGGACTATTTGGACCCAGACCCAAATTCAAGCCTTGTAGCTACAATCAATTTCCAAACAGTCTGTGTGTGGACAAAGCAGATCAAAATTGGTATTTTCTAGGTCCCTTCCCAAGTCTTGAAGTCTCGTGAACCTGAATTTTCTTCTCTTGTGGGAAGGAACAGCATCTAAATATAAAATTAAACTCAGGAGTTTCTAGAAGGCCTTTGACTTCTCCTAGGTTTGTGGGCTCCCCACAGCTGACAGGAGACTTCCATGAGCATGAGGCAATGAAACAGATACAGGTTTGGTCGTAAAAACATAAAACACTTTTCATACAAACTCACATAAAACTCATATATTGCTTTTAGATATGAATGTTTCACAACGTCTGGATGCACAAATCCTCAAAACAGAGTCCTTTTCCACAGGAGCAATTGGTTCCTATTAACAGCACAAACACCAGATGCCCTGAGGGGCCAGACTCAGCATCCATGAGGGACAGAAGCAGCTACAAGCCTCAACCCCAAACCATGGGCAGCACCAAGCAACTCACCTATTGAGGAGACAATGAGAATGGGAATGCAGCCTATGCCTCACAGAGGTGTGTGGGAGCCTTCCTTGCTTGGCCCACAGCCCTTCCCATCCTGTCAAGGTACTCAGCACAGGGACAATTCCTGCTGGACTTGCCAGAGGAGTGAATTTTTAGGTAGCTCTTGTCATCTGAAGTCTTCTCTTCAGACATCCCAAAAGCTGCTCTCCTGGCTGACAGGGCACATCAGGGCTGTCACCCCTGAGCAGGCTGATTTAAGCCTGGCTGCTGACAGTCTCAGGCTGCCTACCAACAGAGTGAAGCAATGAGACATTCCCCTCCTGCTACAGTTTAGACATTTTTACCTTTAAAAACAATGGACTGAGCTACTTAAAACCAAAAAATCCCTGTGCTTTTTAAAAAAAAATCTCTTGAAGCTCTTCTTACATGCAGTATGGGGGGTGGGGTGTATCTGCAAGGGTAACAGAGAAATCCATGTGTTTTATTGCAGTTGGATGGTACTAACAGGGAAGTGAAAAAGCTTTCAAACTAACTATCAGTTACTTGATATATGCAGGAGTTGATTTTTATTGTTATGCCTCTAGTCACCAACGGAAATGGTTCATCTTTTGTTACACCCTTTATAGGAGGCCTTTTTCACTGCACTTGCCTGGTGGCTTCTGCAGAGCTGGTAACATTGAGCAAAACTCATTTCCCAAACCAAGCCTATTGGATAGAAATACTATTTTTTTTCTAGGATGTAGCAAGCAGAAAACATTCTCATCTGACACTTTCTTGGTTGTTAAGGAGAGCCAATCAGCAGTACTATGTGTCCTACAAGAGCAAACATTGAAGAGAGGTGAGGGAATCCTATGGATTTCACTCTAGACAAAATAATCATTGCTATGTCAGGATTGAGTTCTTTGTTAGCCTAACAGGGTCACACCTATTAGCATGAAAAAAGGCATTGGTCATTTAACACAAGCCTCTTTACTGTGCACTGGAAACACACATTCCAGCCCCTGTGACTCTTAACAAAGCTGCAAAGAGCAAATCACAGCAGTGTTCTGTATCCCCATCTCAGGTCCTCCAGGCAGCAATTATAGAAAACGTTTCTGTTATCGCCACATTTCAAAGTCAGAGTATGGCCATGCTGATGTGTGGCTCTAAAACCAATGGAGCTTGATCTATTAAATGCATAAAGGGGTCTGTGTGTCAAAGGAGTCTGGTCTAATCAGGGGACAGAAACCACAAACTTACAAATTCAAAACCAAGATTTCTTCAGCTATTTGACCAACAATTCAGAGCACATCCATACATTTAAAATTTCACACTCTAATAGGAATACATAGAAATGCTCCTTTCAGAAGTGTTGCATTGATTAATAAGCTTGTCATCGAGGATGGAAATTGCTACATAAGTGTTAAGCACTGTTAACTAATGAAAGACAACTCCATACATTCTGGTGGAATCTAGAGAACTTCAGCAAAAATTATTAGTTTCATTTGCATTTGTACTCTGTCTGACAACAGTGATCAAGCTGGTAAAAGTTATTTCAAATGTTTATGCTCATGACTGCAGAAAAAATTAGAGGGAAAATTCTGGCTCATAAGGCAGAATCATGCCTGCTGAAAAATCCTTAATTTCTGAAATACATAAAGAGCACAAACAACTATTTCTCTCATCAAATATGCACACACCTCAGTGATATTCAACTTAATAACTGTGCAAAGAAGGAGCGGTATCGATGAATTTAAAGTACAGAACAACATTGGGCAGGGAAACTGCTAATGCTTTCCATTTCAGTCACATGTCCTCATTAAGGGCTCAGCCTTCCTGGCAAACTAGACAACATCTGTTATAGCAACTTCTAGCTCTGTTCTTCTGTGATTCACCTTCAGTGCCACATCACCAATGTGAAGGACTATGGATCACCTGAGACTGTACTGGCACATGTCTATGGGCACTGCTTTTGGATTCTTAGAAATCTAACTATGTTTTTCCTCAAATAAACATATTGGATGAATCTCTGTATCTCTAAATTGTATCATCCTTTCTGTGAACACTTCCTGTGACAGAGTTCAGGATTAGAAACTGCATCTTTAAATTTTCATTTCTATGCCTTTGTCATAAACCCATGGTTTCTCCTGATCAGGTTCATAAACAAACAAACAAACAAAAGCAGCTGAGCAAGACTGGCAGCTTCAGTCTCCAGGACTTCCAGAGAAGAAGCCTGCTGAGTTTGTGAGCTAGAAGATGGTAGGCTGCAAGAGTCTGAAGAACACAGGATACTTCTCTGACACTGGCCTACTCTGTGATGAAGCAAATCATTTTACCTCCAGATCTTTCCCCTTTTTGTTTTTCTGGGTCAATGCTGTCTCTTATCTGATGTTGGTACCGAATCTCCCAGGACAATGGGGTTCAAATGGCCCTATGTGCTGTTAGAGCATGGCTTTCTCTCTGTTTCCTTTGTTCTAACCAGCCATTTAGATATGGAGGGAGATTTGTCTCTCTCTTCATTACAGTTCTATGGAAAGAATAAAGAAATAAAACACTCAACAGGCATAATTTCCTGAGTTATTTGTACGTGCCCATGTTGTCAAGGGATGTGCTGTGCATCTACTGTGAATTGTTGAAAATGTAAGGTAGCTATGAAACACAATGTTCTTGTGCTTACCAGCCCTTTGCCTTTAAAAGATCTGTAGCCTAAACAGGCAGCTTTAAGAACTCTCCTGGCTCAATTGTAATCAAGATACTATCTACTTAAATAAGCATTTGTACTCCCAGTGATTTTAGGAGATGAATTACTGATCTTATTACCATAGTAAATACCCTTGAGGCAATGTACAGGCCAACAGAATATTGCTTTCTGCTGGTACAGTACCCATTTTTAGGAGAACTCTAGGAGTGTTTCTAGTCATGTGGTAATAATAGAAGATTTGCTTAGACTATATTTGCCAGAAAGTCCTATTTGCAGAAGTGGCTTTTAAATCTTTGACACTGTTCATGGGAAACAGCTTGTCAGCTATGAAAATATTCCTACCAGCTCCTGTATATCAGCCTTACCACTGGGGAAAAGAGATTTTCAGGTGCCATAGCCCAATAGCAAGCAGAGAAACTTTTCAGCTGATCTGATGAGTAGCAGAGTGGCATTACCTGGATAGGCAGAGGTGGGTTTTGCCTGCCAGCAGCAGTGCCTTTTGAGGACAGTCCCCTTTCCATGCACAGCTCTGTGTCCAGGCAGGCAGCAGGAGCCAGAGGACAGGGAGTGATGGTGTGTGGGAGGCCTCCAGCTCAAGCACACTCCATTTATTTATCACTGAACCGTCATCTGGTCAACAGGAAAAGTTGATAAAACTGTTACCTTCGGGGCTCTGTTCTCCTTGGGAATAATGAAAAGGTGAAGCTGGTTAAGGTCAGTGCACAGGAGGCCCTGTTGGAGGTGGGAGCAGGTTGGCCATGAATTACTGAGCATCATCTGGTATCACAGATAAGCAGAATGGGTAAGAAACTAGGCAGGCTCTACAATAAGGGATGGATTTAATTAACAATTGCACAGAGGGAGCAGACTGTAGCATTCTGGCACGAGGACATCCTACATCTGACAGTTGCTTAAAGAGACAGGGAGCACCCTATTATAAAAAATATATTACTCCTCAATGTATTTTAAAAATTACATGAGAAACAATAACATATTGTATTACCCCTTCTCTCCAGAGCTGCCAGATTACACCAGCACTGAGCACCGCAGGCTCTCTGCAGATATTCTGCACTGGGGCCTATTTAAAAACATCAGTCCAAACTTGGTTGCAAAAGTACAACATTGCTGAAGTCAGGGGGTTGTGCAGATGTAACTAAAGGCAGATGTTGATCCATATTAACTAAACTATTAAATACATCAATCTTACCCAACCATCTGACACCTTGTCCTACTTCCCAATATTTTGTTTCCCAAAAGTTTATTTAAATTCAGCCAGCTGACAATTTGCAAGCTTCTGGGCAGCTCTTTTTTATAATTTCTTGCTTTCCACCCCACCTCCCCCTCCCCTTTCTCTTCTCCCCTCCCCCAAACCCCTTCTCCTCTAAAGTTATTAATGTTAAGTGAATCTTCTAATTATTTTGAAAGTTCAACATGATCATCATTGCACAGTTCTAGCTGTTCCTCTCTTCAGCCAGCAAAAAACGACAACAACAACAAAACACTCATGGAAAGAAGCTGAAACAAACCAGAATTTAATTCTTATTTCTTTTCTCATAAGTGTTTATGTGAATTAATTAATGCACAAGCTCCTGAACTCATGGATCCGCTTTCAAAAAAATGCAGACAACTGACTTTGATGATCCCAGCTTCAGTCCCAGTGGGTGTTTAACCACATCCCACAGATCAGTGCAGCTTTAGGGGATGGACTCTTCCCCTCAGGGAGCCAAGTATGGGAGACACCATTGCTAAAATGGACATATATGAGAAATAGAAAAATACAACCCTGAACACATCTGCATGAATAAATCAACTTTTTTCCTCCATTCACCTCAATAAAGCACTGTCCAGTCACTGGAAACAATAAATTGGGGGGGGGGGGG
>VZSR01000245.1:4830407-4866693 GCA_013398615.1 Brachypodius melanocephalos
CAATAATACTTACTCTGGACCTTTTCACCAATGATAAGCAAGACCCACCACTGTATCCATGGCCTTTTGTAAACACATCTGTTTACTAGAAGCCATCCTGTAGAAGTAGATAGTTTTTTTCTAAATCATACCTAAAAATCAGTGCTGTAAATTATACTCTTTAAAAAACAAAAAAAAACAAAAAACCAAAAAACCATAGAAAAGGTGTGACTTGAATGCATAAGAATTTTTTGAATGAATAGAGCCCTTAATATTTAGTTTTGCCTAATGAAGTAAGGCATGAATGTAAAAGGATTAGTATTCCCGTAACATTCAATTCACACACACAAAGTGTAATTCATAGAACCTGGCTTTAATTTTTTTACATATAAATAATTAATGCTGCATTTAAAGCATGTTAAAGTGTTTTATTTCTTAATCAGCTTATTTGACTGAGAAACAAAGATGCTTTTATTTTCATTTTCCTTGACTAGAGTTACTGTAGTAAAAAGTCCCCTCTAGCTTTTGGCTTTTGACTCTCAAGTTTGCTGCTGCCAATTAGTTTCCTAAAGTCTCTATTTTGCAAAATGTTTCTCACTTTTTAAAAAATGTAATTGAATGTCTGTACATCACAGAGTTTCTTGTGTGCAGACACAGAGTGTTAAACATTCTTTGGGTTGACTTGGGTCAGCTTTAAAAAAATCTCAGACACTGAAACTTGAGAAGCAGTCGTGTGCTAGTGTTTTCTCCACATCCTGTTAAGTATTAAGTGGTTATTTAAAATAGAGCTGTTATACTCAGCAACTGACTTAAAGTGCTTGATATAGTTTACAAGACGATTAATTAAATGAGAGCATAGCATGTGATGCACATGTATTTCCATAATCATTCACATTGGCCTATAGTTGCCCTTTAATTTTCATACTAATTAAAGTAACACATTGAACTGCAAATTGTAAATGGCTGCATTTCTCAGTAGATGTTAACACTGATGTAAGCTGAATGGCAAATAAAAAACCTCAAGAATTAAGCAGAGTGTTTTTTGACTCTGATCTATTCAAGTTTCCCTACTCATTTTATTACTGGACCATGTCCACATTTTAACGAGACTGCATTTTTCATGTGTTTTCAGCCCCATATTTTTCTGAGGTACAATGTGTGGGTTTTTTGGGGGGTTTTTGGGGGGTTTTTTTGGGTTTGTTTTTTTTTTGTTTTTTTTTTTTTTGTATTGTGGTGTCTGGTTATTTGGTTTCCATACAATAGAGCAGTTATGCAGGGTTTGCTGTTGCAGATTAGCTTTTTTAAGTGATGCTGGGGCTAGGTTTATAATCTGATGGGCAGAAACAAAGAAAACCTATTCCACCAGTAGTTTTACTTCTTACTTACGTCTGACCCATTATCCTCTTTGGTTCTTGTTCAAATCTTGACACGGCTGACTTGGAACCTGAAATGCAAACTGGAGGGCTGCACTTTCAGGTTGCATCAAGGAAGGGGGAAGTTACTCCCTAGAACATTTACTGGGACTTGGAAAAGAGAAGAAACAGATAGGAACAATTTTCCTGTGGCTCACACAGCTGCTGGCACCCTGACTTGACACATGCTCTGATGGGGACCACTGCATCCACCTCAAGCAGTCTCCAGCATGTAATGGACATATGGTAATTGCTATTGAATGAGAAGTAACCTTGGACTATAGGCATATGAAAGACACCTTTAAAAGAAATCCTTGACAAAAAAACCCCCCCTGTCAGGGCCAACAGCTCAAAAATTAACAACTAATCACTCCTTTCAATGTATCCTCCATCTAATTGCTTCCATGATGAGGCAGGGTTTTGTTTTTTTTTTTCCTTTCAGAAATGAGCATTATAAAAGATTTCTTTTTAATTTATAATGAAAAATTCCTCCACTCCCAGGTGACCTATCCAAGAGAAATAATAATAAGCACTCGATTGCTCAGAGAGCATCAGCTCTCACACGTATTACAAGGCTGAGCGTTCATGCTCCCTTCCACCCCACCCTGCTCCCTTCCTGCAGCGTGTCCTATCTCCAGATCCTAACTTGGCTTGGCCCAAGATGTTATTTGTTAAAATTAACTTTCAGATCAGGCTGGAGTCAGTGTGCTTGGCAAGGAGGAGAGGAAGCAAGACTGCAAGGGAGGGAACGGCTTCAGGAGGCAAAGAGGGAAGCTGTAGCCCAAGCAGGGTTTTGGGGAGGGGGCAGGCCACAGCAGCACTGCAGCAGGACACAGAAGTGAAGCCAAGTTTGCCCCCAGTTTTGTCACTGCCGCCTTGAGCATTATGCTGTCCCCAAGTCCCTTGCTGGGGGCCACACAAAGGCTTCCCCTACATCTGCCCCCAGCCCCCTGTGCTACACCCAGGCAGTGCTGAGCTCCTGCTCCTGCCTTGGTGAGGGCACCCAATGTTCCCATGATATGCTTTGTTTCAGCAAAAGTCTTCTGAAGTTCAGCCGTGGCAATGCTGAACAGCCACGCATTGCAAAATGAATGGAGTCACGCTGAGGGAAGACTGATAGACTATGGTAATAACGCAAGACCTTTTTTTCCCCTCATAAACCAAATTTCCCATACATTTCTGGAAGATTAATTTAGATTTAGGGAGGTTTCAACTGAGATACTGGAAAAAAGACTCTAAATGCAAGGTTGGTTTCTACCTGACCTTAACTACTACATCAGCTACCACTGCTCCAGTACATTTATATATGAAATGTTCTGGCACTTCAGCTTAATTACCTAAGGACTCTACAAAAGAAAGCCTTTAAAATGTTTTAATTGCAAATTTAGTCTTTCTGAGTACACAGCAGTGGTATCATCCATTGAATAATTAACCATGTATTTAAAGAAAAAAATAAAATAACTCTCAGCTACATGGGCACAGTCCTGCTTGTCTTAAGTAGATGATGCATATAAGCATGTGCACATACAGAATTAAGTAGTAACTTGATTTTGCTGGATTTTATTTTTCCTTTGACACTGATTGGTGTAAATATAACATTAGATTTATTTTCAAGTTTATCCTCAAGCTCTATTGTAACAAGGAAGGGATTATAGAGTGGGGAAAAAATCCTAAAAGAAAAAGCTTGTGAAGCTTGCTGACTCCTGTGGCACAAAAGGACCGCTATGTTTCCAAGTGGAAGGTTCAGTTGACTCTTCCACTTAGACACAAATCTCCTCTCTCATTCCTCTAACCTTCATTTGCACTCACCTACTAAATACAGCATGGACTTTCTCCTCCTCTGCTGCAGCCTGCAGATTGCTCCAATGGGACCCTGCTGGTGAGGTGCAGGTGGGTGCTGTCAGCTGCTGGCAGGGCAGTTTGCTGGGCTGGCACTGCAGCCCCAGTGAGACCACAGAGCAACACACAATAAAAGCAGATCTGCTTCAGCTCCGCAGCATACTGGCCATCCAGCAAGGGTGCTTACATAAAAGCCAAGGGCCTGGGAAGTCTTTCATCTTTCCAGAATCAAACCCTTTTTTACACACACTCATGACAGCTGGTTATGATGAGCAAATTAAACTAATTTAAAAGTTACTCTCGGGCACAATTGTCAGGCTTTCATTCAGGAAACTCTCTAAACAAGCACTTAAGTTTAAGCAGGTGCCTAAATCCCACTGAACACAGTAGGATTTCTACACCTGTTTTAGTGCTTTCCTGGGCAGGGACAGCCCTCAGCAAGCAGTATGTTCATCCCACGAGTCCCAAAGTCCAGGTGTCTTATTCTCATCCAGGTTTAATTGCCAGTGCCCAGGCAGCACTGGGATAGCACCACTCCTAACTGGATTTTTATTTTAGTGCACATCCTGCTGTACTACCAACCTGCCTCAGTCCCACAGGCAGCTCTCGTGCTAATGAGCTGCAGCACAGAAATCTGAGCAGGAGAGCCATCGAGGAGGGTTCACAGACACAAACTGCCACTGTGGATAGCAATGCTGCTCTTTCAAGCCATGAACAGCGCATTGAGCCATGCCTTGAAGTTAGAGCTGGGGCTTCTCTTCCTTTTTTATTCTTCTGAAGACCATCATTACAATCAGCAGGGATAGCACTGAGGAGCACCAGAAGCCCTCTCCTACCACAGAAGCAGAGTGTGGTGAGGGCGCACATTCACGGTAATCTCCTTTTTACAAGATACAGATAAGCCTGCTCAGTGGCAAAATTAGCATGCTGGGAACAGCTCTTCTCACCCTAGAGTAGCAAACTGCAGAGCTGGTGGGAGGAGAAGGGAAAGGAAAACAGGAGTCTGGCAATATGACAAGTACTGTGAAGTATTTTTTTGAGCATTAACACAGACCTAGGCAAGACGCAAAGTTGAAAAGTAGCAAGGATTTTCAATGAAAACCCCACCACATTTCCTAAATTTTGAGTCATTCTCATTACTTAATTGAAAAACAAACCCTGAGTTTTCATTTCTCTTCTTCTCTCTCCATGCTGGCAAGAGGAGGATGGGAAAGGAAACAGAGAAAGAAAGGGTCACCACTAAGGTTTCTGAGGTCTTTCCTTTTGATACTGTGGCTTGTTTTGGTTATTTTTTCATTACTTATTTTCACTAAAGTAGAAGTTCTGGAGAAAAGCATTTGCTTTGGTTAAAATCAAAATTAAATCTGAGCTATCATTGAGAGAAAATACCAACTGGCTCTAAAGAAGACAAACTCTGTATCAGTGTGGTCACATATTAAAGGGGGCATGTGCGAGTCAAATTGCACTGACAGACCAGCATAGGTCAGATCAGTGAAAAAAACAGAAAAAGGATTTTAAACAATCTTTCAGCCCTTCTTTATTAGCCCTTAATTAAATCAATGGGTCAAAGCAACAGAGGGGAAAAATGGTTCAGCTAGGGGACACTAATCAACCCCTTTCATTGGACTGAAAAATATCTTAAGCAAGAAGTAAGCTTTAAATCAACATCTGCCTCATGTAACACATAAACATAGACATTACTGCTTAAGAAAAAAATATTTGTAGGACCTTTTCTTGAAAATAAAAAAAAATTATAAAAGAAAATATTGCTCATAATCACTAGGTAGATCAATGAGCATGATTGAATGAGGACAACGAGGCAAATCCTTTGGGGTTTGGTTGAACAGCATCCTTACACATGCTATGAATTTTAGAGAACACAGAGCTGAACTGAGCACCAGCTCCTGAGTCATTGGTTGGTGCTCTTGCAATTAGACAATGGCATGGCTGTGTTGACCATCAGGCCTCTGAGTAGCAACTGAACCATTTAACTTGATTAATACCAAGTCTGGAGTTGCCCTTTTTTTGTCCCCACAAATTTTGGCTAGAAACCTGAACACTGTCATAAGACCTCTCTCATATGCATGACAGAAGGGACAAATTCAGTTACATCAATGCAACCTCAGCAGCATTAGAAAAAAAAGGCTTCATCCCCGTGACTGAGAGTGGCACTTGAGCCACCATGGCCAACATGACTGAGAGACTGAATGTTGGCAATACTCAGCAACAGAGTCTGCTTCCCAAACTAGCTTGTAACCCCCTGCAAGAGCTGTACTGCAAGCAGACAATGCAAAGAACATAACAAAAGAAAATGGCTAAGATGAGCATTCTGCCTTGAAGACATAAATGAGTAGTTTTGAGGATATTCAGCACAAAACCACATTTCCTGATCTTCACAGAATATGTACAGTGTGCTTGCACTGCAGGAGCCAAGCCAAGTGGTGAGACTGAGCCAGCATGCAGCATGGCTGTATCCCTCTGTCCCAGCACAAGCCCAGGGGAAGGAAATGTGACTCAGAGCTGGAGATTTTTCCCCTGTTCACCCCTGGCTGGGGAAGCTGAATTCCCACATGCCTGGGTTGTGGCTGGGGATGAGGAACACCTCTCTGGTTCTCCTTCCTCTGCTAGGTTTTGTGCAGATTGGGTCATCTTAAATACATTTCTTGTCGCGATCCAGAAGCTTCTGTTATGGCCCTGCAAAAGACAAGATAGATTCTGCCATGTTGATCTGTGCTGCATTAAGAGATGATCTTATATCCTAAAGATGAAGTAGTAGTTTTAAACTAACGTATAGCAATCACTAATGAACAAAGTCTGATTTGCAATACTTACCTACTAAATAACATATACAATACTTCGAATTAGCTTAAAATCGCAAATCTGCTGGTTCAGATTTTATTGGTCATATCTGAGTAGGTAACATTACTAAGGGAATCACTTTTTACCTGAAGAGCGTTTGGAGCCACCCTCCATGTGCAATTTAGCCAAGAAGTGTGGTCATCTCTCCAAACACAATTGGCTCTGTGTAGTTTTCATGACAGGCTGCATCCAAGAACTACCACCCAGTTGCCATATAATATCTTGCTTATTATAATAATTATTTGTCTCTACTGCTTAAACTGTTGCATGAGAAAGTTAATATTTCCAAGGCACTGAGTGGAATACCTTTTCCAGAAAACATGCTCTCAACAGGAAACCCAAACACAGTGCTAGAGAGTTATCTTAAGCAGATTTAAATAATTAAATCCAAAATTCTCAAACCACTTGCTGTTTCAAATTTATTTCTTTAATAACATGCTTGTTTCAGCAACACACTGGATTAGGGTTTCATTTATTCAAAATTTAAGGTCTGTCCCACTCTGAGTGTTATTTTAAGTATTTAGGGGAATTTTTGTGCTTGTGAAAATGAAGAGATTGTTGCATTATAAATTCATTTCCTCTGTTATTGCACAGGCCATTCACAGTGCAGCTGTGAAAGCGCTGTAAGAGCCCCGGCAATGTCCTCAAGCTCAACGTAGATGGCCAAGCCTTTGTTTCTGCACAAAGAGGAACTGGCCCTTTCTTGTGTCGTCAGGTACAGGTACCTCCTAAACAGCATTGCTGACTGTGGGCAGCTGTGCCAAACAAAGAGAAGGCCTTCAATGACAGCAATGATTGTCCACATGCCCTGTGGGCCAGCTGCCAAGAGCCTTTTTTGTGTGGGACTTGCAAGAGGGGTTGAGCCCAGTGCCCACAGGCTGGCACCAAGGAGCAAACAGTGCAAGCAGCTCCTGTAGCAGGTGTTACCTCCTAAGGAAGGGCTCGGTGGCGGTTGCCCTCCACACCAGCCATTTTACAAACAAGCAAGTTTCTTATGTGTTCTCCATCACCTCCAGGCATTCATATTCTTTTTAAGTACAGGAACATTAATTAGATTTTGACCACAGACCCCAGATTTGACTTACGCTGACAGGGTTTCCATTAGTGTAATCTGTAGGGGAATTCACTGTTTCAACATCTGTGTGCCTAAGGCCTATCTCACATTTACTGCCGCTGCCTGAAAAGCCTCCCTTGTATGGCTGTGTGTTTCTTCATGCTCCCAATTTCACAGAAGTCATTTCAGCACCAAACGGTAATTAGCAAAGGGATGGGCCTCGGCTGACATGAATGCAATTTATTGTTTTCCACAAGGCCCTGAACAGAGCAAACAAAGAACGCAGTCTTGCTGTCTGGCATTTTATTAACTTGTATTGTGTGATGTACCTTACTGAAGGGAGATCTCCCGCTAAATGCAGCAGCGAGGAACCAGTAACGTGCATGCTTTTGAAGAATATTAATTTTGGTTCAATTAGGCAAGTTTTGCAGGACCTCAGCCTCTAAAATAGGACAGCCACTTTTATAATTATCTTCTGTATTAACTTTATCACCACCCGACTTTTTACATAAATGCAACCTTTCATCTTTAAAATGCCAACACTTCTTCAATTTTGGCAACCGTACAGCATTGCTAATTATTTGCTCATTATGTGTGGTTAACTGATGAATCATTAATAAATGAATGAATGGCTAATATATTTTTATGGTAATTGGAGATATAACTGATTGCAGACTTCCTTTGCTTCTCAGAACTGCCCTGAATGAGCAGTAGCTGCTTAATTGTTTACAGATGATATTTATGCCACTGACAAGCTCTTCCTATAGCCTTGGTGTCTGAGAGGTGAGCCCTCCCTGTGCCCCACGGCGGGCACGGTGGGGCGATGCTGTCCCTTCCCCACAGGTGCAGCAGATGGGCAGGAACACACACTGCAGACAGGTTTGCTGGCAGCTCCCCACAATGGCTGGGAGCAGGACTACTGACACCATCACAGCTATCGTGGGCATTCCCCAGTAACACCAGAGCCTGACATGGAAATGACACCTTTCTGCAAGTGTTCTCTCACAGCCTGGGTGTCTGCAGTGAGTACCACAGAAAGGGAAATCAGGCTCCAGTGACATTTTGTTTTAACTCCATACTGTGCATTACAGTAAATGGCTTACACAACCTCTTGCTGCTAGTGCACAGTTAATGAATTCAGAGATAATTGCAGGGTTGATTTCTTTCTTTCTGATTTTTTTTTAATAACCTATCTTTCCATAAATCATTCTATAGGGTGCACAGTTCCAAAACACATAATTTAAATCTGCTTGACAATTCATATCAAAACCAAAAGATAGTAAGATGTCCAAACAAGGCTCCTTTAGCTATGCACATGCATCCTGAAGATCAAGTTAAAAATGCAAAGGAGATTACCAATTCTTAATTATAATTATTTAACCAGGTGGGTAGTTTCTCTAATGAACATTTCTATGAAAACAGAATAACTAATGATGGTCTTAAAGAAGTCTTTGTCTTCCCATGTACTAATGATCACATTTATAAATATGCAGGAAGGCCCCCATGTACATTGCTAATGATAAGTAATTAAGCACCAGGCGTCAAAAGCTATAGAAAAGGGTCAGGGTAATGCAAGAGAAAATTAAAAATGCAATAAAATAAGTTGTGGAGCAAAATTAAATTTCTGGCTTCTGCAGACCTGGCTATAAAGAAATCTTTTCCCTTTCAGTATAAACCATGGCTGCTGTGGGGTATCCAAACAAAATCTTCTAAGCACTTTCATTAGATTTTACTTGCCTCTGTGCTTGTACTCATATTAAAACCAAGTGAACCACTAGCCATTTAAAACAGATGCTATATTCAGTAAAGCTGCAGTTTCTCTCAGTGTTTAGAGAAATCACTGTGGCTGAGATTACGGCTATCACCAGCCTCCTCAAAAGCATTTCAGAACTTCTGATGAAAGAAAACAGGGACGTGTTAAAATTGAAACCTGGTTTTGTGATTATATTTTTAATGTGGAGGTCAACTCACGAAGGGCCTGCGATTCAATCCCTGTCAGGGTCTCCACCAAGAAGACAGACCCAGGAGGCACAGAGGGCTGGCTCGAGCACACAACTTCAGCTGCAGAACCCATACCACAGACCATCGCAAAGCATTAAAGGCAGTTTCCAAATTAAATGAAATGGGTTGTCTTTGGTAGGAAAGACATGTCTCTAAATGAAAAGCTGTTAAATTAGGTAACACTGACACTGTTTCCTGGAGGCTCAGCGCAGGGCTGCAGGAGCCTGGAGGTCCCTGTGCTCCTGCTGGCTGCCGCAGTGCCCCTTGCTGGCCTCCCACCAGCATCCCATGGATCCATGCCATGGCTAATGCCCCTGCACCAAAATCCCACTTTCTGCTGCTGCAGTTCAGAGTTCAGTAAGACAACAGCCTGGATCTGAAGGGACTAATGTACTATTATTATATACTTCTCACTGAAAGCAGGATTAAACTTGTTTGTAAAATCATGGCAAGGAAACCGTAAAAAAGTGGAGTGAGGGAGTGACAGAGTAGGGGGACACAAACAAGTGCTATCCCTCTACCGAGCACCTCACAAAGTGGTGTTTCAGTGGCTGATGGAGCCCTGCCATGCTGCATGGCCATGGCCTGCCTCAGGGCAGCAAATACACAAGATTTCTGGTCTTGATCTCAAGTTTTACCAACAGGTTAGATTAAAACAGATATAGTCTTCATATTTAGAGATTGTGGACATCGTGGCACTAATTGCAAATAATGCTGTGGCATTTTTTGCATGTGAAACCAGTGACTCTCCCACATTTCTAGCCTTTCAGGACCTCTTTTTGAAAACGATCTTAACATTTACTTCCAAACTGACCTTTCATTGCCTCACACTGGGTATTTCCACCACCACCTTTAGTCCAGCCGTGGCCCTGGCTCTCACACGAAGCACCAGGAGCGCAAGCCCCGCTGGGCCAGGCGACGCCCGCTCTCGAGGCAGCGCGGTTTCCACTTTATGGGCCGTGCAGCCAGCCTGCCTGCTCGAGCTGTTTCATTTAGTCTGCAGCCGAAATTCAAATAACCTGGAGTAGAGCTGTGACAGTGAGACACTGCCGTGCTAGTGAGCACACTTGGCCCTGAGAGCGCAGCGCGTGCTGCTGAGCGGCGGCGGGCGGCCAAGCCCCACCTGGGGCCCAAATCCACCATCCAGGGGTAACTTTTCCTGCAAAAAACCTACGGGGACATCTCTGAAAGAGATAGTCTTAGGGAGTTCATGACTGCCACCTTGTCTCTTGGGTTGGTGAGCCCATGCCTAGGGCCACACTCAGCCTCCCGATGCTGTATGGATGGCCCCAGGAGGCTCCATGTGCCTGGGACAGCCCACGAGGGGCAGCCCACACCACCGCAGGGCTGCTGCCATGGCCAGGGTCTGGGGGACAGCGGATGAGTGTCTGTATTGCTGCTTGTAACCACTAAAATACAAGAGGGGTAGGAAAAGCAGGTATTGGGTTACAGTTATCTTCAATTAAAAAACTGTTTATCTTTGAAAATACGTATCTGTTACTGACAAGCTCTGAAAACCACCACTCCAAGTCTGTCAGTAAAACCAAATGTTAAATGGAAAATATTTGCCAGGATTTAAAATTAGACCTACACATTACTTACAGATGTTTCAATGAAAAACACTTGAAACTCAACCACACAGAGTAATAAACCCCACAATGGTCTATTTTTTTTATACTCCAAGTTAATTTTTATTATATAAGTAGCCATACGAAGAAGCCATTGCACACTGCTTAAATTAAATGTGGAGGAATGAAATCAGCAGTATCCCTTTACAGCATATGGTCCAGCAAATCAAATTATAAAGCTTTCCACATCTCATTAACTGCAATGAGTACAGTGAGATTTCTAATAAGTCACTTCTTTTTCATGTGAGAGGTGAGCAGTGACTTATTGTAACTATTCTCACAGGATGACCCTTGTACTGAAATTAAGAACTAATCTAAAATGGGAAAGGTCATTTGGTCAAGTCTGATCATAACATTTCCTCGTTATTGTTTTAGTTGGCATTGAAGCACATGCTTTCCCAGTGCATCAGCTGAAAAATGCTTTTGATAATTTCACTGACAGTGAGTAACCCACACACTGCCATTTAATGAGTTTGGGCTGGATTAGCTGACAATAAAGAATACAGTATAAATGCTTTTATAGAATGAGTTTTTCAGCAGGAAAATTTCATGCAGGCGTACTTAACTAATTTATTTGCATTTATCACTGAGATGTCAGTCCAAGTACCACTCTGGTGAAAACTTCTGGTCCCCAGTAAGACAGCAGCCTCACCAATCTCTGCCTCTCCTTAGAAGGAACCTGCTCCATGCCCCCCTCTCACGGGCCACCTGTAGCCACAGCTTCAGTTGCAGCAGGCATGCCAAGGAGAGAACTGCATTCAAAAGCTCACTTCCTCCTCTGCACAGAAAATCAAATCAACATACAATTGCTCATCGTGTGGCTTTGCTTTATGTGGATTCCTGATTTAGTGGCAGATCTGATTCAGGAACTGAGGCATTCCTGGCTCCCTGTCCCAGGCTCAAATCTCTAACCTGAATCCAATCTCCCTTCCGCCATCAGCCTGAAATTGTTTGCTAGAGGATATGTTGACCATAAAAATACAGTACAGTGCACAATGAGAGAAACATCTCAAGACAGTGGAAAAGAGAAAGCTCAGCCAGGCCAGCTGAAACACTTGGGAGGAAAATCAACAGGCTGTTTTTAGCAATTACAAAGTTGTTGGCTGATCTGATGTAGCTGGGCAGGAAATTCCATAGTTTTTGGAAACCATTGACAAAAATGTTCTGGCAGTTCTACTCTCCATTTTGTACTTCAAGAAGAGTTAATGCACTGTGCCCAAGAAGTTCAGTATGCAAAGCAAAATGGGAGAAAGCTTTTCAACTGAATATGGAGACACATTTTCTTCCATAGCAGCAGAAAAATCCTGTGACTTACTTGAAATCTCCTGATTGAAATGACTGGGCAGTAGTGAGAATGTGATCATTCCTGCCAGGACATTTCACTTGGTTATTAACCTCATGGAAAATTCTGGAGGACTGTAAATCAATCCTCAAAGGATGGATTTCTTATTTGCTCTAAAAACACTGCTTTACTTTTGTGCAGCCACTACTGAGAAGTCTGAAACCTAGCTACTGTTTAGATTAATTTAATTTCCCCTTACTGTACATTAAATACTAAGTTGTTAGTTTAGGGCACCTTAAGACGAGTGGTTAGAACTAATTTTTGGAAAAAGTAGAGCCTGAGTGCAAAACTCAGCATGCAGGGGATGTTCATGTCATTTCCTTTGGGCTATTTTAAGCATCTACCAATGAATCAGTTCAGAAGACCTGATGTCCTGGCCCATGAGTGGGGACCAGCAGGCCCCTGCAGCCATCTCAAGCCCCAAGAAGAGAGGGACAAGGTCTCTGAGCACCTCCATCAGCTGGCAGCCAGCCATGGGCTTGCCTGAGTGGGGGCTTAGCCTGGGATCAGCAGCAGCGGGGAGGAGACCAGGAGAGGGAGGATGGGCACCATGGGGCTGTCTGGTCCCACTGCCCCACAGCCACACCATGAGGCACCAGTTCCACTGTCACCCTGTGCTTTCCATGTCCCCTCTGCAACAGCCAAGCCTGCTCTCACTCTGCTTTCCAAACCATTCGGTGGGTTGGATCGTATTTTTTTTCAATTGCATATGAAAATTCAGGGGGTGGGGAAACCTTACAAACACAAGCTGGAACGGTGACACTCAGACTGCAGAATGCTTGAAATAACAATTTTTTTTGGCAAACATGGAGAACTCTCACATCTCAATAGAATTAACTTTTGACCTCCAGACCTCAGAGAGTCGGAGATTCAAAAAAGGCAGCTTTGCACAATATGCACTGAATTACTACAGTTCTCATGTGCATACAATTGGGTAATTATATATGCAAAAGTTTAAATTAAGGGCAGAACAGACAATGTACTTTAATACACTCTGAGCTTTAAAACTGTGTGTTGTTTTGTTGCAGTTAGTTAAGCTGAATGCAACAAAGACTTTACCAAACAAAAGCTCTGCCTCTTCCTTTGTGTAATGACTACATTGTCCAAAGTACAGTCCTTTGGCACCCCCAGTAAAATACCACTGCCTTTAGCATCTGCTGAAGATCCACTGCAGAAGGAGGACAGTGCAATATGGCACAGTTACAGGGCCTTTAGTGAGTGAAAAAGGATCTCATTTAAGAGGGCATTTACAACTCTCTACTGGATTAATCTGATGGTCTTGATAGTGCCTAGTTACTACATTTATCTAACCACATTTTGACATTCTAGGTATATGGGAAAAAAACTGGGAAAAGCCAAAGTGATGATACACTTAAGCACAGCACCCGGCAGCTGTCCTGGGGGGATTAATTTTCAAAATATGGGCCAAGCCCTGAAAAACTTGTAATTCTTACTTTGGGAACTTGAACAGGCTGGTCTGCATGAAGGTTCAGGGTGTATGGTGCAGACATGAGGTCACCCTCCCAGGCTCATTAGACCCACGACTAAGCAAAGCTATCACTTTTCAAACACAAAATGTGGGCAATTGCTATCAGCATTTCCATGCATGTTTTACTTTAAATAGTTGCTACTTGCTCATCCTTCCCTTAGCTGAAAATTACCTACATACCTAAATGCATACACTTGTTATGTGCTTGCATATATTTATTTTAAAATAGCTTATGCATATATAACACAGAGACACAAAAGTTCTCTGATGCTTGCTCCTGGAGGGGTAATAACATAGAAATATTTAAGATGATTCAACAGTGGACGGCTCAGCAGATGTCTCCAGCATGGTGCAAGACATTAATGTCTGCTGACTCATCATAGCAGTTAATTCGTGCCTGGCTCATGTTCCCGTCATCTCAGCAGCAATTTAGTACTTGGTGAATTTTCTCTCATCAGGAGTAAATGTTATCACAGACTTGTGATTATGTGCTATTTGAAACTGGTAGAGCTAAAGCCATGTGTGATAATAAAAGGTAATTGTTTACCTTTGAAGTTGATATCTATGGCCTTCGCGGTGCTCTGCAGGAAATTGGGCCAGTCCATGACTGCTCGGGCAGTCACCCCTCTCCAGGGCGTGAAAATGAGGTGGGTGCACGTGCAGAAGTTAAAACAAGCTAGTGGCACTTTCACAGACTTGTTTTCCCCTACTGAGTGAAGCTGAACACACTAAAGAATTCAGTAAGGGAAAGGCTCCCCTTCTATTTAATGTAATGACATTGCTGGCTGAAGTGGAGTAATCGAATTTTGTTCCAGTGGAAGGATGAGCGATGCAATACCAGCGATGTACCCATGAGCACACCTGAGCATAGGCCCAGGTGTCACAGACACAGGGAAGGCAGAGGTTGTGTCAGCATGGGGGTGCCCAGTGGCTCGAGGCCAGCCCTCAGCCACCTGTGCGGGGCTTGGCCACACTCCCTGCAAGCAGCGCCTGGACACCTGAGGCCACCGCGTCCTGGGACATGGCACAGCCAGCATCACCTCCATGTCTGGGACTTGATGCATGTCAGCTGATGGATAACCTGCAGAAGACAGCATTTTGGGTGCTTCAGGGGAAATTTTTCCTCCAGAAGGCAGAAGCTGGTGTGCAATTTCATGCTGTCCTTAGAAAGTAGATCCATCAGTGCCCAAACTTGGCTCTGCAATTACCAGCCAGGCTGCAGGCAGACACAAACTGCATTTACCATGATTCCGTGATCTAAGAAACAGAGAGAGGTGTAAATCAGAAGTACCCATTCAAGGGATTTTTAGTGTTTGTAACATATGCTATTTACATACTGTTAGCTCTCACAACTCATTTTCAGTGGATTATAACTACTCCTAATAGAAATGGCCAGGAAGATGAAGAGGTCTCAACATTTTTGCCTGCTTTTCCTTTTTCCATCTTATCCTCCCAAACAATCCACATTGGAATTCATAAATAAAGACATATGCACATTTGGAGCATGTTCAGATCAATTATCCCACATCATTTTTTTGGAGCTGGGAAGAAGGTATATTGCCTAAACGGTAATGCCTATGGATCTTTAATATTAATGTGATGCTCAAGAGATAATTACTTCTCATGAACCGGAATGAGTCTGGCCAAAAAGGTTGAACACATCCAAAATTCAGCTGATCTGAGTGCAGCTAATTCTGGCTGAGGTTTTTTCCCCCCCTTCTGGACACACTGCCAGATGTAATAGAAATAAACCCCATTGAAACTGGCTGAGGATACGTATCATATTCTGATTGGTAACAGATTTGCAGATTATTGGACAGGGGAGGAGAATTTACTAAAAAACAAAAGTCAGATGAAGTACCATCATGGTTCAAGTATAGCTCCTCCAAAAAGTAAGAGTCTTTTCCAAGATGAATCCTCACATGGAAATACACCTTCTGCCCTGGCACAGGGTCCCAGAAAGAAGAGAAAAGAAACCATTTACTGCAACCCTGCCCATGGCCAAATGCGAGAAAACTCTGGTGCCAATCGGACTTCTGGAAAAAGAAGAAAAGATAAGGTCTGGATTGAACTAAAACCTAGGAGTGTCAGACCTGTGGCAGAATGTTTAGTGGGTAACCTATAGAGAATGGCATGGTTCAAAGCCTGAGTAAATAAAAGCTGCCTCCATTACTTTACAGAGGGACAAGCATCTCTGTCTCTTGTATGGGAAGAGTGCGAGAGCCCTTGCGTCCCTGCCCTGCAAAGCAACACTGAGCCCAGCTGACACAAGCACAGCAAGTTAATTCCTGCAGCCTGGAGAACTGCTCCTCTCCATGGGACTGCCTTCCAGAAAGCTGCCCAAAACAGGGCTGGCGAGTAAGGAAAGCAGCTCCTGGGCAGCCCAGCTCTGCCCTGGGTCCTCCATCCCACTGTGGATGAGTCATGTACAGAGCCAGAAAGGAAATAAATGCAAACACATGGCAGTCAAAATGGCTTTCACAGAAAAGAAAACACTGGGCTGGAGCTGCTGTGGGTGTGCAGCATGGAGCTGGCCCGTGTGGGATGGGCACCTCTCGGTGTGCAGCTTTGTGCAGACATCTGCCATGGCACAGGCAGCTACCAACATTTCCTGACTTGCTAAAGCTGTTCGCCAAGGTCAGGTTAAATATATAATTTCTTCATAACTGGGTTTTAAATGTTTAATTTACATGGTTGTGTTTGACATAAAAAAGCCTGGAAGAGGGAAAAAGGGGCGGCGGAGCAAAGGAAAAAGCCAGCAATCCTGGATACAGCAGGAGTGGAGGGACATAAGGGAAAAATCTATCTGGAAAGACTACATCTGTCTACTTCTAGTATTAAATGCAAATATAACTTAAACATATAGATTATACATTCGAGTCTGGAAATATATTTATCCTGTGCCACTTTTATTTCACTTCCTTATACAAGGACTGTTCTATGGTTTTTAATTGCAGTATCATGTCCTCACCTCTCCGTAGCACCTCCTTGCAAAGGCAGGTGACAGATGAACTTTGGTGTAGCAGATCTCTCCTGCAGGAATCCCCTTTGCTTTGCTTTGGAAGAAGGATTTTAGCTGGGTATTTTTTAAAGCTGGTACTTCTCCTCAAGAAGTACCCCTGCAGTTGCTCTTGCTGAGCTTTCTGCTCTAACAGGAGTGTAAAAGAACCTATAGAACATCCCCATAAATTTTATTTTGGTGGTCTGACATCATTTTCCCAATAAATTAAAGGCAAGAGGCAACTGTATTTTTTAAGAAAAGGTCCCAAAATTTGATCATGAAAAAAAAAAATACTCTCCTGGCAAACTTTGTCTACTCTTGCATCCAGAATGATGTGACCTTTTGCAAATTATGTGCCAGTACTGCAGCTTCTTAAAGAGTTTATGTCTAAGCACAGTCAACATTATGATTTTTACCAGCCTCCTCTACCAACATAGTCTGGGCCTTGCTATGTGTTCTTGGGCCTTATTCTTTTTACCATCTGGGAAGACCTTTCCACAAGCAAAAAAGATGCAACAAAGATGTTTTAACAACACGATGTATCTCCAAAGTCAAAGAAAACACTCATGGTTAAAGGTGCTCACAGATAAGATGACTTTTTAAATGCCTGAGTGACAAAATAATTCAACCCATTAATATTACTACTACAAAATTGAGAGAATTTCAGTAGTTCTCACCAGAAACACTTTTCATGTATATCATGGATCTCAGGTTCTTATTTTCTGATGAATATTCACATACATCTCAGGTGTAAAGGTGTCAGAGAACAGCCAGCCATGGTGTGCTTTGTTACCATGAGGCGAGATGCTCCATTCAGCTTTTGCATAACTATCTAGCCATGATTTTAAGTATTCAATTCTACTTGTATGACTTCTTAAAATTCCCTGCAATATAATTATACTGATGGGAATGCAGAAAGAGAATTGCTTTTAGAGAAAAGTTTCTCTTTTGTTTCATATTCATCTGGCTTCCATAAATAGAATGGGAGACCTTGAACAGCAGCAATATGCATCCATGTGTCTCTAGCTATTTATTTACAAAGCTAGACCTTGACAAATCTAATTTGTTCAATAAAATTAAAAAGTATGCACAATAATTCAGTTAGACAAAAAGGCCTGAAAAGGAACATCACTGGGAGTGTGTCTCATCACTGGAAGTGATCAGCTGATTCCTGAAGAATTGGCAGGTTCTCTCCTTTTGGAAAGCGGCAGTGAGGTAGTACTTCGGAGAGGAAAAAAGTGAGCTAGGCATCAGAGTAGTTCTTTATGTAGACAATAATTATACAAATTAGATCCATGAAAGCCAGAGAATGACTGTGCCTTGAACCCTGTCTGTGTGCATAGAACAATGGAGAAATTAATAATTAAATCTATTACATATGCTCAAAACTCAGCACAAAAGATACTTCACTAGCTCAAACAATTGTACATTTTCATTTGAATAAAGCTTTCACACATTTTTTTCTCATTATATATGTATTATATTTTAAATTTAACAGCTTATTTTGTTGCCTTTATGCCTTGAATTAATAAGGTCACACTTTAATGCACTAATGTTGAATAGCATTAGCATGCTTCACAGTCATTACTTGGGTGGGGGCAAAAAAAATCCCGAGTTTCCCAGTGGTGAAATCAATTTGCCCATAACTTCCTGTCTCTCATAACCTCTGCTGGCATAGCTTGAAACTTTGTGCTGCTTTTCGTACCAGAAGACTTGTTTATATGTTCTGGCTGCGGCTGGGGCAGGATCTGAAGGTAACACTATTCCGTTAAGTTTGCACAAACAGTTCAGGAACAGACTGAAACCTTTGCAGCCAGTTAAAGCAATTAGCAGCCAGATACACCGACCTAATGCTATTTCCTTTGTAAGAAATAATTTAGCCTCAGAAACACAGATGGCTCAGTGAGTTGTGACCCAGAATTATTTTCCTTTGGCCGGGCGGGGGGACGCAGACACACGGGGGGGGGCTGCTGGGGGCGCAGAGCAGGGCGGCGGCTGCAGGAGCGGCCGACTGCGCCCCTTCCCAGCTGGAAAGAAGGACTGGCTGCAGCATCTGAATGCCGAGGGTGGAGGGAATAGGATATGGGGGAGAGAAACCACTGAGAGACTTCAGATGTAAAAATTACTGAGAGTTCCTCCAAAGTCCTCTTCCTAGATGGAGGCTGACTCTGGGCCCTCACAGCCTACAGCCCACGCAGGCCCTCCGACGGCTGCCAAGTCAAATAACACTAATTGAATTACAGATTGCAAGCAGAATTCGCTGTTCTTTTCAACTAAACCCAAGACTTTCCATTTCCATTTTGTTTGGGGAATTTAAGTGGTATGCATATTCCTACTGCCAGCCAGGATATGGGGTTAGGAAAGGGGTGGCAATCGCTCACTCAGAGACCAAAAGCAGATCTGTAAACTCGAGAAACCAGAGAGGGTAACTGAAGGAGCAGGCTGGAGACTGACAGCTGTGGGAACAGGAGCCTTGGTGGAGGCTGGCTGCCCCTCACACACCCTGAGCAGTGCAGCCCGGTGGGGGTGGCTGGACTGGTCCGGTGTGGGGAGTGCAGACACTGCTGTGCCTCACCACAGGGGCCCGCAAACCTCCTGCTCCCCAACAAGGGGCACCCACACCCTCACTCCCTGTGCCACTACGGGAGCCATCAGTGGGGTCATCCTATGGGGGACACAGTACAGCACCCACCCATCCCGCAGAAACAGGAATGTGGGACAAGCAGGGCTCAGGCTGCTCCCTGAGCACCAGCGGGGAAACAACCCATCTCAGGGGGCACAACCACAGCTAGTGATGCTTCCCATAGCAGTACACAGGGGAGTGACTTTCAGCATCACAGCATAAAATTCCCCCACTTTCCCGTAACTTTTGGAGTAAATTTTAAAAGGTTTAAAAACTTCAGTAGGAACACCAGGTGCCCATACTTAACTTTAAAACTTTACGTCATCCTATTATGTCCTCAGCAATCTGTAATACAAAAATGCATGCATGTGTCCTGTCTCTTTTTGCTTAGTTGCAGGTTGCATTCAAAATCCCTAGCTCTACTCAGTATTAAAGTACTTTGCAATTATTAGGATGGCTCCCTTTGTCTGGCAGCCTCCAAGGAGGAATGAACTCCAATTTTTGGAGTGAACAGAAATTCTGACAAACCCTCCCATCAGTCATTTAATATGGGAAGACTCCAGTCCTCTTGAAAACCTCCCCAGGATTGCTCATCTCACTCCATCAGCTGCAATGCAATACACATTTCGCACTGCAGCATCCTTTTCAGAGGCATTTCAGCTGAACAGAGATGTTACACTGTCACGCTTATTTAAGCAGAAGGGTTATCACTGTTCCTTCACACAATACTATATAGCTCAAAGGTGCCGTAAGAAGCCCCAGAAATATGCCAAAAACGTTTGTGAAAATAAACAACGCCGATTTGCTCCTTTAAGTATCATCATGACAAATTTACCGGGAGGCTGGAGAGATAAAATGCAGCACTTTAAATACCTAAACTAATCAATAGAGAGAGCCAAGCATGCAATCCATTTTCTGAGAAGGGCAACCTTTTAAGGTTAATTCTTCATTCATATAAATACAATGCCAGGGTCATTATTTAACTTGAAGCAGCCCTTCATTAAACTATAATAATTGGGCTCAATTTAGCTCTAAAATGAGCCACCCCAGGCAGCCGCCTTCCTGCAAACGCGGGCCGAGCGCGGGAAGGCCGCCTGAGGGCCGCGTGAGGGCCGCGCTGTGGCGGCGGAGCTGAGGCGGGGGCGGCGCGGCAGGGCCTGCCCGCTCCTCGGGCGCCATCTCGCGGCCGCTCGGGCAGAGCCCGCGGAACGGGCAGGGCCGAGCTGGCCGCCCCCTCAGCGCTTCGGTCCGCCCGCAGGACACGGGGGAGAGGGAAGCAGGGCACGGCGGAGAGGCAGGGGTACTCCGTACCTGCCGAGCACTCCCGAGCCGACAGCTGCCGCCCGCCAGTGGTCCATAGAATCACAGAATTATTAAAAGTTGGAAAAGACGTCAAAGGCCATAGAGTCCAACCATTAGCCTAACACTGTCAGGTCCACCATTAAACTAAGGGCCTAAGGGCCACACTTGTAAATTTTCTGAACATTTCCAGGTATGGCGATTCTACCACTTCTTCCACCAACACGGAATTCAGCAGCTACTAGTTTATCTGTCCTCAGATCCAACTTAGCACAACTGATTAAAGACTAGGTTTTTTCATGATAAAAGTGATTTTAAAAGCACAAATGATCTTTCTGATTACCAGCCCTGTCACTGCGACTGTGCAACCGCCACCTCCTAACGCGGGCAGGGGGCCAGCGGGCAGCCTGCGCGCACAGCCCCCGGTGTCACCGCAGCCGTCTGTCACCAGCCCCACAGCATCCCGGTGTCACCACAGCCTCCTGTCCCCAGCCCCACAGCATCCCGGTGTCACCGCAGCCGCCTGTCACCAGCCCCACAGCATCCCGGTGTCACCACAGCCTCCTGTCCCCAGCCCCGCAGCATCCCACTGCGGCTCGGCACGGACACAGACCCTGCTGCTGCAGAGGGGCCTGAGCAGGGAGACACTCAGACACTACCCTCCAGGGCTCTCTGGCAGCACCGGACTTCAGTCGTTTGTTGGCCAGATCATTCCATGTGTTAGTCCCAACAAAAGAAATTTCCTGTCTGACCCCGAGGAAGCCACTGGATCTTGCCATGCCTCGTTTTTCCCCTTTATAAACCAGAGCTAAATACTTCTTTTAAATGTATAATAGTATTGTAAAAATCCAGTGCTGTTTCCATTGTGCCCCATTCATTGTCTGAATATCCCTCCTTTCATAACACATTATCTAATTTCTGTCCCCTAATTAACTCAACTGCCTCTCCATCACCCTTCACATATTGCTTAGAGAAGTAAACAAAGCCTCCGTGACTAAACAAGTAAGCTTTTCTCAAACCTTTCTCTCAAACATTGTCCACTGTGGTCTAAGTGACACTGGGAAGCTCTAGTATTGTCACCATCTGCTGGTGCAGCACCCAAACGGGGACAGATACCACCACCCCCATAGTCCTGTGACAGACACTGCCCTGGCAGGCACTGGGCTGCCACACTCAGTGTTCATGCACAGTTGACTTCACAAGAAGGAAAGGGATTAGCAGCACTTCTGGTCAAAGCAAAGGAGATAGCATGAGTTCAAAATGACTTTCCCATGACCACACAGGAAATCTGCAGTGAGATGGAGGGTATGACCGGAGACTTGTGACCACTGCTCACGCTGGGCACGGCAAGGGGCCACCCCTTCTGCAGTGGTGGAAAGGCACATGCACATGCTTCTGAGATATGGATACAGAGTGAGCTTAATGCCTTTCCTTGGCATAACCCATCTGCAATGTGGCTGCAACTGGCCTAAGATGTGAATTAAAAGGGAACTCTCTCTCAGGACTTGCATTGGATTTCTTTGCTTTGGACTTAATTTCTCATAAGCAGACCATTACTTAAATCTAGTGAACTGAATTCTAAAAAGAAAATAAATTCTTATGCCTATTTAAAAAACCCCAAACGACCCAAACATTAAACAGTTCTGACTTTTGTGAGAGTATTTGCTTCACACAACCATGGAGGGTCTGTCCCTGATTTCACTGGTTTCCCAAAGGTAAGTGCATTAGCACAGATCCCTGCCTAAGACAACAGAGAAGTCAGGGCAAACACAGGAAACACACAACATCTTCAACAAGAAGGCCAAAGGTGGCAGCAGAGCCATGGGACTCTGCTGGGTTGGCAGGGTGGGGATTGCTCAGAAGTTGGGGTAATGGCAGCATGTTCCTGGTGAGCACCACAGATGTCACGTGCCCTGGACACAAAGATACTTCCATCCCCATAAAAATTGAAAAACTTATTTTGAAGGGCAGGGGAGAGGGGAGCAGAGAGCTATAGGAACAAATGGGTTCAAACAAAGTTTTATGAGGAGAGCTGGAGTGCACTCAGCCTGTAAAACAGCCCATGGTGGTGTCAGGCCACCACTGGGCAAAGGTACTTCATGATGGTGTATAATCAGGTTTTATGAGAGGGATACCACTGTCAACAGGTGATTGAATAGCTTTTTGCATGATGGACCTTGCCAGGGATCAGGAGGGGGAAGGACAGAGACGGCCATTTACCTTGACATGCTTCTTCCACACAAGCCAAACTAATTGCACACGTCAAAAGGAAAAGGCAATGCATGGCTTTCATCCACTCCTGATAACGATCAGATAGGGCTCTTCCTGTCTTCTCCAGCAGCCCTTCCTCCAGCATAGCATGCAGAGGAGGAACAAAATACAGCTTTGAAGGTCAGGTAATGGCCTAATTAAAGCAGAATTCCAGCTCCAACGCTGTGGCCCTGCCCTTTAAAGGACAGCACTGGGTCAGGCTGTCAGTTGTGGTTTAGTGCACTGGTGTTGTTAGCACACCCCTACTAATATGCTCTTTGGCTTAACGTGGGTCATTTGACAAGGAGGTTTCTAAATAATTGCAGCAAGTGCAAAAAGACGTGTTAATTTTAAAGCAGTTATTGCCCTGTGAAGGGTGTCTACCCCCAGCCCTGCCGGAGATGGGGAGAGCTTTCAGAGGCTGTGAGAGCAGGTCTCCCCTTTGAAAACCGAAGCACAGAGTGGGTAGTCAGGGACGGGGAGGACGCTACAGAGGCCTTTGCAGCAATGGTCGGGCAGAGTTTAAATGTGTTACATGCCCAGAGTTCCAAAAAAGTGTGCAGTGCTCCTGCAAGTATGGACAGCCCTAGGAAAGCTTGCTCTCTAAAACAGGTGTGATGTTTTAGCCCTCAGCTTGCACAGACATGTATTTATGGCCCACTGGTATATCACTGGAGAATAGGGGGAGGTAATATTCCTTTTGACAGCATTACTGCATGGCAAGGGCACAGGTGCTCTTGGGCTTGTTTTTAGTTAGACATAGGCCTGAATGTATAGTGAAAAGTGAAAAGGGTTTTTTGGCATCATCTCAATCCCATATCCTCATGCTTTCATTTTGTATGGCTAGTCCTTCCTAGAGCAGGGAAAGATGCTTGCTTTCTTTTTCAAAATGAAGTAAAAAAACCCCTCTTTTTACCCTGTTAAATATGGAGTTTGGGCAAGTGGAATGTCAGTCTGGGAACAAAAGTGCACAAGTTCTATATAATACGGTGCTTTCTGTGTCTCCCCAATTCCTTCCACCAGCTGCATTCTTCACCACAAGGCTAGCTCAAGGCAGGGATCTGAAACACCACCGTTTCCAACAGCTACAGATATCCAAAAGGATCAGATCACCGTCTTGGATCTTTTTCTCCTTGTTTTTAAAGTGGTTAATATAGCAGGCAAACAAAGAAGGTAGTTGTGACATTTCTTTTTTCCAACGACACAAAACTTCAGAAGCAATAATCAGACCAGCAGGGAGAAAAGAAGGCGCAATTGCTGCTCTGTAATCCACCAAAGCTTCCAGCACAGACAGCTGTTCCTGTTCGCTTTTCCAAATCAGTCAAAGAAGTTTGTTCCAACTTTCAGAACACTGTTGTATGTTGCTTTATTTCCCACTTCAGGGTCTAGGATTCATTCTGGAGTCCCAAATAACAATACCTTGTTCCCTGATACAGCCAACAACATCAGGTTTGAGGGATTCATAGCTCATAACCAGTGCTGCAAATACAGCGCTCCCCTGACACCCACACCTGTTCTTTGACCCTTCATGATGCCTGAAACATGGCAGGCAAGCACAAAAATTAAATTCTGTATTAAAACATAAATTATTACTTTATTATATTAAAACGCTAGAGGTTAGTACACATTAATTGGGAACATTAGTCATGCCAAAGTAGAAAGTTATATGGGAAGAAGATTAACGAAAAGACTTAGGAGCAGCCTGTGCAGGGCTTAGGAGGTCTGAATTCCTGGCTCCTCCACAATGTTCTTTCCTAGCTGTAGGCAATTCACATATACCAACACCACTGCTGTATTTGCAGACACTCTTGGCTTAGGAGTGCAGTGAAAAGCCCAATCTTGCTGTTAGCACAGATCAGTATCCAAACAGCTCAGCAGGCAGACCCACCAGGTTTAGGCCTCGTTCCTCCAAGCTGTTCCAGGTTGCTGTACCTAACAGGAGCATCCTCACTGCTGGCAGAGAGGGGAATCCAGGGAGCCATTCCCATCCAGGCACAGGGCAGCCCTGCCAGGGCACCAGCCAGCCGTGCTGTGGCTGGGCAAGGGCTGAGGCTGCACACGCAGCAGCAGCAGCAGCAGCAGCAGCAGCAGCCCATCAGAAGATGCAGCTTCTCAAAACAGGTAAACACCACTAGAGTTTTGGTGCCTTACTTTTGACACAGGACAACAGTATCAGATTTTCTAACCAAATAATTGTGAAGGATAAGGGGACTTTATTTGATAATATCCAGTAATAAACAGATATTCTGGCAGCCACAGGGCAATACCTCTGACCAACACAGGCTTCATTTGGATCTGCAGCACTATTGCTTTATGTGCTCATAAAAACATTTCCATGCAATAATATTAGCACAGCTCTTTATCTAATTGATCTACAAAGAACAAGCATCTATACTGCCCCAAAATAGGTAAAGAAAGCACTTACCTGATGGAGAGACTTTTCTCTGCTGGACAGATGATGATGACAACTGGTGCCTAGAGATTAGTGGAAAGATGAGATGTGCCAGATGCAGCAATTCACCTCTGGCACCTGTATTTGTCTACTTGCTTTGCACATGCAGGGTGAAACATCTGTCTCTGATGAGTAACTGCGGGGATGCCGCTTAAACTTTTCAGTTATGCTGCGTCATCTAAAAGACTGGAAAATCATAATTCCTAAAACCAGACACCATATCCCACAACTAACCTCTCTCCTTCTTGCCTTTTAACAGACAGATCTTCAGCCAGCAGTTTTTACCATCTCTTGGATATTCTTCACAGGAATTTGAGACATCAGTATATGCTAATAAATCTCATTATTTGATGCATTTATTGAGAGTTGATGCATCAGCAGATGAAGCCTAGAAACTAATCTGCAGGACCCTAAGAAACACTCCTAATCTGAAGGGACACTCAGAGAATGGAATCCTATCCATTTTGAAGAGATGTGAGTAAGGATTTTTTCACCCAGCTTTAGGCAGGGTGAAAACACAACTTTGTTTTTAATTTACATTGCTTAAACTTTGTTTCTCAAAAATCCTTTAAGATTCTGTTGATGGCCTGTTTTTTGTGGTGGCAACATCACATGAAAACCAGCTATTTATTCCTTGAGGGTTCCCCCTGCCCCCACATGATTTGGGAAGAACAGCAGTATGGGTTTTTTTGATTTATATGGAAAGAGGAAACCACCCTGGGCAAAAAAGTCTACAGTCAGCAGAAGCAGCACTTTGTCTTCAAAGACTTAGACACAAGGCTCCCAAATGATTAATGTCTCTAACTCACATTTTTCTTGCAGATGTGATTACAGAACAGAATATGAGAGGAAATGATTTTTTTAAAAAATTGTTAGAAGTGTATATATGTATTTTCATAACAAGGCATGAAACAACAGAAACTAATTTTCTGGGTGGTTTTAAAAGAATAAAGTCAACAATTACAAACTCAGATGCCAAAGTGTTGTGATGTTAATACCTTGTCACAAAACTAGGTATTCTGCTTTCCTATAAAGTTACAGTACTTGCTCAACCTGAAAAAACAATTAGTGAACAATTTATTACATAACTATATATTAACATAAATTGCTCAAGTCAGACTCCACACTTGAAAAATTGGCAAATACTGTCAAGTTTCACAACATTTAGTTTGCATTGGTGTTAGCTATGGAGTATCTTCAAGAAATTTTAGAACATCTGGTATGGCTGTGGTACCCAAGTCCCCACTTCCTAGTCTTCTGCAGTATCTTTGGAACTACACAGGAAGACTTCCAGTCTTCAATCATTATTTGAATTTGGATAAACAAAATGAGATTGGCATGGGAGAGAGTCTATTTTGGATTTTAAACATGTCTTTTTCATGCATATGATAAGGGACAAGAAAGAGTTTAAATTACCACACACAAGCCAGACATGAAATGATGAAATTAATGTGAACAGCCATCTGTGAAGATATATCATAAGCCATGATGACATTAGGGTTTCTCCCTCTTCAATCACAAAGTACACAATTGCCTTGGAAAACACTGTTGTCAAAGGAGCAACAAGCTTTAACATCAGGATCTTTCATAGCAGAAAGCTCTTTTAAACTTGTTTTCTAGGTATTTGAACTGAGTACAGCCCCAGATGCTGACAGATACAAAGAAGCTAGGTTCTGAAAGCACGTTCACACATCTGCCTGTGCCTCTGACTACTTACAAGGTTTTCAACCTTGTCTTCAAAAGCTGCCTTTGGCCTTGTAATTCACTCTTCATTTTTCTCAAACATTCCTGGTTGAGCAAGTTAGGGAGGAGGGAGTATAGAATCAAAGATAGACACAGGCTTACTGCAAAGCTTTGCTCAATAAAACCAGTTGATTGGAGCCTGATTTTCATCTTGTCAGGCACTTTTCCTCCACAAAGTTTAAAAAAAAAATATCCCCCCAAGTTAAATATCTTTGCCAGATACATGGGGAAAATGTATCCAAACTGTCAGCAGCACACACGAGCTAATGCAGCACAACACACGAGTGCTGTCCCCACACACAGGACAGGGACCTGCGTTGCCACCAGGCTCTCAAAGGTGACCCTGAGTAAACACCAAGTTTGATAAACTCCACGCTGGAGCATGATCTCATGTCCCATAACAATACCTGCAAGATAAGACTTGTCCTTTCGAAGGCTTGTGACGAACAAAAACTAGCACACTATCTCACAGAGCCAGCTGAGAAGAGGGAGGGACTGAACACAGATGTCATACACTCATACATATTTTTCCACACACTTAGGGGATAAAAAAATAAAAGGACACTGACAAAGAATGCTTGCTGGTGTGGGGAGGGCACTGACATGTTCCTGTTTTGCTCTATTTTAAGGGGAAAACTCCCTGTTTGTCTTACAGAAAAAAAACACCTCAAAACCCTTGTTGAAAAGTTCTGTGGAAAACATTTACAGTAATTTTTTGCTGAAAGTAAAACTCAGGTTTCCAACCATCTCTCTGAAGTAGCCTTTAGTATTAACAGATGTCTCGTTGGAATCTGCCTGAGCCAGTGAACTCATTCTGAATGGACACCAAAAGAAGTGCAATTTTTGTCCACATAATCTGAACGTTGCTTTCTCCCAGACTTTATGGATTTGACTTCTACCATGCCATTATTATTTTATCTTCAAGAAGCAAATACCTCAAATGGAGAGCACACGAGCCTCCTAGTCAATATAATTTGCTTTTCCAGATCTATAGCTTAGCTGTAAGTAGTACTGGAGCAAAGTGCGGGAAGTAGGTATTTGGTCTGGGTTATAAATAGGAGACATTTCATTTGGTGGTGTACAAGCCTTGCTTATAATAGCAGCAGCCTTGATGGCTGCAGCTTTGAGTTCATTAATTCAGTCATGAGAAGGCACTGAAGATCCAAGGCAGATAATTAGGCCAGAGATAGCCATCATGGCTGTTAATTTAAGCAATTACTGCAATATATATGGTTTATATTTCTGCCTGTACTTTCCTCTGTTCTTTACAGACTGTCTTCACAGATATAAATACATCCCTCCTTCCATATCGACTGCCTTACATCATGTTTGCCTGTATTTACACCCATTGTTACACACTGCTGTGAGGCAGTCTTGACAAAGCCAGCCTGTAACTGCACAAGTCTCTAGCATTCCTTCTCCTCTTGCCAATTCTCCAAGTCATACAACATTTTAAAAGTTATTAAATTCTAAATAAAGGAGATTAAGGATTCCAAATTCTATTCTGTGCTAAAAACAGCAATCAATAATTGTCAAGACTATAATACTGCCTTTAGGCCCTCTAGGCCATTATTCTCTACACTAGCTTTTCTCTTTTTTTGGTAAAGAGACCGGTTATAATATTTTCCAGTAACTGCTGCATCAAACTGAGAGTTCTGGTACAGTTAGAGCATTCAAATCATCATAGCAAATTAGGTATGTTTATCTTTCAAAACAGAACAAGGTTTTTCATTATTAATACTGAAACTGTTTGAAATAACACATGCATGTAACACAGCACAGTAGTGAATTTCTTGTAACACCAGAGGAATGCAGTATTTGTATACTTGAACTATAACCACAATTCCTATGAATCACCATTTAAATCTATTTTGTTCCCAGATTTTAATTTCTTTTCAATAGGAAGATTACTCTCTGTGCAACTATTTTGACAGTCATATTTATTAGGAAGGTTTAATGTCTGTGTGTAGCAAACGTGAGAATGGATTCAGGATCAGCCTTGTAAGTGTGCAGAAAATGGGCAGAGAATGTTTATCACAGTATATTCCGCTTTTATGAGGATGCAGTTGGTTATTATGACAAGGTGAAAGGTCTCAAAGCCTTCATTTTTAGGCCACAGGTGTTCTTTGTAGAGGTTTTTTTTTTTTTAAATAAAGAGTATTATTAGTCCTTTAAATTAGCTCTTATTGAAAGTTACCACATCTGTGTTATGTGGTAATGAAGCTGGGGGAGGAGGTCATAGCAGGGGACTTGTGCTGGAAGAAACCATCTGGGTATTGCTTTGACATTCACTAGCAACTTCTTTTATTTTATTAAAAAGTAAGGAAACTATACTGAAATCAATTGCAAGATGCAAACAATAAATAAAATGAAAATACAGGATCTGAAAAAAAAATTGGTTTCAAGAAAAACCACCTTTCCCTTCTCTTGCTCCCATCTCATGAATTCCAACTGCTGAGATTAATTACACGGGCAAATGGCAGCATTGGTTAAAAAATGATTCAACCAATACCTACCACAGACACCAGTCATTCTGTCTTTCAGAGGAGGAGCTACTGTCATTTTAAATAAAGCTTTTTGTTGTATTGAAACTTTTTTTGGCTGTCATTCTATTTACTACATCATTTCAGAGACAGGTATAGTGACCTTAGGAAGTGCTCTATACAGACAGTTTTTTCCTCCACTTCCCCTGGCTGATAAAAGCAGAGAGACTTTGTTTCCTGTGCACAATTACACCTATCACTTCCATTCACAGGAGCAATGAAAAGTCTATTTTCAACAAAAGGGGGATTTAAAAGCCATCAAAATCCTCAAGTAGAAGTTGCTAAGTAATTGCATGATGGCTCCTAATCGTCAAGGCTGATAACAGATGCTGTTCAGCTCCATAGCACACACAGCCAGGGATGTTTATAGGGCAGTGGTTATGGTATGCCTCAGAAATCCTAAACAGCAGCATAGCCATGCTCACTGTATTTTCTTGTTCTACGTCCTGTCCTTGCTTACAAATGTAAATGACATTTCTAGTCCACTCAAGTTCTTACACCACTCTCAGCATTGCAGAAACTGAGGCTGTTCCCTTAGCACAGCAATTGGTCATTTTTTTCCTCAGGCATGGAAGCACAAAGGCATCAATCCACTGATTTAATGTCAGCTTTCTGTTTTTACAAATCTTGGCTTTAATATTAAGAGATTTTCATTGACACCTTCAGCATAATGTATAGCTCCTGCAAACTTAAAACATATCTGGACACAAAGCCCATGTCAGTTCTAAGGGCCTCTAAATATATTTAGTTATAGCTGTATGAAATTATTACAGACGAGCTACACTCCAGCTTGTCTCTTCCCTCCAAAATCACAATAGCTGCCAACAAAGTTCACAATACTATATAACAACATGCTTCAGAAAAAAAGCATTCAATGTGAATGTGACATGCAAATATTAAGACAGGACACCAGACTTCTTTTCTTTCCCCTTCCCAATGGGTGTTTTATTTTGTAGCATTTGCATTAGGTAATCAACTGAAACACTTAAACAACAGAAAGCTGGCAGCACAGTGAGGAAAAATGGAGATAATTTCTCAAACAGCTGTGACAAAATTGTTTCAAGTTGGAATAGTATTGCACAAATGAATCAATTTACGGAGGGTGAGTGGGAGCAAGTATCTTCAACATGGATTGTGGGGAAAAAAGGCACTATTTAGCTGTGTGTGTGTTTAAAAAGAAAAAGATCATGAAGCACAATCCATGTTTTTCAAAATTACATTCAGTACTGCTTTAGAAATGCTCACAAACCTGTCTCTTTTGCAGAAGCTACGGAAAGCTGCTGATGTAAGTATCAGACAGTACAAGTGTACAAACATTTATAATTATGCTCCAGAAAAGTCTCAGGAAGAGTGGCTCTTTCTATAAATACCACTGCAAAGGTTACACAGTTGCATAGGCCTACAGTAAAGGAAGCATCCATCCAACTAAGCAACCTTAAACTTTAAGTTTCATCTCTAGTAGTCATAAAATATGCTCTAATTTTGAAGAGCTAGATTGGCAGTGCATTTGAATCAGGCTTTTCCATTGACTGCTTAAACAGCACAGTTCAGACAGTATCATCCACACACATACACCTTTAGCAACACCAGGTAAGCTTAATGGAAAATTTTAACAGAAGTGTAAAAGAAAATAAATGAAATTTTCCCAATGTAAGATAGAATTACTCTGAGATCATCAATAATCAAAAGTTTATTCCTGTAATCTAAAAATAGCTAGGTATCTTCAGAAAAACTAAATACCCAAAAAAAGGCATTTCAAATGACCAGGATGGGCTGGTTCTCCATCTTCTACATTGTATAGCTATAAATTTTAATGTGTGTTTGAAAATGAAGCCATGATCAGCATACCAATAAAAGAGAGACTGCTAGAAAATCCACCCAGAACAAGCAGTTATGTGCACAGAGGACATTCTGCACCGTAGCCTTGGGTCTGCTTATAGATGCACTAACAAAATAAAAGTGAAATTCTTGTTGTATGGCTGCAGAATTATTAAGGGAAGGAGCTAAAAGCACTGTTGCTTCCCACCAGCACTGCCCAGAGTATCACAAGTGCCCCAGGCATGCTGTGGGTACAGCTGTGTAGTCACCAGCACAGCAGGACCTCATGCCTCGTGCTGACACCAGGAGTTTCAACAGGGCCAGAGTTTTGCACAAAATCTGGGCAGAACTTTTGTACAGAAAGTACAGTGTGACAAAATCTACTCTCAACTATATGTGGATATATGAGCATTTCAGCACCTTTCAAATTAACTTAGCCCTGCAAAAAGCCAATCTCACTCCCCTACAGAGAGTACAGTGACTTCAGCTGTAAGATCTATGTTCAGGAGGCTGCATAGTAGTTTATTGATCATACAACCTGCAAAAACAGAAATTCACATATTGCTGTTTTCCTCTCTGAGTCATTAAGGGAAAATACATGAGTTAAATCATATTTATATGCCGTAAAATATTTTTAATGGCAACAACTTGGATTTTTTCTGTCTCCAAACAGAAGACAAATAGAACAGATTATTAAAAATCTGTAAAGCTCCTGTTCCTAAACTGCCTTTTAGGAAATCCAAGTTCATAGTTCTAAATTCAAATTATTCTAAGTTCACAGTTGTCTTTAATGGTTACACTAGATATAAAAGTAGACAGTCTTGGTTTCTTCTGTGTTCTACAGATGATCACAATTTCTGAGTACATCTGGAATGAGTACTGCTCCAATTGTTGCTAGCATTTCTAAAAAATATTCCTAAAATTCTTGTTTGTCTCAACCTTGACAGTTCCCAGCAAAGAAGAGGAAGTGATATCTGATTAAATAAAATGAGTTATCTTACATGAACTATGAAAAAATATTGCTCTTTTAAAAGGAAAAAAAAAAAAAAAAAAAAGAAAGCTTTGTTCTATTTGTTTTGTTATTGTAGACCCATAATTAAGAAATTCTAAATCTTGGAAGGAAAAAAAAAGAAACATAATTTTCAAGACTGCTGACAGAATAGAAGTTTCTGCAGACCCTACTGAAATCAGTAGAAGTTTTGCCTATTGTTTTCTTGCCAATAGAGAAGCATTTGTCTACGTACCTATTTCATTACTTAGATGAATATTTTGCATTTTCATTTAGCAAGCTCTTCAGCTCTCTTAGAGGTGCTCTGCTGAAAATTCCAAAGGAGATTGAAGAAGGTAAACTAATCTTCTCTCTGAAGAAGAGAAGCATAGTAAAAAAAAAAAATCTAAGAACTATCACTGAGCAGAAATCTTTCCTGCGATTATAAATATTTATTTTACTTTTTTAAAAAAGTGACTGCTTTTCAATGAAAACTTTTAGATCTCCATTAATCACTTTTTGTGTATGACCTCTCAGTTCCTTTCATTAGCTAGGAAACATGTCTTCATGTGTGACCTGACACATCCTATTTCCAAACATGTTGGCATTATTATGGATGTCAACAGACAAGAACTAGAACAGGAAGTCTTATGCATGGTTCATGCTATATAAATGGTAACTTATGAAAAGGAACTTCCCTGATTATTTGGGAAGAACAAAGAAAGATCTATTTTTAAAAATATAAGAAAACAAAGAAATTGCAAGATGTGCTTGATAGTCTCTCGTTATCCTCTCTGTAACTGGGCTGTTGCTTTTGGCTGCAGATATCCAGTTCGCAGACCATTTTCCATTTCCTTTGTTTTCATTACAAGAACAAGCTGGTTAAAGAAACTCCACTCAGTAATTTTAAACTAAACCTTCAGCATCATACCTTAGGAATTTAAACCTTTCCCACCACTTCTTTCTGTCTCCTCAGTGCCTTCCCAATCAAATCCTGTGAAAAGCACTTTTAAGAAAAGGCAGGTGGAAGCTGTGTAAATACTCGTATCTTTAAGAAAATTCAATAGGAAAAATTCTTGTAGTGCTCCACGGCCATTTGCTATAATGCAGTGGCCCCAAACATCTGTTCTCAAATTTCAATTTACTTCATCTGCCAGGTGTTTCACATTGTTAATAATGGCAACTCACAAATTTACAACAGTCACGTAAGGCAGTTATAGAAATACAATTATGTCAATCAAATTCATTGCATCTTTCCCAACCAGACTGCACAAGACATTGTTCTTCTTGTTCTCTTACCCTAATAAAAGGATGAAGACTACATTTCTGTAAAGCAGAAAACATTCTGGTATTGAAGTCAGAGAGGTCACTGGAGTGCATTTCAGCAATGTCCAACAGTTAACTCAACCAGGAAGTAGATGTGATGTTTTTCACTTCACACATAACAGAATCGGTGCAAAAAACCTCACTTTAAACTAGTTACTTTAAACCTTTTGGTCCAAATACGTAAAATAAGCAGTATTTACAGCATTTGACTCCTTTTGTAAATGCAATGCTTTAAAACACATTATAAAGCACCTCAGTAAAAATATTCTACAGATAAAAGTATTGAAGTAGTAGGAAAACCCTAGCCATACCACAGCTCACTAATAGAGTCATAATATGGATTCACCAATATCTCAGTTTACAATTATTACAAAGAATCCATGGAGAAACTTACTGAATTTACAATTTTATACCACTGTGTAAGGATCAACTAGAACTGCAGACAATACCAAACTTCTTTGTAGTTTTCCCAACCTCAGTCAGTGGTGGTGGTGATTAAAAAAAACAAAAATAAAAACCCCACTGCTCTGATTCTTTAACTTTTTACAATATTAATGTGAAAATGACATTTTAACACTAATGAGTAGTTGTAATTTTTTAATAAAACCACATATATAAATATGGGCAATTCCAGCAGCAGCAGCATTTCTCAGCAGAACATGATTAACCATCCCAATTAATATCATGTGACATGGTTCACAAAAACAAAGCACAGAAGTCAACCAGTTATTAGGACTACTCATACTGTATACAACTAAAATTTCCAGGTTGAAAGCTGGGGGAAATGATTTCCTCTTCACAGAAGTATAAATGAAAATAAATTGCTCTGAAAATTAAAAAGAGCATCAACAGAAGTGGTTTTCTGATTGTTTATATTTTCAAATAGAACTGCCGTGTATTAATTGCTCTGAATTACAGTGTAGATTTCTTCAGGTTAAGGATATTGATTCCCACTGAAAGTATTAGTTTGATAAAAGAGATGAAGCCTTTGCTTCTGGATTACCAACACAGCTATATCCAAAGCCCTGGAGGTGATCCACAACCCACTTTTCTCGTATAAAGAAATGTCTTGGAGATCTACAAGCAATCTAGTTTCCATGGCTGAGGACTAAGATGATGATGTGACCAAAGATTCAGGTCCATAAATCTAACAGTATAGCATTCTTAGTTTGATTTAGGGTAAATCTTTTCATAGAAAAAGTTTTGAGCCAGAATATACAATTCTCCATCTTTTTCCCGAACTGCATGTGCTCTGACAAACTGAAATTGCTCCAGTGCAAATTCATAGAACTCGTTCTCCATTTTCCAGATTTCAGACTGCTGTAGCTTGGCAATAGTTTCTTTTGTGGGAAGTTTTTTCTCAGTTGTTTTCCTAAGATGCGACTTCTTTCCTAAATGCAAAATGAAAGCAGTAACTTCACTTTCAAGTTCATGTGCTCAAAAAATGTTTACAGTCCTTTGTTATTTACAGAGTTTTTATACTCTCAGTGTGTTGATAAACTGCATTAGAAGGAGCAGGCTTTAATCCAAAATTTATTAACACAACATGCAGAGATAGAAAACTGCAGTCTCTCTCACTAAATGTTTATAAATTTTGCATCCATTCTTTCAATTCTTCCTGTTTGCTCTAATAAACCCAAGGAATGAACATTTATTTAAGGAATAAGATTATCTATCTACCTGAAGTAAAACTGGTCTTTCAAAATTAATTATTTAGACATTAATCTGGTATCAAATGTTAAGAATTTTAGAAACTGCAGGAGAGACTTCTTTCATAGAATCATACAAACATTTAGGTTGGAAAAGACATTTAAGGTCATCAAGTCCAACCACTCCTAGTCCCAAGTCCCAGTCAGTCATGTCCCTGAGTGCCACACCTCCACATCTTTTAAATACCTCCACCACTTCTACACATCTTTTAAATACCTCAAGGGAAGGTTATGTTCAACAGACTACCCAACCCTTCCCTGTGCTGGTGTAGCTCTCTGTAGCTCTCCATAGAAGAGAAACAAAAATCTTGTTTTTGTGTGATTTCAATCGTCTATTTCTAATCAAAATATAATCTCTACTAATAACATTTAAACCATTATTCTCCCATCTAAATAGGACACTACAGTCTTATCATAAATGATACATTAAGCCACATCACTGTTGCACAGAGTTTCTGAGACAAAGATGACCAAAATGATGACCAGATTTTCCCCATGGAATGCTGTTGCTTTGTAATTAACTTGATAATACTACATATCTAGGCTCTGTACATCAGATCCTTTTCTCCCTCTGTCTGCAGATAGAAGCCCTGCTAAGATAGATCTTTTCTTCATCATAAACTGCATGGCCAGCTCCTAGAAACTGAGCTACTTGTCATAGTTAGGAGCCCAGGAAGATAAACATCTACTTGTGTCTCTGCATCCCTCAGGCTTTATTGCTCAGCCAACCAGGCTGCATTGAGCCCAGTTAATTCCAGCTGGGCTTCCGAGGAAATGGAAATCTGCCATATCAGCCACTTTACAAAACTGAAGCCACTGTAAAATCTTAAAAAAATATTCTGTTACAAACACATCACAATGCTACATGCAGTATATCTACACACCTGTCTTTACCCCAGCCTTAAATATTTATAATTTGTGTAAAGCAGGA